>CAJHNH020003550.1:0-50000 GCA_905116865.2 Candidula unifasciata | reverse complement strand
TAGTTTCACAAATTTCCTGGAATTTGTGTAGTGTGTAGAAATAAGTAATATTAAAATTATTTACACCATATTGCTTTTAAAATTGTTCCTTTCGGCGGCTGCAGACTTTTGTCAACGTTCACACGGTTGTTACAAACATTTCTAGAACCCATTCTATGACGCCTGTTTCGACTGACTCGTCGCATTGGCGATAACGTCGTCAGTGTCCTTGGAACACTGTCCTTTCAGTCCCGAGTTTAATCTAGGAAACAGAAGCACGACGGGAGAATCTGGAGGATTACCAAGGGCAGCGAAATAAAGCATTGCGAGGTATAGCTCCAACAGTAGTGATCGATAAGCTGGCGCATTGTCATACAGCGGAAGCAAACTGTACCTTCGTCATGGTTGTCCCCGCCCTCCCTCCCTCTATCTGCATTTCTAAGACTATGAACGATATCAACATACAATTCCTTGTTAACTGTTCGTCCTTGGATAATAAAATCATGGTAGACAATACCCTGAGAATCAAAAATAAAATTTTTATGGAATTTTTTTTTTTTAAATATGATTTTGCATTTGCTCAGTCCAACACATGACTGACGTGTTGTCAGAAGAACATTCAAAAACGAAACATCAATTCTTCTCTCTGTGATTATGTTGCTGAGAAAATTGCAACCTTGATCAGGCTTCCGAGTGATTAAGTTTTCTGCCAGTGTCAGTTTAGTTCCTTTCTGTTCGGGAGGTAAAAACTTGGCAGTTGAAGGTTGAGTTCAGTTCAGTTGAGTCAAGAATTGACATCACAGCACTCATGGCTCTCCCATGCATGCTCTGTCCTCATCTTCAGCAGCCAGCGCAAAGTTCCAATACTGATAGTAGCGGTCAAAATCTGGTTAAAAGTCTGTCTTGCCTCTTCTCTGAGTGTAGTGAGCCAGCCAGACCCTCTGGTTACACCCAGGTGCCTCATTCTCTCCAGGCCATTATAATCTTCTTTTTCTACTGATTCCGTTGCTTGTTCCCAAAGGGCTTGACCACATCTGCCTTGTCATGTATCAATTCCCCACCCAGTGGTGCGGACCTATCCAATCTAACTGCCTGTTCATTACCTACCACGTCGACATACTTCAGAGTCTGTTACAATTACGACAGGTGTATGCATCTTGTTCTCTAGCCGCCGGTTAAATGACTGAGAAATCCTGTGGTCACTAACATTTGCATCATTACTTTTAGACCATGCTGACCTGTTTCATCTTGTGCTTTCTTCCAGCTCTCTCAGAAAGCATTTGTTATTTTTACCTTCTGGAGCATCAACTCCCACTACGTGGTGCAGTACATGTTATTTTGACTATTTTGTTCATTTTCCACCATACCCAGATTTGTCAAAGAAAATAACCAATGAACACACACTATTCTCGACACATGCCCAGTTGCACGAAGCATGCACGACTTTACCCCCCCCCCCCCCTTTCCCCTCCCCAACCCCTTTCCCCCCAGCTGACCTTGTGAGTCTGTGACAACCGTTATTTCAACTCTTATATTCTAATGATAGCGGCTTTTGAAGCCGAGATACAAGCCAGATTACTGATAACTATAAATATGACTATTTTCATCTTCATCTTATCAAAGTTGCAAGTTATTTGAAGTTAGTCTTTTTGTTCAGATATACCAACGCAGCTTCTTTTCGTGACAAATAAATTTTTTTTTTTTTTTAAAATAGCATACTTTGTTTTTTAAAATTTGATTAATCTTAAAATCCTAAAATTCAATGTCAAAACCAAATCATATAATTTTTACAAGGACGACGTAGTTGAAAAATTGCGTGTCTGTGTCAGATTCAGAAGTGTGAGTGTGTATGTGAGTGTGTCAGAGTGTGTGAAAGTGTGACAGTGTGTGTGAGAGAGTGTGTGCGAGAGTGTGTGTGCTAGAGGGTGAGAGCGTGTGTGACAGAGTGTGTATGTGCGTGTGTGAGTGTGAGAGAGTGTGTGTGAGAATGTGTGTGTTTGAGATTGTGAGTGTGTGTGTGTGAGAGTATGAGAGTGTGTGTGTGAGAGTGTGTTTGTGAGAGTGTGTGACAGTGTGACAGTGTGTGTGAGACAGTGTGTGCGAGAGTGTGTGTGCGAGAGGGTGAGAGCGTGTGTGAGAGAGTGTGTATGTGTGTGTGAGTGTGTGTGTGAGAGAGTGTGTGTGAGAGTGTATGTGAGAATGTGAGTGTGTTTGAGAGTGTGAGAATGTGTGTGTGTGTGAGAGAGTGTTGAAGTGTCTATGTGAGAGTGTGAAACTGTTTGTGTGTACGTGCGCGTGCCTTCGCGCGCGCGTGTGTGTGTAGAGAGTAAAGTACCTTTGTCCACTAACAGGAACGCTGTATCTGTGTTTCTAGGGAATGGACTTCAGAGGCATAGTCTTCTCTGATAATGACAGAAAAAGTGAAAACTGAATGTCCATAATCAATATTTTTCAGCTATAACCTCCCTTTATATCGGAAATATGAGAGAGTAAACAATGGGATCACAATTCTCTTAAAATTGTTAGCAAACTGTCCACAAGATGTGGTTATAGAATCTTCTCACTGTTTCTGATGGAGCGATCAAAATCAGACGCATTCTCTAGTGTATTCTGACGGTTTGGGAAACATACAGTAAAAAAGGTTTGGGGTGGGGTTGGGAGTTGTACCCACTAGGTTCACCCATCTCATAAACATGGTTTGTCTTGTTATTCTAGTATTCTAGATATTTATATTTCAAATGCGTATACAGTTTGGGAAGATTTCGTGTGGAGAACAAGGGCAGATCCATGGCATATTTTGTGGTACGGGTTCGAAGTATTGAGACTTCACGCTTTTTAGCTCATGACTTATATGAGGTAGAGTGACTAGTTCCGTTGCTCAACCCATTTCACTCCCAGACTATTTATAGAACATTTTAGATACTATCAGGTACTATTTTATGAGCGTGATTTGGGCAATGGCCTGCCATTTCTGTGGATGAAGCCCAATACACTGTCGCGACCTAATGTTCTAAAGCAGTGTTTCTTAAACTTTTTTCGTCGTGGCACCCTTGTCGGGCAAAATATCTTTTCCAGCACACCTACCCTTAAAGCTGTTTCAATACTTAGGAAAAGAAAGAGAGAGAGGGGGGGGGGGAGTTCAAATGTAATGTTTAGATGTCTTTAATGCGATGAATGAAACTGTTAGGTTGAATTTTTCATTATTTTCCTTATGTTTATGTGAAGTTTAGTTAAATGGACCCTTAAATCACTTGTTAGTTTCTCCTTATCTGTTTTAATTTAGGCGTACGCTGGGTAGCTTTGTTTTCTGGATAACCCTGCATCCAAACTCTTCTTGGCTTCTTTCATGGTATTTCTGTTTTAAACTGCTGTCTTCGCTTATTTCAAACAGATTTTGAAAAATTCTTGATTATTGCAGCAGCACCCAGTTTAAGAACCTCTGGTCTAGAGAAGTAGTTCCCGAACATTTTTTGGGACTTGCAGATCCCTTTGTAGAATCAGTGTCTGTCTATTGCAGAAATCATTAGGCATACCGAACGCCATGTTATTATAGGTAATAACGTTTATGAGTAGTGCTTCGGAGTAGAGAGGTGGTAGACAGTGACGGAAATAGGAGTAGAGATATATCTCATGCTACATTAAAATTGGAACTAGTGGCAGCAGAATGACAAAAATGCTGATTGCTAGAAGTTGCGCGAAAATCAGCTTGCGTTTATAATGTGTCATGCTATATACCCGCTACCCCGTTATGCTTGGTCAATTAAGACGACAAAGAGAATCATCAAAAGCTATACAAATTTTATCCAGATATATGGAAATAAATCAAGGACACCCATTAGATCAGGGAACAATTATTTGGAAGCTTTAGAGATGTGATTTATAGATGAATGATAAGAATATCCTGGACAGATAAAGAGTAATAAAGATATCTTGAAACAAACCGACTCACGTAGAGAACTCATTGCCCACATCAGAAAGAGCACAATCTACATTCTTTAGTTATGTGATGAAAAGGAGAAAACTGGAGTACATCGTGACAGTAAAAAATTGTAGGGATAGGGTGGGAGACGGAGACCGAGAGAACAGATGCTGGACAGTTTAACATCATTGCAAGAAGCATCATCTGTGTCTAAGTTGACTGAAAGTACACGAGACAGAAGGCTGTGGACCACCAACACTACACGGCATGGAATTTAGGAAGAAGAGAAATATAATTTTTGGTCTTCTTATTTTGAATATACATTTTGTTCCAATGTGTGTTACTTTTGCAGCGCTTACTTTCAGCAGAGTCACAGATCAACACACATGGAGCTAGAGGACGAACATCTTAAACAAATACAAAAGTTAGGTAAGCTCACAGAGGCAGTGCAAAAATAGGTATGCGAACACCCCTCCACACAGAAACAAAAACAAAATATGTTGGAATACGAACACCCATCAACACAGAAACAAAAACAATCTGTGTTGGTATGCGAACACCTATCCACACAGGAACAAAAACAATCTAGGTTGGTATGCGAACACCCATCCACACAGGAACAAAAACAATCTATGTTGGTATGCGAACACCCATCCACACAGGAACAAAAACAATCAATGTTGGTATGCGAACACCCATCCACACAGGAACAAAAACAATCTAGGTTGGTATGCGAACACCCATCCACACAGGAACTAAAGTAATCTATGTTTACTGTGTTTAATTCTGTTACTACATCTAGAAGTCAACTCGTAGAAGCGGCTCGTACATGTTATTATAACCATGCAAATGGAACCGATTTTCTTGTTGAACTGTTCCTTGTATGTTTATCCGGTATGTCCCCTTGTTGTACACTTAATTTGTACATTCTTTTGTATACTTTATATTCAACCAAGTATTTAGGCCTAGGGTGCCTATTCTAGTATTCCGCTGGATATCTCCTTGATGGATGTGCTACAGTGAAGTCCTGCATTCTATAACTGGCACACTTGGCACCGACACAGCATCATGTAATACAGTCGCTACCTTTACAAGCCAACAATAACGCTTGTGACAGGCCACATAAACTTTAATGGCATTAAAGTTACACGTCACAAGATGATGATGATTATTCAATAAAACATGTACGATAATAAATCTCCATTATCTATTCTGATGATATAAAAGATTACAGCAGCTTTTCTCAATGGGCTCCTGCCATTAAAATAAGTAAATAGACATTGAACTGTCTCCCGCAAACAACGGTAAATCAAAACCTCACAAAGAGAAAACGTTTCTATAATATCCTCATACAGAGAGCCAACACAGTTTCCGCTAACCCCGCGGAAACACGTCCGACTTGGACAATGGAAATATCTCAACTGCCGAATCCTTTGTGTTCTGCAGGAGCCTTTGTGTTAATCGCCCAGCATTCAATTAGCTGGTATCCCAGGTAACAGACCCGACCGGTGGCCGCTGTGTGAACCTTTCACCTGCGCTATGACCACTAGAAGAAACTAGAAGAAACTTTAACTCTTGGACTATAAGATTACAACAGCTTATCCCCCCCTCTCACAAACTGAAAATCTATGTTTTTTCAGTTGCATAATTTTAACTCTGTTGTAGTCATCTAGACAACTTATATTCGAATATACCTAGTGAAATCCACATGTAGTTAAGTGAGAATGCATGTAAACGAAATGATGATAACTTTTGTTATAATAAGAATGCATGTAAATAAAATGATGATAACTTTTAGTTATAAGACATGAAATAACAACAAGAAATACAATATAATATCATAACTGGTTCACTAATAACTCATAAGCTAAATCCACATATCATAATTACTGTCAATCCCAATAAATGGAATCATCTGTCCAAAACACTTGAGAAATTAACTAACTAAACACTTCTCATAGGTATGTCCTTGAAATATACATATCTGGATAAAGTATGTTGATACCAATATATAAGCATCCATTGTAGTGTAGTGAGGTATAAAAATTCCAATGTGAAAAGGAACTGATTGTCTCATGACGTACAAGGAAATCTGGACAAATAGTCAGCAAGTACGTTCTCCTTACCACTCCGGTAGATGATGGTATAGTTAAACGTCTGAAGAAACAAAGTCCAACGAAGAATACGGGCATTTGTTACAGACCCTGTGTTCAAAACAGCAAGTGACTTGTGGTCTGTAATAACGAAAAAATTTCGCCCTAACAAGTACCTGGAGAATTTTGCGATGGACCAGTAAATTCCCAGTGCTTCTCTCTCTCCGACACTATAGCGTGTTTCAGTGTCAGACAGCTTGCGACTTGCATAGAGGCAAGGATGTAAAGTCCCGTCATACATTTGGGAAATTACTGCTCCCAGTGCGACATTTGAAGCATCTGAGGAAACATAAAAATCAAGTGATAGATTAGGCAATCTCAGAAATGGTTTATTGTTAAATGTTCTTTGTATCTGGCTGAGTGCTTGTGCGCAGGATTCATCCCAAAACACCTCTCGAGGCATCGTCTTTCTTGTCAACTCAGACAACACAGATGTTATAGAGGAATAATGGGGAATAAATTTAGCGTAGAAGTTCTTAGACCCAAAAATGATAGCTCATGAAATGCTATCTGGACTTAAATAGGTGCCTATCTCTGTCTATGTGTTTCTGCTGTGCTCGTGTAACAGCATTGGCCACTGTGTCATTGTCATCGTTCCACTTCTTAATATCTTCTGTTGTGCAAGCTCGCACCCCTGGAACTGTACCAAGAATGATATCTGGTGAACACCGGTTTACAACACATACCTCTGCAACTCCGGTAAAATGGGGACATCTAATTTTCACAATTGCAAGTGGATATTTTTCAAGATTTCCACCGAATGTGCGGCATTTAGCATACCTCCCTGTATAGGCAGATGCAGGGACTAAGTATCTTGCCACGCCGATAACGTTCGCGCCTGTGTCCCTTAGAACTGTGCATCTTACCTTGCCAATGTACCCAAAATGAAGAGGTAATCCACATTCTGTAGGCATAGCGGACAAAGCAGGATACAATATATCAGGTCGAACTCTGACCTGTACTGTATCGCTGTGGCCGGCATGTGTTATGTCCTCTACCTGAACTGCATTGCCCTGTCTTGGTGTAACTCTAGGACAGAATCTTTTCAGGTGATTCCCACCACACACAAAGCATTTGAGGTTGTTATCGTAGTGCCTCCTCCTGTCTTGTGTCGGAGATTCATAATCATTCTGTCTATAACTTTTGTTTTGACACTGGTCTGATCGGTGACGCCAGGAAGAACAGTACTGACAACCTCTAGGCCGGCTAAAGTACCTATGTGACTGTTCTGTCTTCTGAAAGGCTCTATCTGGTCGTCTGGAACGATCATAGCTGTGGCTTCTAAAGTGACCTGCTCTGCCAAAAGTGTGAGGTTTCTGAGCAACATTATTTTGCGAATAATGTGAGCGGTTCACGCGCATGCTAGATGCGGCAGGAATAGGTTCTGTATAACTTTCCTTTTGCAATGACTTGCCAGGATGAGCACTCATATATTGCTCACCCAGTTTCACCATTTCCTCAATAGATGGTGGTTTTTCTTTCTTGAAAGAAAGCAAACAATCCTGTGCTACAACAGGACAGAATCTTATCCCTAATCATCAGGTCTGCTAGACGATCATAAGAATTACCGACCTGCGCCAGAGTTGTCCACCTAGAAAACAAGGTCTTAACATTGGCAACAAAATCACCAAAACTTTTTTCAGAGGAAGGCATTGTGTTTTTGAATTTTTGACGGTAGTTTTCCTCTGTCAAATTTTGGGAAGCCAATAATTTCTGACGCACTGTCTGGAATGATGCACGGTCTTCCAATGGTAAGTTAGTGAACGTGTTTAAGACTGTACCGGTTAGTAGATCTCTAAGACGAGCTACCCACTGTGTCTCAGGAATCTGGGCTGACGACATCGTTTCTTGGAATCTGTCCAAAAAAGAGTGTAAACAATCATTTGTTGTTAAAAAGGGCAACTTCGGCCTGTATGACCCATTATTCCTGTCTCGGTTGGAGAGCTGATCCATCTCCACACTTTTCTTACTCTCGGCCTCCTTAATAGCAATCATTTTATCTCTCTCTACTCTAGCAATTTCTATCTCAGTGTCGAATCTAAGTTGTTGCTGCTTGTGAGACAATTCTAATTCTCGATCTTTAAATTGCTGCTGCTTATCATTTTCCTGCATCTGCTGCAACATCTGCTCTCTTTTAAATGCTATTTCCTGTTCCTTAAGTACCCGTTCTGCCTCTAACTTTTCCTTTTCTAACCTTATTTGTAGTTCAGCCTTTTCTCTTTCTACACAAATTAGCATTTCTGACTCTTCTTTTAGTTTTAGTCTTTCTGCCTCTGCTTTTTCTTTTTCTGCCTCTGCTTTTTCTTTTTCTGCATTAAGAAGTTGTATCTTCAACTCAGAGTCAATTTTCTTCTGCTGTCTTTCTAACGCTCTTTCTTCTCTCTCTGTAATTTCTTTTAATCTGGCTTCGGCAAATTTTACCAACTCTGGCCCCTCTAAACTCATAGATCGGCCTAGCTCAACAAAATCCGCAAAGGAAGCCATTATAACTCGATATATTATGCAATACAGAAAATATAAAATAATAATAAATGGGGAAAAAAATGAGACAAACAATGGTTGACAAACAAGACGCTACACTTCGTTCACTGCAACTAATGTACAAAACGACAACGTTGAGAGAATCGAATAGTAAAAATAAAGTTGACACCACAAGCCTGTTATAAAAAAGAAATCATGAAAAGTAAACAGAAGAGCACACCAATGACGTGACGACGGAAACACACTTAACGCATACAATTTTAGCGACTAATTGTCAGAAAGGCCACGAATATTTGCATATCCTCTATATCAGAGCCGCCAATTTGACAAGAAAAGCTGAAGAAAAGAACTAATATGTCGTCCCAAACTGAATGAGCTGATATATTAAAGTTACAAATAACAGAAAACATGGATGATAATCATTCACTCTAACACCTCGGATATGTTATGAGACGAAACGAGCACACAAAACAACTCCCATCCGTCAACAAAAAACATTACCCGATTTAAATCCACAGATACGATCCTTAGGCGTCGTAAGCGTGGATCCTCAAGTCGATGGGATCCTTAGGCGTCGTACTGCGATCCTTAGGCGTCGTACTGCGATCCTCAGGCGTCGTACTGCAATCCTTAGGCGTCGTACTGCGATCCTCAGGCGTCGAACTGCGATCCTTAGGCGACGTACTGCGATCCTTAGGCGACGTACTGCGAACAGGAACCTAGTAGTAATGATGCTAAACTCAAGCATCCATTGCCGAACTCCGTTGAAGAATGTCAATTACGGCCGAAAAAAACGAGTAATTCTATAGAGTCAAATAACACTGCTAATGTCACCAGCACTTTATACAGCTGTAAACGGCAATCAATTAAGGCCTACTGTTAGTTCACGTATGTCCGATAAGTTCGTAAAGCTGCTAGAAACACTCGTTAGCACTGCATACACTTAAAAAAAATAGTTTATAACTCCTTTCAGGATCCGTTAATTTATAACGTCTATGTGCGAACAGTTAAATGTATTCGTTCAAGCGATTATCAGTCAGTAGCACAAACACTGGGTAAATCAACACTGTTTATAAATCCATCAAAGGACCGGCTTGGCCATCCACTGTTGTACACTTAATTTGTACATTCTTTTGTATACTTTATATTCAACCAAGTATTTAGGCCTAGGGTGCCTATTCTAGTATTCCGCTGGATATCTCCTTGATGGATGTGCTACAGTGAAGTCCTGCATTCTATAACTGGCACACTTGGCACCGACACAGCATCATGTAATACAGTCGCTACCTTTACAAGCCAACAATAACGCTTGTGACAGGCCACATAAACTTTAATGGCATTAAAGTTACACGTCACAAGATGATGATGATTATTCAATAAAACATGTACGATAATAAATCTCCATTATCTATTCTGATGATATAAAAGATTACAGCAGCTTTTCTCAATGGGCTCCTGCCATTAAAATAAGTAAATAGACATTGAACTGTCTCCCGCAAACAACGGTAAATCAAAACCTCACAAAGAGAAAACGTTTCTATAATATCCTCATACAGAGAGCCAACACAGTTTCCGCTAACCCCGCGGAAACACGTCCGACTTGGACAATGGAAATATCTCAACTGCCGAATCCTTTGTGTTCTGCAGGAGCCTTTGTGTTAATCGCCCAGCATTCAATTAGCTGGTATCCCAGGTAACAGACCCGACCGGTGGCCGCTGTGTGAACCTTTCACCTGCGCTATGACCACTAGAAGAAACTAGAAGAAACTTTAACTCTTGGACTATAAGATTACAACACCCCTGCTATTGATTTGATACAGACTTATCACATACATTACAGCAGTGTTGGCATGGTTGCTTGGTTACATCACAGTGCTGGTGTGTGTGCGTCGGTGATCGTGGAGCCATCGTAGACTGGTTGCATCCTCCACCTCATCATTATCACTATCATAATCATCACCACCACTATCATCATCATCACTATAGTCATTAACATTATTATCACACTATCATCAACATCATCATTATCGACGTCAGAATGACCAGCACCACCATCATCATCATCATCACCACCAACATCACTATCGTCATCGCCATCATCACCACTATCCCTATCATCATCAGCATCAGCATCATCATCACCATCATCGTCATCGCCATCATCGCCATCATAATCACCATCATCATCATCATCATTATCATCATCGCCATCATCATCACTATCCCTATTATCATCAGCATCATCCTCGCTCTAATCATCACCATCATCGTCATCGCCCTCATCATCACCAGCAACATCACTATAATCATCGCCATCATCATCACTTTTCCTATCATCATTACTATCATTATCCGCATCAGGCAACAGCATCATCTTCCCTATAATCATCATCATCGCTATCATCGTCATCACTATCATCATCATCATCCTCACTATCATAACCACCATTCTCATCGCCATCAACATCATCATGCATTTCATCTTTTCCGTCTTCATCATTATCACTATCATCATTATCATTTTCATAATCATCATCATCATATTCATCATATGTCATTTCGATTGGATTGACTGGATCAGAATGCATAATTCAGTTCACCATTTATAAATCTTTTCCTGCCATTTAAAAAGTATGTCGTGAAATGACTATTTGTTTTCTCCTGTCTGTCTCTCATACGTTCCATTTGTTTTCGCCTGTCTGTCTCTCATACGTTCCATTTGTTTTCGCCTGTCTGTCTCTCATACGTTCCATTTGTTTTCGCCTGTCTGTCTCTCATACGTTCCATTTGTTTTCGCCTGTCTGTCTCTCATACGTTCCATTTGTTTTCGCCTGTCTGTCTCTCATACGTTCCATTTGTTTTCGCCTGTCTGTCTCTCATGCGTTCCATTTGTTTTCGCCTGTCTGTCTCTCATACGTTCCATTTGTTTTCGCCTGTCTGTCTCTCATACGTTCCATTGTTTTCTCTATTCATAATACTAGACAGGTTTACGTTCAATAGTTTTATCAAACGGTCGGCTCTCTATAGACTAGTCGTAAAAAGGGCAAAGCGAACTGTTGCTTAATCGTAGGGGGTTGAAATCTAAACAGGTATTTCAAAATTATATCAGGCGTTCGTAATCGCTAAGCTATAGACGCCTATCCTCAGTGTTTTCAGGACTGTTGTATAAGAGTCACATCGTAGAAGTAATTGGAAATTTGCTCATGCAGTGGTTCACGGTAGTCAACTTTCGTTGTGCAGATGGCACACACTTGTTCGCTCTTTCGTTTCTACCAAATACATTTGTTCCTTATTTGGGCTGCTCCAGGCATTTCACGAATTTTTCATTTGTACCTTACTTACCCATTCATCTACATGCCTAGCAAGTGATACCACAACATCGAACTTAAGAATGGAGGTGGAGGTGGCCACTGCAGCTTTTCGCTCGCTAGAGAACCTGACACACGTATACATACACAACGTAACTGTAACTGACTCCAAAAGTATTCTGAGGAAGGTGAGGACAGACAGGCTTCGTGCAGAATGGGAAGCTTCGCTTCAGAGGTCACGGATGAGACGCATTATCTGGATCTTTCCTCCGGGGTTTGCCGGTGAGTTGGGAAATTAACAGGCGGACACACTGGCTGGCTCTGCATAATTTAGTGGAATATTGAAGCATGATAAGGCAGATTTGGTTATGGCCTTATCGGGGAACATGTCCAATTCGGAGGCGCCAATGGATCACCACAGTCTGTTGAGAGAGCTGCATCCGAGAGTTTTAAGGGGTTCTGGCAGATACTCGAGGCTCAGAGGAAAGGCAAGACGGATAGGTAATCAGAATGCTACTGGCACTACTGGTGTTGGAACTCTGCGTTGGCTGCTAAAGATGGGGACTGGGCTAGTGGGAATTCCTCCAGTACTGTGATGTCGGTTCTTGAATCAACTTAGCTCACGTAGTCGATTCTCTTTTCCCTGGGGTGTAGAGGTTTGTCAGAGAGATCGATAGACTTCCCTATTAGCAGTTTCTTTTTGACTTTGTTCCAGTCGTGTCTTCTGTCATTCAGGTACTGTAGGATATTGTCTTCCCAGCAAACTTTCGGTCGTTCTGGCTGTAGGGTTGCATGGTTCTTGGTCGTCCATGCCCGCCTTAGTGGCCGACTACCTCCCATTCTGCATACATGTCCAGACGATCGTATCTATTACCGAACCCCTCTGGAGATTATAAGACATTTATTTGGAGATCTTCCTTTGAACCACATTTCTGAATCTTCAAAGATTGTGTGGATATGTTTATTAATTGTCTAGGGTTGGCAGACATACAGAGAACTGCTTGTAGGTAACAATCAAACATCGTTTCCCCAATCTTCAATGAGTTCATTTGTTTATAAGTAAACAACGGTCCGCTGATATGCGTGGTAACATCCCTGAGAAACTTCTGTGTGACTGACAGGTAATTAACTGATACACTGTCCTGGAATCCTCCTTGCTTTTCTTCGTTATTCCAACAATGATATGATTACATACAGTCTGTTCCACAATTTGTGCCCTCAAACTTTAATTAATATCTCGAAAACTCTCGTATGCATTCACACGAATTTTTGCATGTGGTCTTAGGTCTCCCATGTTACTTAATTTTTAGTTGCACAGGTGTCTACGTATTCTTAAAACGACGAATTTGTTTGATGTTTGTCGAACTAATAGTTTTCATTTGCGTAACCTCTAAAAATAGAATATACAGTAACGAAACACATCGTTTACTCTAAACCAAAAACTTGGAAATTATTTCTGAAATCATTTCACTTGTGCAACTAGCACGAATTACATAAGCAAAGCTAATACCAACGCTATGTGGACAAGGCTGGTAAATAATGACAAATTTCTGACTGTAACACGATTACATGTGATCGGAGTGAAACCGTCTTTGAGTTTAAGATAGGGGATGATCTGCATTTGTAGTGTGTGACTGTTTGTGTTAGTAGTTTCCATGGCTGCCTTTTGATTGCAATGCATGTCTATGTTGTTAGCTTTGCAGAGACTGTAGTCATTAAAGCACTTGAGGACCTATGAGAAGGTAATTGTTAGTTAGTTGCGTATCCTGTACAGGACCTGGCAGAACCAAACCCACAATTTCCTGTCTGATGTGGTTTCTCTAGACAAATTTAGGCTATCCTCCGAATAACTGGCACATATTTTTGCGACGGAAAAAAAAAACTACCAGAGCCTCAGTCCCGTGTCAACTGCGCACTTCCGGCGACCTAATTTGCGGTTTTCCGGTGACTACCGCCACCGCCGAGAATATCCCCCACGCCGCTCACGATGCGTGGATTGGGGCTAAACTAGATGGCTGGGACTCTCGAGCAGCAGGTTCCGCATCTCTTGCAGCTTTGCTCGTGTAAAAGTGATGTTCTGTAGAACGTATGCTGATTTTTTAGATGATCTGCAATAATGTAAAATCTATCAATTGATGCTTCAAATAATAATAATAATAATAATAATAATAATAATAATAATAATAATAATAATATTCTTAATGGCTCTATTTTAGCATCCTCACATATTTCCCTCCCTGAAAGTCTGCATCCTATCTTCCCCTAAAAGTTCCTTGAGGGAGCGGACAGGGAAACGTGAGCTACACAGTTCTAAAGGCCGCAGACACAGGGCTAGACCCAAAATTGTGTTTTTCATACTTCAATCACTACACAAAACGCTGGCTAGCCGCGCAAATTACTGCCGCAAGGAGTGCGAATTGCGGCCCTTTTCGCTGCTTATTGCGATAACAAGGTTGTAACATTTTTCGAAATGGGAGGTAAACATAGATATTATGGTTTTTTTTTTTTTTTGAAATTTGCAATGGACCAATCCTCAAAACATGTTTCAGTCTTTGACGTCAAACCATCTTTGTAGCGCGTTCTTCATTCTTACTTTACTCAAGTCTGTCAGACATGAGCAGTGTCTGCAATTCCAGACAGGCAAAGCAATAAGAGAAATGACTGAAAAATTACTAGTGTCAACAGTTGTCTGACACAAAAAATTGCCATGTATTTGACTCATCATGTTTGAATCTTCACTATTTCCTTATTTATGAGATGCAATTTTTCGTTATTTTGAAGCCCCACACTGGCTCTTGCCAGGGGCCGCAATAAATCTCGGCCATAAATATGGTCTAATAGCTGAACGCGGTTTCCGGGTCCTTTCCACGGGTAATCCTCATCCGCATGATGGCACTTTGTGTCATCGGGTGTTTATCGCTTGTGTGATGTCCTGGTGGGGTAAAATGTGTTACTACTATTACTAGTTTGAAACTAAGACTTAAAACTACCACAGCACGCAATATTTTGCTGTGTAAAAGTCCCCCCTCCCCACACACACACATTGGTGGCCCCAAGTATAACCTAACGTTTGAACGGGGTTTCTGGAGTGTGCTCGGGTGATGCTCGTCTGCATGTGGCACTGTGTGTTTCCGGGTGCTTATTGCTTGTTGTGCTGTCCTGGTGGCGTTGGCAATCATTTGTAAAACACAGAAGATCTCAGTATATTTGACACATCAGAGGAAGACTAGGAATCGCCCCCACTCTGGACCAGTTTTTTGTGTATTACAGCCCCCATCTCGGCTGGACTTCGTGCTAGTTGGTCGCCACTGGGGTCCCTAATATAACCTTCCCTATGGCTCATTGGGGGTCTCTGTGGCCGAGCGGCTTGACGCTCGCCGCGGATCGAAAGGTCGTTGGTTCGCTCCCTGGCGGAGCCGGACTATTTTCAAAAATGACCTTGGCTTCCAAGTCGACCCAGTCTTGAGTGTTTACCGGGTGCAGTCCCGGAAAGTAAAGGCGGCCGGCGTGATGCTGACAACATCACCCATCTTGTGTCGATTGATCTATAAAAATATAGGTCTAGCCCTATATGCCCTATACGCCTAAAGGCTTAGAAAAGGGTCCTTTACTTTTTTTAAAAATGGCTCATTGGATTTTCTGAGTACGGATCCTACGCTTTCTCAGAAATGACTAGCAAGCCCTAAATTGGTACCAGGTACAGTCCTGGAAGTAAAGGTGGCCGGCGTGATGCAGACCACGTCACCAACCGAGTGCCAATTGGTATATAAAAAATAGATCCAGCCCTAAATGCCTAATTCGCTTAAAACGTGAAAAGGGAACCTTAATGGTTGAGAGGTTTGATTCAAGTAGTGACACATTGCACATTTTTCCCCCCACATAGTGTTGATCACTTAATTGACGTTCCTAGAGGGGGTTAATTTCACTGACTCAGAACACCAACTGAGACAACAAATAAATGGAATTCCGAAACTCTAAGACAAACAAGTGCACAACTGGATTCCATTCATGATATCTAAAGTATTACGCAGGATAGACAGAAAAAAAAAAGGAAGAATAGACGACCAGTCTTATATGATGTTTAACGGCACATGATAATAATTATGATGATAATTATATTGATAGTTATAATTAATTAAAGATGGTGTGTATTTCATTGGTTCTTCGCATGTCGCAATCATCTTGTATGCGTCTTTTTACTTTCTACGTTTGGTCAGTGTTTATAAAAGAAATATGGCTACTCAGTTACTCAATTACACCATGTTCATAAGCAAAACTGGCTGTCAACCAAAAATAACCATAACTGATGAAGACACTAAACAAGTTACAAACTTTGAATATCTAGGAAAATAAGAAGTCCAGTGGAAACATAAAAAAGAAAATTTTTACGAAAAGCTAAAAATGCTGGGCTGAACTCCATCTCAAAAACAGAGCGCAGTTGAGGAATCGAAAACAAGCTAGCTGTATGTGACGTCTAACGGCATACGGAAAATGATGATGATGATAATGGTGATAATAATAAACAGCAATAGAGACTGTTCAACAGAAGTCAAAATGAGGATGGCCAAAGCAATATAAATATTAAGCAGCATTACAAAATTTTAAGAGCGTGCATTTTTCCTGTAGCAAAATACGGATGTGAGTCGCATACTCTGGCAGTCATAAATGTAGTGAATAGAAGCTTTTGAGCTGACATGCTACAGAAAGAATCTCAGAATACCAAGCCCAAAGAAGAAACGAAATACTGAGATTTGTAGAGCTGAGTTGAGTTGAGTCAAGAATTGAGATCACAGCACTCGGGGTATTTCCATGCGTACTCCGTCCTCATCTTCAGCAGCTAGAGCAGAGTTCCAGTACTGATGGTACCGGTCACAATCTGGTTATATGTCCGTCTTGCCTTTCCTCTGAGTGTAGTAAGCCCTCTGGTTACACCCAGGTGCCTCATTCTTTCCAGGACATAATAATATTGTTTCTCTACTGATTCCGTTGCTTGTTCTTAAAGGGCCTTGACCACATCTGCCTTGACATGTATCAATTCACCACTTATTGGTGCAGATCCAGCCAAACTGTCTGCCTTTTCATTACCCACTAAGCCAGCATTGCCTGGAGCAAAGCTCCAAATTATGCTGACTACCCGTGACCTTCCTAGTGAAGCTGCCACTTTTCTCGAAGCATCATTGTCTTCACCTTTCTCAGCATGTTTTCAGAATCTGTTACAATTACAACATTCGTAGAGAACTGAACATCAAAGAACACTGGCTAATAAACAGCAAATAACTGTCATATTTTGACTCAACTAAGCGTAACGGTGGATTGGAAGAAATAATAGCAGAACCATGGTATAGAGGAAGGCAAGGGTCGATCAGCACGAAGATGGGCAAAAGATATAAGTGTCTCGTTGGATATGAAAGAGCACGAAGCGAGACAGCTGGTCAGAGACCGAGTTACTTTCAAGCAGACCTTGATGGGAGCGAGGTTCTGCAAAAGACCTGCTACAGGATGATGAGCTACACTCTTACTTACTCGTTCAGAAATGCAGGACACGCTGGGACAGTCATTGATGTAGCTGCTGCTACGCGATGTCTAGTTATAAATACTTTGGAATAGAAACAGGTTAATAGTTATAAATACTTTGGAATAGAAACAGGTTAATAGTTATAAATACTTTGGAATAGAAACAGGTTAATAGTTATAAATACTTTGGAATAGAAACAGGTTAATAGTTATAAATACTTTGGAATAGAAACAGGTTAATAGTTATAAATACTTTGGAATAGAAACAGGTTAATAGTTATAAATACTTTGGAATAGAAACAGGTTAATAGTTATAAATACTTTGGAATAGAAACGAGCCATCTGAGATGTGCCCTGTTGGACTGAATGCGACTCTAAGAAGGGGCGCCGACACAAAGAAGTCATTCAAAAGAGGGCTGAACACTCTGCCTCCTTATCATCTTTCAGGGACAATGGCTGTTAAGTCCATCAGGCGTATTGGGCAAACAGTGCACGAATAATTTTCTTTTTAGACGCCTGGGCACTCGCCGGGTGATCTGGTCAATAGCATGTCGGTCGCCTTTACTTCCCTTGCATTTACCTGGTACTTATTTAAGACTGAGTCCACCTTGAAGCCAAGATCATATTTTAAACCAAATTTGCGCTCCGTCCGGACATGAACCCGCGACTTTCGGATCCGCATGCAATAATCTAGCCCCTGCACCAAGACGGGTCCACAACGCGTGATAAACAATTAAAAGTAATGATAATAACAAACAAACAACAAAAGTGCTGAATTGTGCAAGACAAATAGTATGGAAACGTGGAGGCGCCAGAGAAATCTAAATCCGGACATTAAACTTAACCACAAAGAAAGACGCTTAATCCGTAAATGTGATTTTCCAACACAAGAATGATGACGTTTTAACCAGAAGCCGTTACCTCAAAGAACAATTTCACCAGTTAGTTCACAAACGAGCTCAGTGAACTACACAACAGAAGGAAATACCTGAAGCGGACCTAACACAGTAAGACACTTTGACTATTCTACTTCCTGACAAACTGTGGAAAGTTCCTTCTAGAAAACAGCCTTTAGCTGTCTCTGTTAAAATCCTAGTCGTAATTGACACGAAACGGGAGAGTAATGTATTACTTTCATAGGGTGATTTCTCGTTTGTGTCTCCAGGAAGAGATAGCTGACCGACCCCTCCGAGGCGTCAGCGAGTTAATTTCGGCAGGCCACCTTTCGAGTTTTCCTATTACAGCTTGGCCAAAAACAATTTTCCTGGGGATTTCTACTGTTTTGGAACTTGGCAAGCGGTCCTCATTAAATCTGGCAGCCGCTCTCTTTCCTGCTGCTTTTTATGTGGTTGATCGAGTTTGTGGGAATGTAAGAACGATTGCGTACCTCGTAAACGATTTATAGTCTCGGAGGATTATACGAATTGCATGCACTCATAAACTCACATACACACACGCAAGCAGACACACACAATACCCACTCACACACAAACAAACATACACACTCACACATGTATAATATTGAAACATATATTTGTGTATGTGTCGATTCTGTGGCTAATTCGATGCGAATGCTTTGTAATGACAGGGTGCCGGGTTCGATCTAAGCTGCGGATCATGCGTCTTGTGTTGGTTTCGACAGTGGTATCAGGGGGCCGACCGTCCGGAGGGATGGCAAACTACTAGACGTAAATTTACATAGAAAAACAACACACAATCCAGGGGCTGCTGTGGTAGGTTCTACAACGTCCTGTAAAGGATACTCAACTAACCTATATGTGTATGTGTGTATATATATATATATATATATATATATATATATATATATATATATATATATGTATATATATATGTATATATATATACACACACACATACATTTAAGTATGTGTGTTTGTGTGAGTGTGTGTGTGTGGACTGGTTCTCGAATTTTTCTAATGCATGTTATGAAAGATTCCATAGCGATGCGCACAAGCCATTTGGAGGTGACAGGTTCGATTCCCGGCACGGTAACTAGCTTTCGATTTTTATGCTGTCTGGTGTGTGCTTTTATCTTTCCACTTCAGTCTATGAATGCCAGTCATTACATTTTTTCTTTGTTTATATATAATGTTTCTGCGGCCTCAGTGGTTCCCTTCTCTGTTTATTTATGTGATTGTATGATTAAGTAAGTGTATGCGAAAACCTCGTGGGTTAAACCCAATAAGCTAGTTACCTTTTACAGGGCGTTTTTGGCTGATCGTGATTTTACTATGTGATTTCATGTTCAGTAGGTTGTCATTGCTTTCTGAAGGCTTGATTGTCGAAATCAGTGCACGTCAGCATGCTACCAAATCGTCCGGCCCCGGTATTGTACCTCGTAACTCTGCACTATAAACTGCATTGGCAGGAAGAAAAGCTACATCGCCCAAAATGCAACTGGTATGCACAATATGAAATCAAACCGAGAATTAGAATTAGTTCAACTGGTTTCGCAATTTAAAAAAAAAATAATGTAAGGAAAGGCAAAATGCATGTTGTGGTTAGAAACCCTTCATCAGCCTACAAAGACATGGAGAATAATGCAACTAGATTTTCTGAAATAAATACATTGAGGACTATAAATAGCAAAGGGTATTCTAGGGTCATATATGACTGCTCTACCCTGTAACAGTAGTTGGTACTACATGTTTTCTGTTAACACTTATTGTGTTGGGCTACGTATACCAAACCGGACATCGCACACTGCGCCAACGTTTGCAGGCATACGAAACCTGACATCCCAGACTGCGCCAACGTGTGCAGACATACGACACCTGACATGCCACATTGCGCAAACGTGTGCAGGCATGCCGAACCTGACATCCCACACTGCGCCAAAGTTTGCAGACATTGAAACCTGACATACCAGATTGCACCAACGTTTGTAGACATTTGACACCTGACATCCCACATTGCGCCAAAGTTTACAGACATACGAAACCTGGCATGCCACACTACGCCAACGTTAACAGACATAGGCCATCTGACATCCAACATTACGACAACGTTAACAGACATGCCGAACCTGACATCCCACACTGCGACAACGTTTACAGACATGCCGAACCTGACATCCCACATTGCGGCAACGTTTGCAGACATGCCGAACCTGACATCCCACATTGCGCCAACGTTTGCAGACAGACATACGACACCTGACACCCCACATTGCGCCAACGTTTCCAGTCTTAGAAGCACACTGGGGAGGAAATGATCCTTATCCTAGGGAATTCAATGGAAGAAGACATTCATCCTGAAATCCTTGACAGAGCAGACCGGGTACGTAGCTGGTTTATCACTGCAAGTTAAATGTTGTCAAGGTACTTAAGGAGAAAGTATACAAATCGATCATTATGTTTGGAAGATAATGATTTTCAGAATTCAGACAAAGCTCACAGTAGCTCCGTCTTATTTTTTAACAGTCATCAAAAGGGTCCATATGGATGATACTCGTTGTTGTGCCTTTTCTCGAGTCTTCATTGAGACTCTAAGCCTACGGACACTATCCGCTGCCTCATTCTCTCAATGTAGTGGATTTCTTTATCTTCCGTTGACGTTAACTCTTTCAACAGGCGAGAGATCATCTCTGTATGGTAAAGCTGCAATATGCCCCAGTTGGGGTGATTTTAGCTTTTAACCAAAAGGATATTGCTAACTGAAATGAAAATTTTAAGTAGGTATTTGACAGGTGCACACATTACGTGTGGCAGGCCATACTTTACAGAACCAGGTTTGAATCCTGGATGGATCGACATCATTAAAGACACTTTTCGCCTTCACGGCGCAACAATAGACAGTGCCAATCATACTGCACAGGATCGCACATTATTCCTCCCGACGCCGCGTAGTGGCAGAAATGTTTGTAATAATGATGATGATGTGAATTCTATGCAATTATTAAACAAGCTTGACAATTTCTTGTGGCCTCAGAGATATGGTTTTACAAAAGAATCCTTAGAATTCCTTGGACAACCAAAAACAGCAACCCAGAAATTTTGAGCTAGGCGAAGGCGTGAAGACAGCTTATCACAAACATCAGACATTGACAGTCATCTTTGTTTGGTCATGTTATGCAAAAAAAAAAAAAAACTGGAACGGTGTAAGAGAGAGAGAGAGAGAGAGAGAGAGAGAGAGAGAGAGAGAGAGAGAGAGAGAAGAGAGAGACAGATAGACAGGCAGACAGACAAAGAGAGAGAGAGCGAAACGATTTTTGTCAGCTTTCTGTCGGGCCACTGAGGGGTGTCAACACACGAACTTTTACAAGAAGTTGCAGATCGCAAATTATGGAGAGGCATGATCGCCTACGCCAGTCGGGTTCAAATCCCTGTGACGCTGGTATTTTCGATACATGATCTTGGCTCCCAGGTTGAGATAGTCTACATGGGTACTAGATGAATTCATGGGAAGTAAAGGCGGCCGACATAATGTTGGCTATATTACCAAACCCAGTGCCGCTTGTCTAATAAAATCTTATTCTAGCCTGATGTGCCCTATGCACCAGTGGCATTTTAGGGGACATTCGGACAAGGCGCACGCACCACTAAAAGATATACGTATATCAAGTGTAACTTGTGCATATAATTTAGATCCTCGCTGGTGTTGCGGAGTTAGTTCAATGTGTGCATTGTCTTTGAGTGATGAAGGTGAGGCGACTTCAGCATTTACGGAGACGTCTGCATGCAAAACAATGCTTTCTCATAGACCAAATTAAACATGTCTAACCGAAGTTTTCCAGCATCTTCATTTCTTTGATTTTGCAAAACATATTTACCCCCATGCTGTCCAAATCTTTACATATCCTAATTTCCTTCGTAATCCTTGCTGACTATCCGATATGTGTCTTCCTAATATGTCTAGTCTTGTTTACATTCCGTTAATTGTGTATATCTCGTTTTCTTTGATTCGCTGTGTCTCATTATTCCTTTCTTCTGATCACAGCTTACCAAGGCTGTCTTGTATTCACTTCTGTTCGTTCGGTTTACCCATACTGTTATGTTTTCACTCCTATTCGTTTGTGCTTTTTTTCTTTTCCAGCGGTGGATCTAATATATTAGTTAATTTTATTTGTCTTCCTCCTCCTCCTCCTCTTCTTCTTCTTCTTCTTCTTCTTCTTCTTCTTCTTCTTCTTCTTCTTCTTCTTCTTCTTCTTCTTCTTCTTCTTCTTCTTCTTCTTCTTCTTCTTCTTCTTCTTCTTTTTCTTCTTCTTCTTCTTCTTTTTTTTTCACTGGCTGTAAGCTCTGGCGGAAAGTCCTTGTTGTTCGTCCATTGGGAATTTGCCGTTGTGCCAGGGCCTGAGTTTCGCGTGTACATCCATCCTAATAACTTATTTGTGTGCAGTTGGTTGTTCTTTATCTCTCGGGCAGATGCACTGCGACCTAAAGAAAGTCCCCAGTTAGGCGACCTGTACGACATGCTTGCTGGGAATGCAGTGGGTCTATTCTTTTTTTCTCTCTATAATTTGGGCATTTCTATAAGCGCTCTGCCCTTAGCTTCAGCAGCCTGCGCAGGGTTTCAGTACCAGTAGCACCAGTAGCATTCTGATTTTTCATCCGTCTTGCCTTTCATCTGAGCGTCAAGTATCGGCCAGATCCCCACGTCACTTCCCTCTGCTTCACTCCTACTATACTATGGTAATCCAGCTGCTCCTCTGAACTGTACACGTTCTCCCACAAAGCCCTAAACACGTCTGCCTTATTATGCATCACTATTCCACCAAGTTGTGGTGAGCCATCCATTCTGCCCCTCTATTCATTTCCCAACACGCCGGCATAACCCGGAGAAAAGATCCAGTGTAATGTCTTTCTTTGTGGACGAAGTATCGGTGTTTCTTTTTTAAAATGTCTTTCAGCAACTTTCTTTTCGTGCAAGAAATCTCTAAAAAACCGCCGCGAGTTGCCTGCCACAAACATTCACAGGAAGGGGGCTGCGTGGTCTCGAGGCTTGTTGTCCGCATTGAGTGCTAGAGGTTCCAAGTTAAATCCCAGACGAGAGCTGATATTTTTTTTCATGCGGACTTGGACTTTAAATAATTCCATTTGGTCTCTGGGTAGTGTGATCGGACGCCCGTGTGTTTTGATGCGCACGTAAAAAAATTCCCTTTATCAGTTGGAAGTCGAAAAGAGTAACCTAACGGCGCTGTACGGGCAAAATTTGGAGTTAAAAATCTACCCAAAGTATTTCAGGATCCTCGACCGTGCTACAGAGCCTTTGCACTGTGCTGATCTTCTTCGAATTCAGACTTGAGTTAGAAGAAAAGCGAAGCACTTATGGGTTACTACCCGTGTGCCATGATGTTGATCCGTTGTTCAAAACCTCAAAGACATACACAGGCCAACGCCATTCGTGAAGCAAACCGTGTTACACACACCGGTACAATTAATCTGCGAGGCAAGAATAAGGAACAGCTAGACTCTCTGAAAAAGATATAGATGTTTCATCTAACTGGACATTACGGGTCGGGTAGTCATGGTAGCCAATTGCATAACTTTCTTTTTAGTCTAAAGGTCTTGGGTTCAAATCCCCTCGCGGCACACCCGTTTAATAATTGTACCAAGTTTCTATGTCGACCAAGCCTAATGCTGGCCCAAGAAATGTTATACTCCAGGAATCATAAGAAGAACAGGGAAACTCTACAGGGGAACTCTACAGCATGCACAGCAGGGGTCCACAGATCATCAGTAGAAAGATCACTCGGCCACGATTGTTTCGGCCCATTATTTCCTAGACAATCTCGGAAGATGGGCCGGCCTGGGTCAGGACTCCAGGCCTCGAACTTCACCTGCTGCACTTTTTCGGACTCTCGTGCGGGAACAAAACGATATGTTACTTTGCAACAGGTATTGTGAGGTTTGCGGTTATATTTGTGGCTCCGGTAGCAAATTAGCCGTCTACCTTCAGGACCTGAGTGACAAGTTTGCGGTTGGTTCATCGGACAGTTGTTAGACTTTGGCATTTGACAGAGAGACCCAGGCAGACCTTTATCGGACAGAACGTGTCACCCGAGGCGCCACTAGCATACATGTGTTCTTTACCTACTTTGAAGTTAATGTAAAAGTACAAAGTAGGAGTCGCTGTGGTGTAGTGGCTAGACGCTCCCATGTGGATCAGAGTTACATGGGTTCGAGTCCTGAAGGAGCTAGACATTTTTCTTTTCTTTAAAAAAAAACAAAAAAAAACGACTTAGTCTCTCATATCGACCCTGTCTCAAAAGGGTACCAGGTAAAGTCCTAGGAAGTAAAGGCGGTCGGTGCAACGTTGACCACATCACTCATCAAGTGCTAATTGGTCTATGTCTAATGCCAATTATGTTTTGAAAAGGGACCTTTACTTTTATTAAAATCAAGAGGACGGACTTCATTGCACTGAGTTTTATCTCATAAAGCTCAGTCTCTATGCAAACCGGCTAGTCGTCCGCCGAGAGCGTTGCAAAAAGCACAAATTCCGTAGCCTCAGCAGCGATACCATGGGATCTCCGTACAAACTGTCCCTGCCAAGTTTTTTGCGTGCATTATTTGCTATGATATACATGATCAAATGAGCAAGATAGGCTTGCAGTAAGACTAAGGAAAAGGGCGGACGAGCTATGGACCAAACTGATATTGAATGCCCCCTAGAAAGTGTGTAATAAGGCTTCATCTCTTATATATGTGCTCTCCGTGTCCTTTATTTTACTCATATATGTATATAAAAAAACAGTCGGCTCTGTGGCTAAGTCGATGCGAACGCTTCGAAATGCTGGGATGCCGGGTTTGATTCCAGCTGCGGGCAATGCGCCTTGCGTTGGTTTCGACAGTGGTTTCAAGAAAACCGACCGTCCAGTGAGCAATGGCAAACTACTGGACGTAAATTTGCCTAGAAAAACCAAGCAACAGTCAAGGGCTGTTGGGGGTTGGTTCTGCAACATCCTGCAAAGGATACGCAACTAACCTTTGTTTAAAACAACATATTGCATGCGGCTGGAAGATATGGTAATCCGTCACATTATTTGAATTTTAGCTTCTGTCTCATTTCAGATCATTTTGCCTCAATGAGTTCAGATACGTCAGAAAAGAAACAAATCCTATCCTGATAACATAAAGCACACCCACTGACCTTTTTATTATTGCTTTTCGGGTTGCTGCATTCGTGTTTTTTTTTCCAGCTCGGTAATTATCAGGCCTTTCTTCCCGCCCTCTTCCTCTGTTTTAATATTATCTTTTAATATTCTGCCGAGTCCATTAATTTTTTTTTAAATATCATTTATTAATCTTGGGGTAAATCATGCCTGCGTGCACCTTGTTTCTTATTCACTCATTCTTGCGGGCTGTATTAAATGAAAAGATTTGTTCGTTTTGTTCGTCCTTGCTGTGGCAGCTTTCAACAGATCCCTTCAAACATCCGCTTCGTCAAGTCATTATTTCTCATAATTTATCGCTTTCTTGTGGATTTCCGGTATTTATTTCTTCTGCTGATTTCTCACAAACAGAACCCACAGAAGACGTGGCGCAGTGGTGTGGAGAATAGCCCTTATATTCTTCTTTAACTCGCCCACACAGTTGTGAGTCCTATCCATAATTTTTTAATAAAAAAGATTCGTTCGTAGACAGCCAATTACTTTTTTTTTGGGGGTGTGGGGTGGGGCAATCTTCTGAAAGCGATTTGAGGAGAAGGTTCAAGAATGAAAAAAGACCGTTCAGTGAGGTAAACTGAGGAATATACAAAGAGGATACAACTCATCAAAATCATCAACAGGAGGGTTTTTCCTAGAAGAAAAAGAAGACGAAGAAGAAGAAGAAGAAGAAGAAGAAGAAGAAGAAGAAGAAGAAAAAGAAGAGGAGGAGGAGGAGAAGAAGAAGAGGAGGAGAAGAAGAAGAAGAAGAAGAAGAAGAAGAAGAAGAAGAAGAAGAAGAAGAAGAAGAAGAAGAAGAAGAAGAAGAAGAAGAAGAAGAAGAAGAAGAAAAAGAAGAAGAAGAAGAAGAAGAAAAAGAAGAAGAAGAAGAAGAAGAAGAAGAAGAAGAAGAAGAAGAAGAAGAAGAAGAAGAAGAAGAAGAAGAAGAAGAAGAAGAAGAAGAAGAAGAAGAAGAAGAAGAAGAAGAAGAAGAAGAAGAAGAAGAAGAAGAAGAAGAAGAAGAAGAAGAAGAAGAAGAAGAAGAAGAAGAAGAAGAAGAAGAAGAAGAAGAAGAAGAAGAAGAAGAAAATGAAGAAGACGAGAAAGACCAGGAAGAGGAAGGAGAAGATGACACTGCTGACGATTTTGTTTGTTATAATATGTAAATTGATAAAGGCATGGAATAATAAACGTATAAAGTGAGCCGGCTGGACAGAATGTAAAAAAAAGTATGCGTGTCCAATTTTAAACCCTTTTAAGAAAACACGAGAACAACACAACTAGAATTTCTTAGCACTGGAACCCACAGGGGTATAAAAATACCGGCATAAAAAAAAACACACACACACACACACACAAGGACAAGGGAGCAAATGAGTTATGTTTAAAAGATACAGAATGCATATTTTAAGCCGCATGCAATATCGGAGAATGTGACCACTTGCACAGAGTTGGATGAGTGCCTGCGTGTTTGAACGTCAGCCCCACCAGGACCGCACGATCAGCGATAAGGACCCAGTGACACAAAGTGCCACCATTCGGGTGAGAATCACCTGGGTACAAATTCCTAAAACCGTTTTTAACCATTATGTAATATTGGGTCAGTATTGAGCCTGGCAGATGGAAACCTCAGATTGCACAATCTCAGTATTGAGCCTGGCAGATGGAAACCTCAGATTGCACAATCTCAGTATTGGGCCTGGCAGATGGAAACCTCAGATTGCACAATCTCAGTATTGAGCCTGGCAGATGGAAACCTCAGATTGGTGATTCTCAGTCTGGATGACAGACCGATAATACAAATCTTAAGTACCCGTTCATCCTCCAAAAACGAATTTAATTATAGCAACCGTAATGGCTACTCCACCCGTTGTGAAAGTAAGAAAAGTAACGGACCCTTTTCCATGCATTCAAGCATATAGGGCAAATAGGGCTGCATCTATGTTTTATAGGTTAGTTGCATATCCTTGACAGGACGTTGCAGAACCAACCCGAACAGCCCCTGGCTGTTGTGTGGTTTTTCTAGGCAAATTTACGTCCAGTAGTTTGCCATT
This sequence comes from Candidula unifasciata, assembly GCA_905116865.2. Lineage (NCBI taxonomy): Eukaryota > Metazoa > Mollusca > Gastropoda > Stylommatophora > Geomitridae > Candidula > Candidula unifasciata. Next base: position 22,485 of record CAJHNH020003550.1, on the reverse strand, counting down.
GCTTCCTGGATGGTCGGCTTTCTTGATATTTTTTATAGACCAATCGGAAAAAATGGATGATTTGGTCAGCATCACGTCGGCTGCCTTTACTTCCCAGGACTGCAAACGGTACCCAGTCAAGGCTGGGTCGACCTAGGAGCCAAGGTCCTTTTTGGAAAAAAGTCCGGCTCCGCCAGGTAGCGAACCCACGACCTTCCAATACGCGACGAGCGTCTAGCCGCTCATTTAACCCTATACGGATTATAATTATTGTCCTCACAGTTACATTGTGGTTTGTCTCAGCTTGACTCATTCTTTCCTTTTAACTACAGAATGGCTGGCTATGCACAACTTGGTGGAATACTAATATATGATAAGGCAGACGTGGTTAGTGCTTTGTGGGAGAGCGTGTACAGTTCGGAGGAGTAGATTGATCACCACAGTCTGTTGAGATCGATGCAGGGGGGATTGATGGGAGATTCTGGCAGATGCTCGAGGCTCAAATAAAATGCAAGACGGACATTTAATCAGAATGCTACTGGCACCATTAGTATTGGAACTCTTCGTTGGCTGCTGGAGATGGGGACGGAGCGCTTATGGAAATGCCCCCAGTGCTGAGATGTCGGTTCTTGAATCAAATCAAACCAAATTTTCTTTTAACTGTCTAAAGAAAAATCAGCTTTTACAAACACACAACAGGAACCACAGTTACATAAATAGTTTGGAAAGGCCAAATGTGAACTTGATGCATTTTACCGGAAAGCCTCTAATTTGAAACAGATGGGAAAAAATCTGGAAACCTGAACATCACTGGCGATTTTTATGATCCCATGATTAAGTCCCTTTATTGCATGAGCAAATTGTTCACAAGCTTGACCCGGGCAGTGTAAAAGCTAGAGTTGTCCTAGTAAAACTGCCAGCCTGTCAGAATTAGAGATGCGATGTGGCCGAGCGGTTACAACGCAGCACTCTGATGCTAGGCGGCGTCCGTGGCTTAGGCGTTGGAGTCCGACTCGTAATTCCAACGTACCGCGATCGAAACCCACTGCTGGCTGCTTGGATTTATATCATGGTTTGGGGCGTCGCAGGTCGACCCAGCCTAAAATGGGTACCAGGATGGCTGTTCTGGGGAAGTAAAGATGTCCGGCGTAATGCTGACCACATTACTCACCCAGTGCCGATTGGTCTGTAAAAATATGGGACGCTCTTTCCATATGCCCGATGCGCCTAAAGTGTGAAAAGGGATCTTTACTTACTTACTTACGCTGATGCTAGAGACTCTGGGTCCATCAATAGTTTCTAAAAATAAAGGACCCTTTTCAACGCCATCAAACTTACTGGGCATATAGGGCTAGACCTACATTTTACAGACGAGGTGGTCAACATCACACCGGCCGTCTTTACTGCTTAGAACTTTCCTTAGTACCCATTTTAGCCTGGGTCGAGCTGGGAGCGGAGGTCATTGTGGAAATCTCTGACTGCTGATGGTGAGTTAATCTGGCGAGGATCGGACCTGAGGCAAGTCACCTAGCCGCTACACCACCGTTGCTACTAATTCATGGTAATAGGGGGAGATTATTGGTTTCTGGCTGGGAGGTTCATACAAATCCCAACCTGTACAGTTTGTGGCGGTAGCAAATAGCATATAGAGCGTAAACCTTTAGAATAACACTCTTTCTCTTTCCCCGAATCCTACACCACCATATAATGTAAATGACAGTAATGAAAGTGTAATTCGATAGGTTTCACTAGAGATGGCACGATGTCAAAGTCAAACGGGGAAAAAAATCATTGAGGTTTGAACAACAAATGAACATCATGGCACACGGCACACATAAGTGCTTCGCTCTTCTTCTAACTCAAGTCTGAGTTCGAAGAAACTCAATACCGTGTACAGGCTCTGTTGCACCGGCGAGGATCCTGGAATACTTTGGATACATTTTTAACTCTAAATTTTGCCCCGGCAGCGCCGTTAGTCTACACGTTTCGATTTTCAACTGCCAAGGGAATTTGTACATGCGCAACAATGCACACGGGCGTCCGATCTCACTATCCAGAGACCAGGGGGAATTACTAGAAGTTCAAGTCCAGGGGAAAAAATTCCAGCCCTTACCAGGGATTGAACCCGGAACCTCTAGCACTCCAGGCCGATACAATGCCTCGAGACCACGCAGCCCCTCTAACAGAATCATTAATTTATTACTTTCACAGTGCAATATAAATATCGCTAGTCACCACTGGAAGAGCCATACCTCATAAATATAAAGTAAAGATACTGTTCTCACGCCTTTAGACGCATCGGGCATACGGGAAGAGCACCAATATTTTTACAGACCCCTCGGCACCAGCTGGATAATGTGTTCAGCTTATGCCGGCCGTCTTTACTTCCCCAGGGCATAACCCTAGTACCCATTTTAGGCTGAATGGGCCTTCGACGCCCCGTACCATGATAAAAATCCACTCAGCCAGCAATGCGTTTCGATCGCGGTACGTTAAAACTACGAGTTGGACTCGCAACGCCTAAGCCACGGACACCGCCCTCTTAAATATACTCTGATAAAATGTTAGAAGTAACAAAGCACATTTTGCAAATTTATGCTTGGATGAGTGCATTCTATTCACATTTATGTATACTAAACAGTGGCAAACGTAACAGAAGAATATGGATGATTAAGCGAAAAATGGACAAAAGAAACCCTAGGTTACAGGGTCATAAATTGGTCATTTTGGCGTGTCGGACCGTCTTACATTTGGCCTATTCAAGCACTCATCTATTAGATAGTAATTGTTGCTTTATTAATAAAGCATTTTATGTTCGTATACAAGATAAAAATGTGAATATCAAGTGAAAAGACGACGAAAGATGATGATGGTAGAAAGCTGATGAAAGTAAGAAGGCGAAGATGAAGCAATGTGAATAAAGTAGTCGGAAATGAAACTATTTGAAGGGGGCAAAAAAAGGCGTTCGAACAAGAGGCAACCGAATGAATGAGAGAAATAAATTATGCCGAACAAAACAGAAAGGTGTTTTGTAGTTTGATATGAAAGAGAGTGGCGGAGTGTAATCAAAATGTCCTGAAAAGACGTTGAGCTAGAAAAGCTTCTGGAAGTTTCATCTCTAAAATAGAAAGGACGCAGGTGACTGTGATTACACGAAGAAAGAAAAATTAATCTATAGTGATAAACTCGGCCAAACTAGAAAACTAAAAAAAAAAAAAGGAAGAGAACAAAGTGTGAGAACGAGAAGAGGAGAAGGATACAGTGGAGGAGGAAGAATAAGAAGCAGATAGAGGAATATGAGAAGGAGAAGGAAGAGAAAAAGAAGATGAAGAAGAAGAAGAAGAAGAAGAAGAAGAAGAAGAAGAAGAAGAAGAAGAAGAAGAAGAAGAAGAAGAAGAAGAAGAAGAAGAAGAAGAAGAAGAAGAAGAAGAAGAAGAAGAAGAAGAAGAAAAAGAAGAAGAAGAAGAAGAAGAAGAGGAAGAAGAAGAAGCGGATGATGCGGATGATGCGGATGATGCGGATGATGCGGATGATGCGGATGATGCGGATGATGAGGATGATGAGGATGATGAGGATGATGAGGATGATGAGGATGATGAGGATGATGAGGATGATGAGGAGGATGAGGAGGATGAGGAGGAGGATGAGGAGGATGAGGAGGATGAGGAGGATGAGGAGGATGAGGAGGATGAGGAGGATGAGGAGGATGAGGAGGATGAGGAGGATGATGAGGGAAGAAGGAAGAAGGAAGAAGGAAGAAGGAAGAAGGAAGAAGGAAGAAGGAAGAAGGAAGAAGGAAGAAGGAAGAAGGAAGAAAGAAGAAGAATAAAGAAGTAGAAGAAGAAGAAGCGTCTTTTCTTCACGTCTTCATTAACCGAAAGTGGTTCTCTTGACTTGGATGAGTTGTTAGGGCATTTGTCTCTCATGTTGGAGGCCAGGATTCAATCCTCGGCAAGGGACCGAATGGTTACCTGCACAATTCGTGGAGACTGCACTCATGCCTTAAACCTTTATCATTTCTTCCTCATGTACCATTCCCCCCCCCCCCCCCTCCTAAGTGAGCCTTGGTCCCCAACAAATTCTCGTTAAGTCGTCATTTCATTTGCTAATACATGCGGCTCGCCCAAAAGTCTTTCGATCTTTTTACCTTCACTATGAAGCCCACTTGTCCTTGTGTTCTGTGATTTTACATCACCAAGAAAGTGGTAACGGCTGACTGACTTGACTTTCTACACCACCAGGACATCACACAAGCGATAAATACTCGATGACACAATGTGCCACTATGTGGATGAGGATCACCGTGGAGAGGTCCCAGAAATCGCTTTCAGCCTTTAGGCCATATTTATGGCCAGGCTATATTGCGGCCCCTAGCAAAAGCCAGAGTAGGGTTTCGAATAACGAAAAATATTTTAATCTATAAGAAAGTGGTAAATATACCTAGTAAAGGCATTCATCGAAAGTGTGACATAAGTTTGGTCTGGTTTGGTGTGAACAACGGATCAACATCATGGCACACGGCTAGTAACCCATAAGTGCTCGGTTCTTCTTCTAACTCAAGTCTGAATCCGAAGAAGCTCAGCACAGTGCACAGGCTCTGTAGCACCAGTGAGGATCTTGAAATACTTTGGGTAGATTTAAAACTCTAAACGATTTTTAACTTCCAAGGGATTATTTAACGTGCACAACAATGCACACGGGCGTCCGATCTCACTACCCAGAGACCAGGGGAAATTGCTAGGTCCATGTGAAAAATTCCCAGCCCTTACCAGGGATTGAACCAGGAACCACTAGCACTCGAGGCGGACACCATGCCCCGAGACTAGATTGCTCCCAGTGTGACATAAGTCAAGCCCCACACCGTTTTATTCTTGCTATTGCATGAACACACCCATTAAAGATCTGTAGTTTAATTTTGGGCGTGAGCACGCCAGTTAATGTTGACGATGTTGTGTTTATGTTGTTGCTGTTTGTGCTGTACAGGGTGTTTTTGCTGTTGATGTTGTTGCTGTTTGTGCTGTACAAGGTGTTTTTGCTGTTGGTGTTGTTGCTGTTGATGTTGTTGTCGTTGATGTTGTTGATGTTCTAGGAGGTGTTTTTGCTGGTTTTATCGTTGACCTTCCGAATGGCGGATGCTATTCTAAAAATTAAGTCGCGACCGCACCTACCCGGATAATCCTAAGATTAGAAATGTCTCATTCAACATGTACCCCAGTCAATCTTGAAAGGTATTTAATTCCTTCATTCCATTCTTTCACCCTCCTGCCTGCTACCGTAAGGTTTAACAGCCTTGCGATTCCAAAAAGCCATTTGGAGCTGAAACCAGCAGAATGAACCCGGGATACCCCGTTTAACCTCCGAAAAGTTATAATTGGAGAACCTGTAACAGTTACACCAACCTCGTGTAACCTGCAGTCCTGTGTGGCTAAGGAATATGGAAGTTGTAATTAGGGCAACGCTGTCGTCTACACCTGCTTGATCTACCCACTCAGTCCTGGTTACTTATCATGTGGCCACGCAGGTATGCGTCGGCTGTCAATTTTAGCCCTCTCACACGATTCCCCCTAATCCCGGATCAGTTCAATGTTTTTGTCTCGTGCTATCCATCTGGCCATGGCCATCCAGGTATTTATCTGCACTCCTCTTGCTTCCTTTTCCACCAATCTTGATAGTTGTTACCTGTGCAATCTTCAGTGCAGTTTTCCATGTCAAAGATGCCGCACTAAGGTCACTCTCCATCGTTCGCCTCCATGTTGTTTTTGGGCGCCCCTGTTTTCTCTTTCCCTCTGGTGTCCATGTGAGAGCTATTTTGGCAGGTAAATCAGGATTCATTCTCATAACGTGGCCAAGCCATTTCCATCTTCTCTCGGTTATCACACTATCTAAAGTTTCTTGGTTTGTGACTTGAAGTAGTTCAGTGTTTGAGATTGTATCTGGCCAGAAAATTTTGATAATTCTACGTAGACACGTGTGATGGAAGGTGGACAGCTTGTGTGTATCCTTTTTGGTCATTCTCTAGCATTCCGCTCGATAAAAAAGAACTGGCAAAATGATGCTCTTGTAGAGTCGCAGTTTCGTTCCTCTGCAGTAATTGTTGGAGTTCCAGATTTGCCTCGTCCTTCCAAAAGCAGCTCTAGCTTTGTTCAGACGTGACTGTATGTCCTCTTCGGTCCCTCCAGGCAGGGACACCACTACCAAGTTTACAAGTCCAATCCTTTCCAATCATCTTGCTAGTTGTTACCAAATTTACAAGTCAAATCCTTTCCAATCATCTTGCTAGTTGTTACCAAGTTTACAAGTCCAATCCTATCCAATCATCTTGCTAGTTGGTACCAAGTTTACAAGTCCAATCCTTTCCAATAATTTTGCTAATTGTTACCAAATTAACAAGTCCAATCCTTTCCATTAATATTGTCAGTTGTTACCAAGTTTACAAGTCCAATCCTTTCCACCGGTCTTGCCACCTGTTACCAGGTTTACAAGTCCAATCCTGCTACGTCTAACTTTTCTAATTTACGATTTTAATCTGTCTCCATGAGGACTTTTTCGTTCGTTCTGGGTAAGTAATGTAAAGATCCCTTTTCACGCCCTTAGACGCACCAGGCTCGTAGGAAGAGCACCCCTATTTTAACAGATCATTCTGCGCTAGGTGGGTAATGTGGTCAGCACTACGCCTGCCGTCTTTACTTCCACAGGACATCGATCCTGGTACCAATTTTAGACTGGGTCAACCCGAACGCCCCATACTATAATCAAAATCGACGGGTGGGGTTAAAAAAAAAACGAAAAATTTATGTTGTGAAAGAATACTTAACTCTTTGAGTCCCAACGAACGCATCATGCGTTTATAGGTTCCTACCTAAAAGCCAAATCAACGCCTGATGCGCCAATTTTATTACTTTCTTTACTACCCCTTGGGCCTGTGATGGTAAAACCTCTTTCTACCCCACCAGGACATCACACAAGCGATAAACACCCGATGACACAATGTGCCACGATGCGGGTGAGGATCACCGTGGAGAGGTCCCAGAAACCGCGTTGAGACAATTGGCCATATTTATGGCCTGCCTATTTTGCGGCCCCTGGCAAAAGCCAGGGTGGGGCTTCAAATAACAAACAATTTCGTCCTTAACGGGACGAAACTAATTGTAAGTTAAATCTACGACCTTTGACTGACTGACTGACTTTCTACCCCACCAGGACATCACACAAGCGATAAACACCCGATGACACAAAGTGCCACCATATGGATGAGGATCGCCGTGGAGAGGTCCCAGAAACCGCGTTCAGACATCTGGCCATATTTATGGCCTGCCTATATTGCGGCCCCTGGCAAAAGCCAGAGTGGGGCTTCAAATAACAAAAAATTTCGTCCTAAAAAGGACGAAACTGAATAATTACCCTATCTACGACCTTTGGGACCGAAAGAGTTAATAGAGTTTCGTATCTACAAACTGCTTCGCTAGATCGAGAACATTGACGTCACAAACTGAGAATGTTTGTATGAATAGCGTAAGTAATGATCACATCATGCCTTAAATATACTCTGGTACGAACCGGGACAAAGGTCGTGTCTCGGACCAATCTTTTAACCGGTAGCGCCCTAAAGATATTGGCTTGTTTGTTTGGCAACTTTTTTGGATATTTTGTTGGTTATTTCCCTTTCCTCGGTATACGTCGATGCCAGTTATTTCCCCCTAAATATTCAGTTCTCATTTAATTCTGGCTTCTAGTTGGAAATACTCAAATGGGACATAATCAGAATCTGTATAATGCTCGTTTCTTTCGTAATATTCTACCCCAGATGACGTCACAGAGCCGTCCAACATTTTGGAGGATGGTAAGACTGGGTTTTTTGGCTTTTTGATGCTTTTACAACCCCTAAACATCTAGAACTGGTCCTAACCCCAACCCACCTACGTCCCACGAGAGATAGCAGCCTAGGTCCCACGACTGCATACAGCCTACCTACAACTCCCTGAAATATTAGACTGTCCCGGGAGCTGTGGATTTTCCTTGTTTGGGGTAGGATATTGAGAAAGCGCCTATTTATATAGATAACTGGTTCTATTTCATACATGTTTATCGTGATACATTGCCATAAGTGTTATTTGTGTGTGTGTGTGTGTGTGTGTGTGTGTGTGTGTGTGTGTGTACATCCATCCTGGTGTAATACCACTAAATTTAATTTATGCATATCTGCAGTGAGAGGTAAAAACGAAGAGTGAATGGGATTTTACTGCAAAGGAGAGTGGAAAATGAAGCGGATGTCCTATGCTCAGTATGCCTTGGGTCGTAAGACTCAAATCAGAAGCATGTCGTAAAAGTTTTGGCTAGGAGATTCGGGTGTTTGGTTTATACAACGGATCAACATCATGGCACAAGTCTAGTAACCAATAAAAGCTCCGTTTTACTTCTAACTCAAGCCTGAGTCCAAAGAATCTCAGCGCAGTGCACGACCTCCATAGCACCAGCGAGGATCATGAAATAATTTTGCTAGATTTGCAACTGCACATTTTGTTTGGGCAGCGCACTAGGGCTACTCTTTTCAATTTCCAACTGCCAGGTGATTTTTTTACGTACCTCAACGATACACACAGGCGTCCGATCCTAATACCTAGATACCCGGGTCAATTACTAGAAGCCGAGGTGAAAAAAATCCCAACCTTCACCGGGACCTGAACCAGGGACCTCCGGCACTCGAGGCGGACGCCATACTTCGAAAGCACTCAGGTGTTCGTGGCAGTGAGGAAGCAGATTGACTGGCTGCTGTCGCCCCTGCGAAGAAGGGAACGGGTGAGTTGCATAATGATAAAGCGGACGCATTGAATGCTTTTTGGGATCGAGTAAACGTTTTACCGGCAGGGCATCCAAATCTGGATGGAATGATTCAACTAGGAGTGAACAGAGGTTTAGATAACTTTTTACCTACAAGGAAAACAAGCAGGCGATAGTTTAAACATGTTGTGACTGACATCGTCAGTTTGGGAACTCTTTGCTAGCTACTGAGAAGGTGGACGAAGCACGCATGGGAATTTCAAGGGGGCAGCGATGTTAATTATTGAATCACTCAGTACATCTTCGTTCAATCTTTTCTTTATTCATTTGTATAACTTTAATGCCCTCAAATTAAGTGTTCTTCTTATTTTCGCTCTTTTGCGTGACTTATTTGCGCTGTGCATGTTACAACAGAGCTACGATATTTGCGCCTTTTGGCCGACACATCCGACTTCAACGAGCATTTGTTGTCCTGGTTACCTTCTTATATATATATATATATATATATATATATATATATATATATATATATATATATATATATATATGTATATATATATATATATAAATTTTACAGTCTGGTTACAGGGATTTAGTTACTTTGTTGTAATTAACTGTTACTGTAGTATAGGCGTAGATGGATACAGCAAAATATGCCAGACAATAAATTGCGCAATCTATTCTTCCATTCCGTTATATTATGTGCAATGTTTATCAACTGACACAAAATTAGGCTTCGCGTGGCATGTACCTCATCCCACAAAACCGCATGTCGTCGTGTCACCAGTTTCTGTTGACTGTCTGATCAGCTGCCGCCATCTTTGGTGGTCAGATGCCATGGACTTCATGGTTGCATGCCTAAGGCTTGTCTAGTCACTCAAGTTATGTATCCAGGTCTTTCTTGGTCTGCCTCTTTCCCTCTTCCTCTGTAGTATTGTTTTTAAGAAGCCGTGTCTCTCTTCTTCTTCTTCTTCGATCCTTCTGTCAGAAATCTTATATCAGGAGGCTGGTAGCCTTTGTGAAAGCTATCGTGCAGTCCATATCCTCTCGTGTACCATACAGTTTTGTCTTCATTATGGTTGGAACAGGCCAGATTGCGTCTCTGTTGTCAGCATACAGTTGACAGTGTTGAAGCACATGTTCAGCATTTTCGGGTGCCACGCTGCAGGGACACGTCTCGGTATTTCCTACACCGACAAATTTGAACATATGTTGACGAAATCTGTTGTGCCCAGTCCTTAGTCTGAATATAATACACTGTCCCCCTCTAGAGAGGCGATGAAGCGAGTCTTAAGGAGAAAACCTGGTGTGTGATTTTGCTACATGTCCGTACCATTGCATTGTCTGCATCTCAGTTGTAGTTAAAAGAGGTTCATAGTTGTCAATATGCTGGAAAATTATATGACGAACATAAAGGTCTTACGTAAAAGAAAATGTGACCGTTAAGAATGGAACTGATTATCACACCTTTGATGACGTAACTTTAATAGATCCAACCCTTCCCCGCCTTCTTATCCGTCGATGCATCACCCTAAACCCGCTATTCACACGAATCAAGACAAGATGGTACAACATGATTACTCCAAGTATCGCATGATGACGATACTAATTCAGAATTCAGCACACAAAATTAACTTCCGGTAATCGACCTCGATTCAGTATCTGCCCGGCGTTTCTTTTCGCATGCCCAGACAGTGTTTCCGCTTCAATGCATTATGGGATACAAAGCTGACGCATGCGTACAAGCAAGGTGATTTAGGTCAAGGATCTTAATAGGAAAATGAAGTTGCACACGTTAATGATAGCCTAAGATGGAAGGACAAAAAGAGAAGTGACGCTTGAATATTTAGCTCGTGCTTTGGAATAGGCGAATCAAGTAACCTAATAATGATCCACAAATGTTTCGTGTGGTGATTTCATCAAAAAATGATTTTTGTCAAAGTCTACACTGATGTCAGCATCGTTATTATCACCATTATTATTATTATCACTAATCCCTTCTTATTGTTTAGGTAACTAATATCAGAGGTGATAACATGTCACCTACATAAAGCACAACGAATCTTCATTTTCTTCTTATTCTTCTTTTCCACCTTGTACCTCAGCGAAGTGTCGGAGTCATTTCATAACGCCATCACTCCATATTTTCTGAGGTTTTCCGCTCGCTCTATACCCGTTGTAACGTTTAAGTGTGGCTCGCTGTGGCAGATAGTACCAGAGTGTTCTTTTTTTATGTGTCCAAACCACTTCATTTGTTGTTCTTTGAAGACCGGTAAGACTGGCTTTATTCCTAGCATTCGTCTGATTTCATTATTTCGTATTCTGTCTTGCCTTGAAACTCCTGCAGGTCTTCTAAGACATTACCTACTGGTTTGATATCTGATATATTGCCAACGAGACATTTGAATGCCAAGTCGACGTTGAGACAGACTGAACACGTGGGGGAAGGGGATGGAGGGGCGAGTGAGGAATCATAATTTGCATCAACATGTTCCCCCTCTGGGTTTCGGGGTTCAGCTTTTAAGAAGAGAATATGCCCAATGCCCCCTGCCGCCAACAAGCATGTCTGAGGAGGCGACTGTAGCATACCCTGTGATACGTGTGGCAGAGGTAGTTTTTGTTGTTGTTGTTGTGGTTGTAACTAGACTTGCACTTTTGTTAACATATAAACACTGATAACTATTTTCCAACTATCAAGAATGTTTATTTGAGCACTCGTATTAATTGCAAAGTTAGTCTGGATACCACGTAAAGCTGTCAGCTACTGTCTGGCTTCTAAGCAAAGTTATCGGCTACTGTCTGGCTTCTACATAGAGTTATTGGCTTCCGTCTGGCTTCCACGTAAAGTTATCGGCTAATGTCTGGCTTCTACGTAAAGTTATCGGCTACAGTCTGGCTTTCACGCAAAGTTATCGACTAATGTCTGGCTTCCACGTAAAGTTATCGGCAATATCTGGCTTCCACGTAAAGTTATCGGCTAATGTCTGGCTTTTACGTGAAAGTTATCGGCTACAGTCTGGCTTTCACGCAAAGTTATCGACTAATGTCTGGCTTCCACGTAAAGTTATCGGCAATGTCTGGCTTCTACGTAAAGTTATCGGCTACTGTCTGGCTTCTACGTAAAGCTATAGGGTACTGTCTAGCTTTCACGTAAAGTTATCGGCTAATGTCTAGCTTTCACGTAAAGTTATCGGCTAATGTCTGGATTCTACGTACAATTATCGGCTAATGTCTGGCTTCTACGTAAAGTTATCGGCTACTGTCTGGCTTCTATGTACAGTTATCGGCTAATGTCTGGCTTCTACGTAAAGTTATCAGCTAATATCTGGCTTCTAAGTTTAGTTATCGGCTACTGTCTGGCTTCTACGTAAAGTTATCGACTACTGTCTGGCTACTACGTAAAGTTATCGACTACTGTCTGGATTCTACGTAAAGTTATCTGCTACTCTCTGGCTTCTACGTAAAGTTATCGGCTACTGTCTGGATTCTACGTAAAGTTATCGGCTACTGTCTGGCTTTCACGTAAAGTTAACGCCTACTGTCTGGCTTCTAAGTAAAGTTATCGGTTACTGTCTGGCTTCTACGTAAAGTTTTTGGCTACTGTTGGCTTCCACGCAAAGCTATCGGGTACTGTCTGGCTTTCGTGTAAAGTTATCGGCTAATGTATGGCTTCTAAGCAAAGCTATCGCCTACTGAGTATTTTTTCTCATAACTACGAAGTATATTAAACCCGGGTAGTCTCACTTTGCTAATAATATCAACAGAATCTGGTGTAGTTGTTCACGAATCATACTAGCAGCATGAATAAAGTACTGGGAGAGAGTGCCAAATGCGTCTGGAATAATAGCTAAAACAGCATCCTAGCTACTACCAATAACTTTATAATTCCGGATACACAAAAAGTACACTTGTCACAAGTATCAACAACTGCTACAATCCTACCCACAGCTTTAGATGGAGTCCACGCCAAGCAAAACCAGTTCTAACATTGATTCTAAACGGACACACGCGTCCACTACCTGCCAAACCCGTTTGTTGAACCCCCTTGCAAACATCCTCACACCCGTAAGACTCAGTTCCCATAGTATCCCTGCCCAACTTTTCTACATACAACCCGTCTTACTAGTAATTGACCTGTCTGCTGTTTGAGTCAAAGTTTAATCGTTGTTTGTCTTTCGCTCACAGTGTGTGGTGAGCCGGACTCATTACAGCCATTAATTATGGCTGTTTCGTTCAAAGCTTGAGTGCATCTGCCGGAGAGGGGATGAACCAACAGTCTGCACAGAAATAATCTACATCTGTGAAAAAAAAAAGAATGCGCAGGCGAAAACTTAAGTTCAGGATAAAGACCAAAGTCCAGGACTGGACGAACAACCAGGACTTTCAAACTGAGTTTAAAGCCGGTGAACACGATGAAGAAGAAGAAATCTTCTGGTGTAACTGTGGGGATGCGGGTAAATAATCACACAGTAAGCTGTATACCCGATGCGCCCCTGCAGTAAAATGAGTTGCTTACTAAAGCTCCCATCTGCAGCAACACCAGCTCTCGTGTGTATCCCACTTATACATGGGGCCTCAGCACATCCGACCCCGTTTGCAGAGATAGCATGGGCTGAAGGAGGAGAAGGGAAGTATCTATAGAACAAGAAGATAAAGTTAGAGAAGAAAAGAAACATGGAGGAGAATGGGGAAGAGAACGAAGAAACGAAGTAACGTACTATATTTTCAAAGGGTCACACACTGGGCATGCAAGCACATCATACATTTCTCCCTTCCAATCACTCATTTTACACACAATAATTACACTTTATCAATAAAGCGTTTTGGGGAGTCGCCGTGGCCGAGCGGCTAGACGCTCGCCGCGGTCTTGGGTTCGCTCCCTGGCGGAGCCGGACCTTTTTCAAAAATGACCTTGGCTCCCAGGTCGACCCAGCCTTGAGTGGGTACCGGGTGCAGTCCCGGGAAAGTAAAGGCGGCCGGAGTGATGCTGACCACATCACCTTTCCTGTGCCGATTGGTCTATAAAAATATAGGTCTAGCCCTATATGCCCTATACGCCTAAAGGCGTGGAAAAGGGTCCCTACTTACTTAATAAAGCATTTTTGTTCATATAACAATATGCCTGATATGACAATCAAAAGCATTTTTGTTCATAAAACAATATGCCTAATATGAAAATCAAAAGCATTTTTGTTCAAATAACAATATGCCTAATATGAAAATCAAAAGCATTTTTGTTCATATAACAATATGCCTAATATGAAAATCAAAAGCATTTTTGTTCATATAACAATATGCCTAATATGAAAATCAAGATAACAAAGGGGTGGGAGTAGAGGGGAGGGGACACCAGCGCATGGACATAAGAGATCTACAGAGAAGCAGGTAGACTGATACAATCAGAATGAGAGAGACACCGACAGATACACACGCTTACAGATCCACGGAATGACAGATTCCGACCGCCCGCCCACCACGCCCGACCGAAAGACCGCCTAAACCACAGATGCCGAAAAGAGGCGATTAGTATCCGCAGGTCTTTGAATGCTGAAGAAAAAGAAAGGTGGAAAAAGACGAAAATAACACACACACATACAACAACAACAACAGAAGTATCACAGATACTCTGAACACGAATGGTATGGGACACACAAAACCGGTGTAATTAACAATTAATGTTAAGGATTCCGGACACCAGAGTGCCGGAATTTCTCGGTTACAAAACGTGTCCAGCAATTCATTAAGCTATCAGATGTAGACTATTTCTAGCGTCCCCGGAAGTATGGCTGGAGCAGTGTGACTTGTCACTTTGATTGGATGATCCCTTTTGTTTTGGGGCGTGCGAAGATGCAAACACGGTTTTGCTTTTTGAATGTGCTGCGACTTAATGGTTTATGGATTCATGCTATTGGATTACCGTGACGGGGATTGTTGCCTACCTTATTTGCGTCGCTGCATCAATCAGGTAGCTTCTCCACAGTAAAGAGAGTTAGCGGAGTTTCAATTGTCTGTCTGTCTGTCTGTCCGTCCGTCCATCCGTCCGTCTTGTGTTAACCTGTCTGTTTGTCTGTCTGTGCGTACGTGCGTGCGGCGGGCGGGCGGGCGTGTGTGTGTATATGTGTGCGTGTGTGTGTGCGTGTGTGTGTGTGTGAGCGTGCGTGTGTACGTGTGCGTGTGTACGTGTGTGTACGTGTGTGTGTACGTACGTACGTACTTGTGTACGTATTATTTTATATTGCCAAAATTGAAGTTACGATTTAAAGGAAGCTTCTTTAACGATGTTGATAACATCGAAAGGGCCGTAACATCGACTTTAAGGGCAATAACCAAAGAAAGAACTAGCGTTTGTTATATCGTGCCACTTGTACTTGTACGATGACTTAATAAACGATGCCCTTATAAAGGATACCTTTGTATACGGTACCTTTATTTACAATGCCTTTAAGTCGATGAGTATATGAACAATGACCTTATGGACGATACTTTTATGAGAAATGCCTTTATAAACGTTGCCTTTATAAACGTTGCCTTTATAAACGTTGCCTTTATAAACGTTGCCTTTATAAACGTTGCCTTTATAGACAATGGCTTTACAAACGATTCCTCTATAAACGATACATTTATGGACGATGCCTTTACGAACGATGCCTTTATGGGCGATGCCTTTATGGATGATGCCTTTATGGATGATGCCTTTATGGATGAAGAAATGTATCATCAATTATACCACACAGATGATGACATTATATTGTGTATTTCACGGGGAGAAACTGACAGAGAACCACTAGACAAGCACTAAATTGAGAAACAAATGCACTGAGAAAACAAGCACATCCAAGGAAAACTGCGAGGCGAAGGGCGCTGTGTGGATTATATGAATGACATCCAGAAGAATGCACTTTAGAGAACGAAATTGAAGGCGAGACTGTCAGGCTAACGTCACTTAAAATTATACAACCTCCTGACGATAGAAAATATATCCACTAGGTAATCATTCTGAAATCAAAATATTGATGAATGGACAACATTATGCTTGAAACAACTTAATCCTACCCGATCAATCATTGCTGTTTGTCATCACCCACGGTCAAGAGGCAATCGTCTGAGCCCTGTTTCAGCTGTTGAAAGCTGCCAAGACAGGCCAAATTTAAAATGCCAGTTTGGGTAAACAAGTCAACCGCGAAGAGAGCGCTCCTGTTTAGTGGTTAATTTGGGATATTTGTTTTCTGTAAATATTTTGTTTAAGTTGATCAGCTGGCTTTTGGGTTACAAACAAACAAACAGTAACGAGGCGTGCATGTAACTGATGTAATCATAGCTTATGCTTTTCACTTTTAAATGCACAAAAATTTATGTAGCTATTATTGTTTACTATAATTATATATTCGCCACTCGGTTTACGTTTCATTATAGCGAAAATAATGATCACTGAATTTGTTTACGTCACTCAAGCAGAAACTTAGAATTACATTTTTAAAGTTAATTAGTTTTAATTTCTTTTGACTTTCTTTGTGTGATACTGAAGACATCCATCCCGTTTAGGTAACAAGAACAAAGCAACAATATTACACCAAGTGAGACGAAGAAGACAAATTGTAACGCCAAATTCCGAGGAAACAAGAGTAATAGAATTAGATATTTGGATAGGTAACGATTTTTTAACAACTGTCGTCCCCACGAGGGATGCAATTTTTAGTTATTTTGAAGCCCAATCCTGGCTTTTGCCGGACGCCCTAAATATAGCCGAGCCTAAAATACGGCCTAACGGCTGAACAAGGTTTCCGAGACCTCTCTACGGGTGATCCTCATCCGCATGGTGGCACTTTGTGTCACCGGGTGTTTATCGCTCCATGTAATGTGCTGGTGGAATAAAAAGTGACTTACTCAAAACACAAATATATTGAAATACTATTTAAAATTAGTACATCGGGGGGGGGGGGGGGGGGGGGGGAGGGGGGGGGGGGGGGGGGGGGGGGGGGGGGGGGGGGGGGGGGGACCAATACATACAACAATCTATTAAGCGAAAATTTTTTATTCAAAACTGATACACAAAAAGAAATTTTGAGAAACACTTACCTACACTAGACTAGTTGTTAATTTGCAACCTGTTTGTGGTTTTGGCTATAGGGTTGAACCGGTTTTCTTGGATTTGTAACTGTTTGTTTCTAATTCTTCGAATGGTAATCCCACAGGCTTTCGTGCTGGAGATGGGGGGGGGGGGGGGGAGAGACACAACTAATAAGCAATAAACTACTATTAAACAAAACCAATTAAAACGTTAAACAACAGCAGAGAAAAACAATGTTCAGCTACAATCTATTTAACGAAACAAAACTAAGGATGTAAATAGAAGTTTGCGTGTATGAAACAATCAAACACAACGCCTTGAGTGAGATCTCAAAGCTGTTTAAATCCACTGTAAGGGAAATTCTGTAGTGCGTGTCTTCATCTGGCCTAGCTGAACTCAAGGTGTCCAAACTGTATCCGACTGAAGTACTTTTGTTTCCGATGGGATGTCCTCGAGGTACCGCTCTGTTCAGATAATTGGTTCTTGGACTGGTATGGATGGGATTTCTGAGTTGATCTTTCCATTATATGGCTTGTGTTGTGGTCCTGCTGAAGAGTTTGGTCGACCTCTCAAAGTCTGTCCAGATAATAAAGTGGTCTGATGAGTTGTTGGTTATATTGTTTCACAGTGTTCAACTGACTCACTTGTATGTTGTGTTTTTTTTTTTTTTCATGTGAATATTTTAGGTGGATTACCTAAGAAGGGTTAGTGTCTGTGGTTTAGGTGTTGCGAACGGGTTTCTTAATTCTAAGAAACCTGTTTCCTCTTCTTCTTCATGTGCACCGGCTGTAAGCTCAAGCGGAAAGTTCTGTTTTTTTCGTCCACGTGCGGACTTTAGTCTTGTTCCAGAACCTGAATGCTGCATGCATATCCGTTTTATAGATCTGACTTCTTTGTATGCAGACTGTTGGTTCCTTGCCTTTCAGGTAGATGCACTGACTTTAAAGGAAGCATCTAATTAGTCGACTCTTACGACATGCTTGTTGGGTAGACAGTCGGTCCTTTCCTGTTTCTCCTACAAAGGAGCCCTAAGCCTATATTGGGAAGATGTCTGGTTCGATTCTATATGTTGTGATTTGGAAGCAGATCTCCTCGCTTTGATTTCGACAGGGCCATTGAGAAGTCACTATTCAGGAGTTTATACAAACTCTTGAACGCACAATTGCTTGAGAAAGAAACCTCGCAACGAAATAACAAATGCTGGGGTTGGTTCTGCAACGCCTCTTAAGGAACGGGCAGCAATCAACAACAGCAGGAAGGGCCGTTTTAATTTGACTTTGACAATAG
The DNA here is from genome assembly GCA_905116865.2 of Candidula unifasciata. Classification (NCBI taxonomy): domain Eukaryota; kingdom Metazoa; phylum Mollusca; class Gastropoda; order Stylommatophora; family Geomitridae; genus Candidula; species Candidula unifasciata. The sequence goes on along the minus strand of CAJHNH020003550.1, from coordinate 4,373 downwards.
AATGCAGCGCCCACCACTCAGTTATCAATAGTAAAGAAAATGAAATTACCATGAGTTTGTAAAACCACTAGAGCCTTATCCACACCTACCCACCTCCTCCAAATATACACTCACACACATATAGACGCACACGTGTATACACATACACATTCACTCACACATATATGATCATACATATACATACTCATACATATGATCATCCAGAATGTGACCACATATGATCATCCAGAATGTGACCACATATGATCATCCAAAATGTGACCTCATATGATCATCCAGAATGTGACCTCATATGATCATCCAGAATCTGACCACACATGATCATCCAGAATGTGACCACATATGATCATCCAGAATGTGACCACACATGATCATCCAGAATGTGACCACACATGATCATCCAGAATGTGACCACACATGATCATCCAGAATGTGACCTCATTTGATCATCCAGAATCTGACCACAAATGATCATCCAGAATGTGACCACGTATGATCATCCAGAATGTGACCACATATGATCATCCAAAATGTGACCACATATGATCGTCCAAAATGTGACCACATATGATCATCCAGAATGTGACCACATATGATCATCCAGAATGTGACCTCGCCTTTCATCCCACAGAGGATATCTACAATAGAAAGACGGGGTTAGTGCCTTGAGGGAGAGCGTGTTCAGTTCGGAGGAGCAGATGGATCACCACAGTCTGATGAGGTTGATGCAGTTGGGGGTGAGGAGGGGTTCTGGCAGATGCTCGAGGCTCAGAGGAAAGGCAAGACGGACGTTTAATCAGAATGCTACTTGCACCATTAGTATCGGAACTCTTCACTGGCTGCTGAAGATGGGGACGGAGCGCTTATGGGAGTGCCCCGAGTGCTGTGATGTCGGTTCATGAATCAAATCAACTCAATAAATTAGGATAGGCATTACTCCAAAACATCACATTCTACTGAATTCTCCAAATGCAAATTATGTCTAAATATGTGAACAAACTGGGGGAAAAATAATCCGGCTACCTTGAGACGGCATTCAGCTAAGTACAGTTTTAATCTACGTATGTACTTGTTACGATGCTGATTAAAAGATTCAGAAAGTAGCTTTATTTTAATCCTTTTCGCTCCTTATTTGGTGCAGAAAGATGTAACGTGATTTCCTGAAAATAACACCTTTGTCACATATCACTCCTGTCGCGTGCCTAATGTAAGGATTTCTCCTTCAGAACCAACAGCACTCAGAGATAATTATGTTGAGTCGTTTGGCTCGTATTGGTCTAAGGGATTCCCCGTGGCCAATATACGCTCAACTTATCTCTGGAGTAGGGCAACTCAAGTATTGGCACTACAAAATATATCAGTATATATATACCATATTTCTAGGCACACTTGGCTGGACACCCCCACTACTTACTAAAGAAAGCCCCCAGGTTATGATAGTTCATTATCATAACCATGTTAACACATATGATGAAGATACATACATACACAACTGCTAAACACTTAAAAAGGTGAAATAGGAACACCTAAGTCAGCCATGAAAATGAATGCATGTAATCAATATAAAATAGATACATAAAAGTGAGACAATTGCCAGATCTCCTAGGCTAGATCTCAGGATATCCTGTCCAAATCACAAAGATACTACACAGACAGAAGGTCTTGGAGATGACATCTTGTCATCACTGGACAATCTAGGAGCTGTGAGGAATAAAGCATATAAGGCGTCAAACTGCACTTAGCCTCTTTCTGTCTATGATGCCTCCCTCAGCTCCTGATGATTCGACTGTCTTTGACTCTGGTAATTCTGCTCAACTGGATCAGGTAGTGAAAGAGTACTTCACCATAGAAGACACAGCAACTGTACCGGTATTTAGCAAGTCTCTATCACCAGTAAGGACACACAATGTCTTTGAGCCACACTAAGCTCTAGCACTGGTAGCTGTTTGAGGTACCATCTCCCACATGTTAGAGATGTCAGGAACCTTAACAGGTGTTAGCTGGTGGTTTGATGGTTGGTGGATGTTGGTTTGACTGTGAATCTTCTGCCAGCTCTTCAGAAAATATACATCCTGTCAAGAAAATAACTCAACATTAGTCATCACCAAGAGGGTAACATCTTGACAGGAAAGACAGAGCAAGCATCAGTCATCAACCCCCATCTGCTGACTCCTCCCTGCTCTCCTGTTTCATTCCTCAGATTGCCTCTCCAGACCAAAAGACATAAGTCTCCTATATTTATCTGTCTGTTTAGTGCAAGAGAAGGCAAGTCAGATATACAGTGGAGATAGATAAAGTGGTCTAACACATATATCACTCTCCCTCTCCCCCTCACTCTGCACACAGACATCAATATTTACTGTCAGTACCTGCATTCACTAGCTTTCCCAACCGCCCCAGCACTCATTGATCTGGGTCAAGCACACACATACTTTGATTAACAAAGCCCTGACCCAATTCTGTCCCCATTTCGTATGTACAGATTCTTTAGTTAGTTTAAAACGTACACAATTGTAAGGGTATTAAGTTTTATCAGTATGGTGTGGTTTATTGAGGGCATAAGCTATTTAGTCTGTACAGTGGAAGATCTACGTTCGAATCGCTACTCTAGCGATCAAGAACGGTCGAACTAAGTGAGATCACACAGCCGATACTGATTTCTCTACAGCAGTGACTACTTTACAGACATCATTCTAGGTACTCGTAAACTATAATTAACTTACCCAAGCATATGTAAAAACTGAGACATTCCAGATTGCCTTGGAAAGTGAAATTTATACAGGCACAGATTAACACATCTGGACCCTTGAGAAGCTGGCAAGGAGAATAGCGTCACTTAGACACCTCAGGCGTTGGTACAAAAGGAGTTCCTTGTATACTTGGGCAAGGAGTAAATCGGTTTCCACGAAACCTCAAATAACTCCCTTAATATATCTCCAAGAGATATACATTTAAAAGTGGAGTTTAGTTAAAGTAACCAGAAAAGGCAGACATAATAATGTTGTCCAATACAGGCCTATATATATATAGATATAAGGGACTATATATTTCTGGGCGAGTCCAAGTTTGAATTTTGTGCAGATTACAGGAAAGACAGGTTATCAGCCTTACAGACCGATGCGTAATGGCTATCATTTCACGACAACCTTACCGTAAAAAAAAAAAAAAAAATACGGTTTTTTTCCCTAATGTAGGTAACAGTAGCCATACACCACATATAGGTTCCTTCATAAGTCCACCTTTATATTTTGTAGGGAAAAAAAAAAGGGGGGGGGGGGGATGAAATAATAGCGTACCAAAAAAAAAAAGGAGCAGATATTATTTTGGGATAGGGCTCAAGGTGCTTGAACTTCTGGGTTCAGGGGCCCGGTCTGAAAAGTGACTGGTAAGTCCAGTGATTATTAAACCTCCGGCGATTTGAAGAACAATGTGTCGAGATAGACCATGTGTATGTTAGTGGAATAAATTCAGTTTTTGTTCATGTTTATGTTTATTTAACGGATCAACATCATGGCACACAGATGTAACCCATAGGTGTTCCCTTCTGCTTCTCACTGAAACCTGAGTCTGAAGAATCTTATCGCAGTGTACGAGCTCCGCTGCACCGGCGAGGATCCTGAAATACTTTTCACTGGGCAGCGAGGTTAGGCTACTCTTTTCGATTTCTAACTGCCAATGATTTTTGTACATGTGCAACAATACACACTGGCATCCGATCTTACTACCCAGAGACCAGGAGAAATAACTCGAAGTCCACGTGAATAAATCCCAGTATTCACCGTGGTTTGAACCGGGACCCCCAGCACAGGAGGCAGGTGTCATACATAGAGACATCTCAACCCCTAGTCCTGGGAAGTAAAGGCAGCCGGCGTGATGTTGACCACATCACTAGCCAAGTGCCGATTTGTCTATAAAAAATAAGTCTAGCCGTCTATTTCTCGAAGTTGCAAGTTAAACATTTGTAAGTAAGTTTTACCCCACCAAGACATCACACAGAAGGATAAACACCAGGTGACACAAAGTGCCACCATTCAGATGAGGATCACCTGTGGAGAGGTACAGGAAACCCCGTTCAACCGTTAAGTTATATACCCCCCTTCCCCCCTTTCAGCCCCCTAAAACCCCAGCCCCCAACTCGGAAACAGCCAGATTGAGGCTACAAAATAACGAAAAAATGCACCCCACAAGGGGACGACATTTGTTTTTGTTTCGATGTCCCTTGGATTCTGACATCTGTCAAGCTAGGTGGGTTGTCCAGTTTAAAAGGATTACAACGGATTAGGCTAAATAAAAGCCTGTGATAATATCAGTCACCGTGACGTTGTCGGCTAGACGCCCGCCAGTCGATCTGAAGTTTGTGGGTTTGCGTCCTG
>CAJHNH020003549.1:60000-65656 GCA_905116865.2 Candidula unifasciata | reverse complement strand
GCCATGCATAAACATCATAACATACAAACATCCCCATACCCAACTAATACAACATACATAATACAAAATACTACTACAAAACTACATAAAACCCCCCTCCCCCCCCAACTACATACATACATACTACCTACAGACTAAGACATCAGACAACATACAGCAGACGCAACAGACAGACAGACAGACAGAAACAGACAGACAGACAGACAGACAACAGAAGACAGACAGACAGACAGACAGAAGACAGCAGACAGCAGACAGAAACAGACAGACAGACAACAGACAGACAGACAGACCAGACAAAAAGACAGCAGACGACAGACAGACAGACAGACGGACAGACAGAAGACAGACAGACAGACAGACAGACAGACAGACAGACAGACAGACAGACAGACGTATACATGTATGTATTGACCATTGACTGACCACGCTTTCTGGTCACCAGCAGGAGTCACTTAATAGTGTTGTACAGTTTTTTGGTGTTAGCTTTTCAGTTTCGCCTTCGGTTATACCGATCTCACACCCCCCCCCCCCCCCCACCCCCCCCCCCCCCCCCCCCCCCCCATCCCCCCCCTCCCAAAAAATACCGTGTATGATATTGCGCCATAAAACGTTCTCTTTAAGTGGGCAAACTATGCTCCTTGTTAGCTGCCTGTGTACCTCGGTATTGGTTCTATCACTGCGTCTTATATTGTGACCTGTTTGATGGCATCTCTTGTGTTCAATCTTGGATCCTTTCTTAGACATCGCATTGTCGTGTGTAATAATTATATTCACCGTTTAGGCTGTTACTTCTCTCCTGTCTGTCATCATTATCAGGTACCTTGGCAGCTGGCGTAGGCGTTCATACGTCGTCACAGATCTCGGTCTTTGGTGTTCTTAATCAGTTCTACTGATAATATTCCTCGGTCTTAAGACATCCATCATTTCTCTTGGTCTGCGTCTGCCTCTTTTACCGATAATCTGTCCAGTCGTCACGATGTGACAGTGCTCCTATTCTCATTACATGATCAAAGAACTTCGTTTGTCTCCTTCTCATTGTTGTATATAATGTTCTACTTTCACTAGCCAATTCCAGGCATTCAGTGTTGGTTATTCTGGTAGTTCAAGGTTTTCTCAACACTCTTCTCAAGAACCCCACCTCAGCTGCCTCCAAACTCTTCTCAATTTGTTTGCTCACATCCCAGGATTCACTTCCATACAACAGAACAGGCTTTTCTGATGTTTAATGAAAGTGATTTATTACATAAAATACACCTATTCATACACATACTGATTCACCACTAGGTTGTACCTCCAGGATTCCCTTCCATACACAGAACAGGCTTTTCTGCTGTTTCCCCAAGTGACCAGATTACATAAAATACACCTATTCATACCACCATACTGATAACACACTGGATTGTACTCATTAAAATGCCACCGAGGACATACTCCGGTTATGTGAAACCATACGCTACCTGTTGCCTTGAAGTTCGAATAAATTAACATGGTCGTTACAGAGCCTTTATTTCATAATTCAGCTGGGGAAAATCTCCCCTGACATCGCCAGTCTGAAATCTAAAGTTTCCAACATCAAGTCCCAACAAAAGATCTCCCGCCATTTCTCTCAACGGAAGCGTCACGCTGCGCACGCATCCAATTCTCTACCACGTGGTGCAGGAACGGTATCGATATCGCCCCCTGGCGGGACGCAGTCAAGCGATTGGCTTTTAAATCTCGTCGCAGAAATGGTTCGTCTGAAGGCAGAGACGGCTCAACATCATCCTTCGGCGACCTGCCCCGCAGAGATCTAGATCCGTGCCGACGCCAGGCTGACGAATACCCGTCTCATCTGTCCTTTTCAAGACAAACGGTATGATTAATGGCCCAAATTTTGAAAATAGGCTCATTATTCAATCAAAAATAAATTATTCCAAACAGTTGACGGGAGAAAGGAGACACATTCACAAACAAACACAGACACAAACACTGACACACAAATACACACAATATACAAAATATGAGTTAGTTGCGTATCCTTTACAGGACGTTTGCAGAACCAACATCAGCATTTTTTTTTGGTTTTTGTGGTTTTTTCTAGGAAAGTTTATTTCCAGTAGTTTGTCATTGCTTTCTTGACTGTCAGCTCTTGTTACCACTATCGAAACCAGTGCAAGGTAAACCGTCCGCAGCTGGGATCGAACACGGTACCCCAGCATTACAAAGCGCCTTCTCAACGCCCAAGCCATAGACGCCGACATTCAAAACATCCGCACGCGCAAAACTGATTGAAATGGAGAGAGAGACAGACAGACAGACAGACAGACAGACAGACAGACAGACAGACAGACAGACAGACAGACAGACAGACAGACAGACAGACAGACAGGGAGGAGGGGGGAGAGACTGCAACAAATATAAACAAGTTAATGTTAATAACATTAATGAAAATAAACATGATCACAATATTAATAAAATATTTTTTATAATTATAAAATGTTGTTAATTGGCGAAAGAAATATGATAATATATTTGATTTAATGTGAAATGTATCAACACGTATTTACAAGCAGAACGTCTATTCGTGGTTAACCCCAAGCAAATTTGCTAGGAAGTTTGGGGGGGGGGGGGGGGCGGCATAAAAACACACACACACATTATATATATATATAGGACTCTCGCTTTGAGTATCACACTAAAGCCCTCGCTGAAACATCGCTTGCTGCAGAACGCTCGCTGATTTCACGGATACATGTGAATTGTCTCCATTTCCCTAAACCCGAGAGGAGAACATGGGAACCAAGTAAAGCCTGAGATTCACGAGACAGGGCAACAGTATACCCTGTCTGCGTCTACTCGAGGGCATTACTAGGAATTATTTTCACATAAAACGTCATCGGAAGGCTCTAGTTCTTACCTCTAGGCAAGAGCTGCTAAACTGGTAAAATTACCGCCGTTTTCATTGGGCAGTGAAGATAGTAAAAATCTGGGAGGCATTTTTACGGCTGCCGTATTGGATTTTACAGGGCGGCTAATGATACGGTTTGTACATTGTTTTGTGGGCATATTATCCTCTTGTTCGTCAAGCGACGTTTGGGAGATGACAGACCACCCACTACAGACGTGCGTACATTTGAGCTACGATTTGGAATTATGATGTAATTAATTCTAAGTATGAAGACTTCGTAGCGTTGTGGTTGCTGTTTTGGTGTGCCAGTACAGGGGTCTAGGGTTCAATTCCAAGTGAGAATCTTAGTAAGCAAAGGATTCTTTTCACACCAGTGAGTCATTAGGCCTATCGTCAACTTTTTCTTACCTTTCGCTGGCTGTAAACACTGAAAGTTCTGGTTGTCCGTCCTTTTCTGGACTCTGAATTTTGTGTGTACATCCGTTTTACAGAACGGGCCCATCTGTATGCAGACTGTTGATTCCTCGACTCACAAATAGATGCACTCCCACTTCAAAGGAAACTACCCTCATTAACGGCTTTATACGACATGATTGTTATTGATGTTAAAGGTATATTCTCTGCCCCCCCCCCCTTCCCACTTACCCTCTTTCAGAATAGGGCCCTGGAACGCTCAATTGTCGTGATTTTGTTTTGTTTTTTATTATAAACTGATGAAGGCTTTGTAGCCGCAACGTTCACTTTGAGTTTTTTATACTATGAAGATAGCTGACCTACTCTTCCTTCGGTTTTATATCTTTCCAATATAGACTCATATTCTATAGACCAAAAGCTAACTCCCAGTTAGATAAGACCGCTTTTACGTTTCGAGGGATGTGACGGGCCACAATCTCTTTGAATAGTATTATCTATATATATCAAAATCAATCTTTGTGTGTTTGTTTATGAGCTATAGACTCGGAAACTACTGAACCGATTTAGCTGAAATTTTCTGGATATGTTTGTTTTGATACCGGATGTTCACCCATCATGGTTTGAAATTCAACCTGTCATTGTTAGAGATAGTTTGCGACAATTTAAGCAAAAATATTCGAAACGTTAGTAATTGCTTATGCGCCGTAGCCAGAACGCAAGACTTCCACCATTCGCCGGCGAGTTACGTGCAGCCAACGCCTTCTCTAATACATAGAGTAGGTCGTGGTACAGCAAACAAGACTATCTCTATATTTGTGTAAACAGTGATTGCCACAATAACCATATTAAACACGATTTCAATTTTCTGTTATTTTTTTCAAACAACCTTTGATGGAAAAAAAAAGGGGGGGGGGGGGGGGGTCAAGGACTATCTCGACGTCGGTGCACACATTGACTGCTTTATTACCTTCATTAACCGTGTTAGACACGTGAGATTTCTATTGTTGTGCCGTTTCATTAATATATCTGGAGTATCTGTCTATGAGAAAACAATTGCCTGCGGTTTTGAGTTGTGTTATAATCGGGACACAGTAGTAGGAACACATATCTCTAATAGTTTAGTTCTCTTTTCGTTACTCTGATGAAGTGGCTGCTTAGTCGAATTGTTAGAACACTGGCTTCCTGTGCGGGAGACCAGGGTTCGAATCCGCAGTAGTTAATTTTTTTTAAACCACGGAATAAAATAATATCCTCATCTGCTCTGTCGTGGTGACAGCACTAGCCATGTTGCCCTTAATACTAAAAAAAAAAAGACAAGTTAATAGGTAAACTATTTGATAATTAAATTTGACCATTTCGCATACTTATGATTGCATTTTTAAACTTTCCGATTGCATGGTTACGCTGAAATTTCATAGCTTTTTATTTATTTTCATTTAGATTTAGTTATTTCATCTGCGTTGGAACTTTAAGCTGTGCTGTTTACCATAGCGTTCATTTCCTAATTATTTTTTTTTTTTTTTGGTTTTTTTTTTCTGTTTTCATTTGCTTTTCAAGCGTGTTTTTTTCTCTCAACTACTTCAATAAAGGGAAAGAACTGTCGGTGAATTTGGGAGGGAAGGGGGGTGCACACTGTTTACTGAGAGAGCTTTAAGTCACAGTAACTGCTTTACACGCTCAAAGTAGCAGCAGCAGTAGTAGTTGTGGTTGGGCTGTTACACCGTAGTGCTCTCATGTGAAGACCGCCGGTAAGGTTATGGCGTTCTTCTGTCGGGAAGCGTAATTATACATCCTAACCTGACCAGTCCGTGGCTACAGCACTAGCTATGCGGCACAAAATCTTCTGGCTCACGACTCCCTGTCTACTCCGATGGTAAAACAGATAGTAGTGACAATATTTTAGCTACTGTGGTGATGGTCGTGGTAGTAGTTGTACTGGTACTTGAAGGATGATGTGGTTAATATTACACTAGCCCCATTCACTACCTATTTCAATTCCTGCTCCCCATTTTAGTCCAGATGGACAGGGATGTCAATGTCAGTTACAACAACAAAATATCGCCAGGTGATGATTTTCAAATCCTCCGAAGAGGGAGAGAGCAGTAGTCGGTGGAAGAGGGGAGGGGAGGTGTGTAATGACCTAAATTTAAGAGAACTTAAAGAGCTTTACGCGTGATTTTCAAGTTCTCATTATTTAATTTGTTTATATTTTACTAACGCTACCTCCGTTTTTAAATTTTTTAACGACTGACTTTGTTATTTACGAGAACAGCTGTAGCTTTACTTCCGTCTCCTATAAAAATACAAACAGCTTTAGCATGTAATAACCAAATAGCAATTTTTGTTACTGTG
>CAJHNH020003549.1:2500-55000 GCA_905116865.2 Candidula unifasciata | reverse complement strand
CACACAAAGACACAGAGAGAGACACACAGAGAGAGAGACACACACAAAGAAACAGAGACAGAGAGACACACACACAGAGACAGAGAGAGACAGAGAAAGACAGAGAGAGACAGAGAGAGACACACAGAGAGAGACAGAGAGACACAGAGAGAGAGACAGAGAGAGAGACACACACAGAGACAGAGAGAGACAGAGAGAGACAGAGAGAGACAGAGAGAGACACAGAGAGAGAGAGACAGAGAGACACACAGAGAGAGACACAGAGAGAGACACACAGAGAGATACACACATAGAGAGACACAGTTTGACAGTGAAACAGAGAGACACGGAGAGACAGAGAGAAACACACACACACAGAGACAGAGAGAGACAGAGAGAGACAGAGAGAGAGACAGAGAGAGAGACAGAGAGAGACACACACAAAGACAGAGAGACAGAGATAGACAGCGAGAGACAGAGAGAGACAAAGAGAGAGACAGAGAGAGAGAGAGACACACACAGAGAGACACAGAGAGACACAGAGAGAGACTCACAAAGAGAAACAGAGAGAGACTCACACAGAGAGACAGAGAGAGATATAGAGCGAGACACACACAGAGACAGAGAGAGACAGAGATAGACAGCGAGAGACAGAGGGAGACAAAGAGGGAGACAGAGAGAGACACACACACACAGAGACACAGAGAGACACACACAGAGATCCTCACACAGAGAGACAGAGAGAGACACACACACACACACAGACAGGGAGAGAGACAGAGAGAGAGACTCACACAGAGAGACAGAGAGAGAGACAGAGAGAGACAGAGAGAGAGACACACATACAGAGACAGAGTCAGAGAAAGACAGAGAGAAACGAGAGAGAGAGAGATCATGATGCATGCGCAAAACATGGTCTCTGTAAAACTGGCCAAGCTTTGTGCTATGGAAACATGCAGTCAGGTCTTGTCAGTCCCCTTTGCCAGCCCTGGACTATGCACCCAGTGCCTCTCCTTAGCACACTCTAACATTTCTTCTTGTCGCCAGTCGTCGGATCTCCATCAATGAAATTTCACCACAGATCGCTGATGAAACACCGATAGGAGACTGGGCACTCATGCACGAACTCCGTAGCACGGCCCAAAGTCCCTGTTAATTGGTGGCGAAAACACACTACGTCCTAACGGACGCTGATGAATATGTTGAGAGGGTAATCTGAGCACCTATGGATGTGTCCGGAGTGGTCTGAAGATAATCCAACTCACAACTCATTATTGTCTGACTAGACGAAGAGGTACCAGTCCAACCGAACCAATGTGCCGCCTTCAGAGTGAAGGTTGGCTGCAGTGTATCTCTCTTGTCCAGGTTGTATGCTCTCATGCTGCTGCTCTCTCATCTGACCCCTCCAGTGTTGATTGTTATATCGATCAATGTGAAGACCTGGGCTGGTCGAGTAGCCAAGAGGATGACTTGTCTTGCTGGAAACCTGGCATCAGATCTTCTGTAAGGTGATGAGGAAAACACTAAATATGTCAGTCTGTACAGTTCGTGGCGACTGCAATAGCCATGGGTCCATAAATCGCCAGACTGAAGACCTTGCTCTGTCCTACACTGGATGTAGCAGTACTGACTGGGTCGTGAAGGTGGTTACGTCATTTAATGTTGCCGAAACCCTTGTTTGGTCGCCTGTATATGTCTTGAAGAAACTGGTTTTATTTCTAGCATTCCACAAACCACTACATTCGTTGCGTAATCCCCCCCCCCCCTTTCCACCACCACCACCCCCTCCCCACCATCCTAATACACTACTACAAATTCTTTTTATCTATCCGGAGGTGAAGGACTGCGTTTGCAAGTGCTTGTTTATTGTCAGTATGTCTGCCCTTTGTTGTATAAGTTAGCGCATATCACATTAAACACTAACATCAGCTCTGTACTAATAATTTTAGTCATTGGTGAAGCGTTAATGGTCACATTAAAAAGTAACAGCAGCTGCAGCAGCAGTAGTAGTACCAGTAGTAGTAGTACTAGTACTATGAGTAGTAGTAATAGTAGCAGCAGTAGTAGTAGTACTAGTAGTAGTAGCAGTAGAAGCAGCAGTAGTAGTATTACTAGCAGTAGTAGCAGTAGTAATAGCAGTAGTAGCATTGGTAGTGCTGGTAGTAGACGTAGTAGTAGTAGTAGCCATTGTAGTAATAGCAGTAGTAGAAGTAACAGTAGTAGTAGTAGTAGCAGTAGTAGTAGTAGCCGTAGTAGTGGTAGAAGTAATAGCAGTAATAGAATTGACAGTAGTAGTAGTCGTAGTAGTCGTAGTAGTAGTAGTAGTAGTAGTAGTAGTAGTAGTAGTAGTAGTAGTAGTAGTAGTAGTAGTAGTAGTAGTAGTAGTAGCAGTAGTAGTAATAGCAGTAGTAGAAGTAACAGTAGTAGTAGTAGTAGTAGTAGTAGTAGTAGTAGTAGTAGTAGTAGTAGTAGTAGTAGTAGTAGTAGTAGTAGTAGTAGTAGTAGTAGTAGTAGTAGTAGTAGCCGTAGTAGCAGTAGTAGTAGTAGTAGTAGTAGTAATAGCAGCAGCAGCAGTAGTAGTAGTAGTAGTAGTAGTAGTAGTAGTAGTAGTAGTAGTAGTAGTAGTAGTAGTAGTAGTAGTAGTAGTAGTAGTAGCCGTAGTAGTAGTAGTAGCAGCAGCAGCAGCAGCAGTAGTAGTAGTAGTAGTAGTAGTAGTAGTAGTAGTAGTAGTAGTAGTAGTAGTCGTAGTAGTAGTAGTAGTAGTAGTAGTAGTAGTAGTAGTAGTAGTAGTAGTAGTAGCCGTAGTAGTAGTAGTAGTAGTAGTAGTAGTAGTAGTAGTAGTAGTAGTAGTAGTAGTAGTAGTAGTAGTAGTAGTAGTAGTAGTAGTAGTAGTAGTAGTAGTAGTAACAGCAACAGCAGTAATTGCAGACGGTGAGAATGTCCACCTAACTGAAAGACCCCTGCCCTGGGCGCTAAAATGGACATTGTTTTTTCACGAAAAATCTCTGCTCTGATTAATCGCAACAAGTATCAATTGAAGAATCAATTCCTTTCACCGACAAAGATGTAACGATCTTCCCTTTCAGAAGCAAGTAAACTCTCTCGCCCTGGACACAATCGATTCCTGACTTAGCCGTACTCAAGATGGCCCTGGACGTGTCCACGACATTGTCCCTTTGTCCGGGAGACCGAGGTGATAATTTCTCTTCTTTCCTTGATTCCTGGTCATCCTCTCAAACTGCCTCTGTTTGATTCTTTGTTGGTCGTTCTTTTCACCCGATACCTAAACCCTTGTCATCAACACAATAGGCCATGTACTCATCCCAGTAGCAGAGATGTAGCTTTGATCTCTACGCCTGCAGCAATGACCTTACCACTGCTAAAGAGATTGCTGCCCGCCAAATAATCACATTTTTTTTTCTCCTTGCGCTCTACTCCGTCGGGGTAGCCGGCTCTGAGGACTTTGAATTCATCCACCCAAATAAATTACTTTTGAATAGAGGTGTTTGTTTTATTTGTGTTATTCCTTGGGGGAGGAACACGGGGGAGGGCGTGAAAACCAAACCACGCCCAGTTTTATGAGTTGATTGATGGCTTTGTGAATGTTGCCGATGTCTGAGTGTGAGAAAGGGCGATGGGCAAATTGTTTTGAATAATAAGGAGGTTTTTGAAGACGTGGTATGGTGTTGGCGGATTCCCGGAGCATGAGCACCGGAACCTAGGGGCACAGGATATTCGAGCCGCCCCCCCCCCTAATGTATTGTAGTATTGGGAGTGGGGGGGTGAGGGGGGTGAGGGGGGGGGGGGGGGACCTCAGCGCATACTTCTAAAAATTAGCTCACGCTATCTGTAGTGAGTTCTTTTTTTTTTTTTTTTTTTTTTTTATCACCATTACATCGAACTGATATCATTCAGAAGAAATACCAGCTTCCCAATGTTAGCTCCGTGGCAGCGCGCCTGTCTCAAAGATCTTTTGCCAGTTCACATGTCTTTGTAAAAGCTGTAATGGTTGACATTTTAAAAGACATCTGGCTAAAGGAAAGTCGCTGGCTTACGCATTGACAATAGCAACAACAAAAAAAACGGGGGGAGGGGGGGGGGGGACGTAAGATGTAAAGGACAACCTAAAAGGGTATAAAAATAAAAGAAGGAGAAAGTTCATAAACGTACTGCTCGCATGTTGAATTGACATCTGGTAAGTGACCAGTAGATACAGTAGTAATTCTAGCAGTAGTCGTTAAACAAATAATAATAGTAGTAATAGTGGTAATAGTAGTAGTAGTAGTAGTAGTAGTAGTAGTAGTAGTAGTAGTAGTAGTAGTAGTAGTAGTAGTAGTAGTAGTAGTAGTAGTCGTAGTAGTAGTAGTAGTAGTAGTAGTAGTAGTAGTAGTAGTAGTAGTAGTAGTATTAGTAGTAGTAGTAGTAGCAGTAGTAGTATTAGTAGTAGTAGTTGTAGTATTAGTAGTAGTAGTAGTAGTAGTAGTAGTAGTAGTAGTAGTAGTAGTAGTAGTAGTAGTAGTAGTAGTAGTAGTAGTAGTAGTAGTAGTAGTAGTGTTGTTGTTGTGGTAGTGGCAGTGGTGGTGATAGTGGTGATAGTAGTGCTGGTAGTAGTAGTAGTTGTGGTAGTTGTAGTGGGGATGGTGGTAATAGTTGTTGTTGTGTTTGTTGTTGTTGTTGTTGATCTTTTAGAAGAAGAAGAAGAAGAAGAAGAAGAAGAAGAAGAAGAAGAAGAAGAAGAAGAAGAAGAAGAAGAAGAAGAAGAAGAAGAAGAAGAAGAAGAAGAAGAAGAAGAAGAAGAAGAAGAAGAAGAAGAAGAAGAAGAAGAAGAAGAAGAAGAAGAAGAAGAAGAAGAAGAAGAAGAAGAAGAAGAAGAAGAAGAAGAAGAAGAAGAAGAAGAAGAAGAAGAAGAAGAAGAAGAAGAAGAAGAAGAAGAAGAAGAAGAAGAAGAAGAAGAAGAAGAAGAAGAAGAAGAAGAAGAAGAAGAAGAAGAAGAAGAAGAGGAAAAAAGAAGAAGAAGAAAAAGAAGAAGAAGAAGAAGAAGAAGAACAAGAAGAACAAGAAGAACAAGAAGAACAAGAACAAGAAGAACAAGAAGAAGAAGAAGAAGAGGAAGAAGAAGAACAAGTACACGAAGAAGAAGAAGAAGAAGAAGAAGAAGAAGAAGAAGAAGAAGAAGAAGAAGAAGAAGAAGAAGAAGAAGAAGAAGAAGAAGAAGAAGAAGAAGAAGAAGAACTGAATCCTTCATCGTCGGGTTTTCAAGAGCACCATGGTGATGATAGTTTGGTTAATAATGCTGGTGGTTAGAATGAGAATGCTGGTGATAAGAATGAGAATGCTGGTGATAAGAATGAGAATGCTGGTGATAAGAATGAGAATGATGGTGATAAGAATGAGAATGCTGGTGAAAAGAATGAAAATGCTGGTGATTAGAATGAGAATGCTGGTGATAAAACACTAAACAATAACCCACTAGTCCTAATAAGAGAAAAACACAACAATAAAACAACAACAAAAAAAAAAAAAACAAAAAAAAAAAACACCAAGAAACTTTAAACAAAGAATAAAATCAACTGGAGACACCCATAATTTCTTTGAACCCATTTTTTTCTGTTAGTCACTGTGCAAGTGTAGCGTATAAATTGTTAATAAGGCAAACTGCATTAAACCAACTCTCATGCAGTGCATCCGACAGCAGAACGAATTCTTGCAAGTCACTTCAATTACATCAATGAGAGCTCCTCTTCTTTCAATTTTAGAATACTGAATCAGCTGGCTTTATTGTTAACTCTGTTCCAGCATTTTGTCGAACCAAACGAAAAGATAAAGTACCCTTTTCGCACCACTGGTGCATCGAGCACTCGGTGCTAGACAAATCTTTAGAGTGAAAGAGAGTGTGACCTGAGCAGAAGAAACCAAAGGCGAATAAAAAGGATAAAACAGAAAACCAATATTTGAATAGACTAATCTTCCCGTGTGGGTGCTGGGGCTCCATTATAGACCTGCTGCCTCTATAATAAGCATGTCGTAAGAGTCGACTCATCAGGGGTTCCTCCAAAGTAGGAGTGCATCTGCCTTAGAGGCAAGGAACCAACAGTCTGCATACAGAAAAGTCATATCTTTAAAATGGACGTGCACGCAACAGTTCAGAGAAAATACTAAAATCCTTAAGTGGACAAACCAACAGAACTTTTCGAAGGAGTTTACAACCCGTGAAAGCAAAAAAGAAGAAGAATTTTAGACCAATCGGCGGTCTACGGGTGGTGCGGTCAACATCACGCCTGCTTCTTTTGCCTCCCTGGATATTTCCTTGTACCAAGTGAGACTGTGGATCCAGCAACCACGATCAGTTATAAAACCGTCTCGTAGGAGATTCAGTTTCAAGACCTCAGGCCATTAGAGTGTTCGGTCCTGCTCCTGCACACTTGTCTGGTGGCCGGGGATGGGAGCAGACGCCTCAAGTCTACGGGGTCAGGGACCGTTCCCCAACTGTATATGTTTGTGTAGGCTTTTAAATGTCTTTAGCTCTTATGCGCTTATATTGTTAGTGTCTTCGGAGATATATATATATATATATATATATATATATATATATATATATATATATATATATATATATATATAGAGAGAGAGAGAGAGAGAGAGAGAGAGAGATTCAGATAGACAGTCAGGCAGACAGACAAATGGACGGACATATCTGAGAATTTGTGGGGTTGTGCATGTCGCTGATAACAATGAGGTATGTGAGTGTCTGTGTGTGTATCCGCTCCGACATTCAGCCACCAGCTCTGCAAGTTTCTGCTGTCAACATACCTACCCATCCACTTGTTCTTCATGCCTATCTGCCTACTGGTCTTTATGTCACTAAGTATGTCTGTCTTTATGTCACTAAGTATGTCTGTCTTTATGTCACTAAGTATGTCTGTCTTTATGTCACTAAGTATGTCTGTCTAACTGTCAGCTACGATATCAGCCTACACTCCTGTAAAACAACAATAATAACAACAACATCAACATATCAACAAACGACATCAGAATACAAATTACATTGATGTTTGTCCTATAACAGTTCCCTCTGCTATGTCTGGTTCACGATCGAATTCTCCACAGAACCTCAAAAACCTCTTGCCCGACCACACGCAGAGAGCTGACAAACGCTTAGACTGAAATATGACCATCTTGTCTTGATCTCTGCGTCATGTGTTTTGTCATGTGCGACCCTTTTCTTTGACTGATTTTAATGTCTGTTGATTTCAGTATGTGATTGGGTTGTTAATTGTGTCTATGATGCTCTTGTGTAGTTCGCAGGTAGCGATAGTAATTTCTGTTAGAGAAGGAAACAAGAAAGGTGGGATCAATGCGGAAACAAAGAGCAAACAAAGAGGAGGAGGAAAAAGAAAAATTTGAAAATAAAAAGGTTTTAGCATAATAACATATGTGTGCAGTAAAACCCCATCCTTCCCTCGCATTATTTATGTGTAGTCTCTACCTATACCCCCCCCCCTTTCCCCGCATTATTTATGTGTAGTCTCTACCTATACCCCCTTTCCCGCATTATTTATGTGTAGTCTCTACCTATACCCCCCCCCCCCTTTCCCCCGCATTATTTATGTGTAGTCTCTACCTATACCCCCTTTCCCGCATTATTTATGTGTGGTCTCTACCTATACCCCCCTCCCCCGCATTATTTATGTGTGGTCTCTACCTATACCCCCCTCCCCCGCATTATTTATGTGTAGTCTCTACCTATACCCCCCTCCCCCGCATTATTTATGTGTAGTCTCTACCTATACCCCCTCCAACGCATTATTTATGAGTAGTCTCTACCTATACCCCCCTCCCCCGCATTATTTATGTGTAGTCTCTACCTATACCCCCTTTCCCGCATTATTTATGTGTAGTCTCTACCTATACCCCCCCTCCCCCGCATTATTTATGTGTGGTCTCTACCTATACCCTCTTTCCCGCATTATTTATGTGTGGTCTCTATCTATACCCCCCTCCCCGCATTATTTATGTGTGGTCTCTACCTATACCCCCCTCCCCCGCATTATTTATGAGTAGTCTCTACCTATACCCCCCTCCCCCGCATTATTTTATGTGAAGTCTCTACCTATACCCCCTCCAACGCATTATTTATGAGTAGTCTCTACCTATACCCCCCTCCCCCGCATTATTTATGTGTAGTCTCTACCTATACCCCCTTTCCCGCATTATTTATGTGTAGTCTCTACCTATATACCCCCTCCCCCCGCATTATTTATGTGTGGTCTCTACCTATACCCCCCCCCCCCGCATTATTTATGTGTGGTCTCTACCTATACCCCCCTCCCCCGCATTATTTATGAGTAGTCTCTACCTATACCCCCCTCCCCCGCATTATTTATGTGTAGTATCCACCTGTACCCCCCCCCTTTTTTTCGCATTATTTATCTGTCTTCTTCTGCCTTTTTAGCGCCCAATGAAGCATAAGCCCTCAACCAAGTCATTCTATCTGTTGCTATCGCAGGCAGCTCTCCCCATGCCCTCCCCATCTTTCTAACTTCATTCTCCAGCTCCGTTCTCCATGTGTTTTTTTTTTTTTTTGGCCTTCCTTTATTCCTAGGCCCCTGTGGGTTCTCAATGTATGTCCTATCCAACGCCAGCGTCTTTTCTTCACCTCTTGGTCCACTGGAGCTTAGTTGTCTCCCAAAACTATGATACCATTAAATCCCTCTGTTCTGGTCAGGCAACAGTTGATGATTATATGTAGTTTATTAGTAATTACCTTAGCTGTTCTCTATGTTTCCGCTCAATACAAAAGTACTGATTTGACATTAGCCTCGACATTTTAAGTTTAGTATTTCTTTTAATTTCTTTTGACCTTAACAAATTCTCTAATGCTATGAAAGCTCCTCTTGCTTTTTGTATTCATATTGTATTATTACAATTAGTTGCCCCATCTTTATCTACATTACTGCTCAGATAGGTGTACGACTCTACGTGGGGTGCCATTAAGAAAAACCACACTACTATTTGCCTGTTTTATTCTCATCATCTTTTTCTTTCTATTATGGATTTTCAGACGAAGCTACTGTGGTCTCGCATCAAGGAGATTAAATTTATCTTACATCTGATTCCGTAAATGGGACAGAAGAGAACTATCATCAGCGAAGTCCAGATCATCAAGCTGTTTTGTAGGGGTCCACTGAATTCCATTCTTGGTGTTAGCAGTTACTGTCTTCATATTCCAGTCTATTGCCAGTAAAAATAGGAGAGGTGACAAAAGACACCTGTCACACCTATTTTTTTTTTTTTTTTCAAATGTATTTTTTAGCTTTCCCTTATTTAGAGCTCGACATTACATGTCTTTATTGTTCCTTTTACTAAATTATGAATTTTCTCTAAGATTCCGTAGTGAAACATCAATTTCAAGAGAGATTCTATATTATTGCTGTCAAATGCTTTTTATAGTCAATGATTCCGATACAAAGTGGTGAGTTCAGTTCAATGCTTTGTTCTAGTATTACACGTAATGTGGCTATCTGGTCAGTACATGGTCTGTCTGGCCGAAAACCTTCCTGTTTATCTCTTTGCTTTTTATCAATAGCATCTTTCAATCTTTCCAAGATAATTCTACCTAATACTTTTCCAGGAACTGACAGCAACATAATTCCTATATAGTTTTTACACTCCTGTAGATCATCATTGGGGGAGGGGGGCAGGGGGAAGGCGGCAGTTTCACAAGATATCCTTCTTTCCAGTCTACTTGTATTTCTTTGGTCTCCCAGACTTACCTGAAAAATCTATTTAACAATTCTGTTGGTGTGTTTATGTTGGCCCTAACAACTTCTGCGTGGATATCATCTGGACCTTCCGCCTTTCCTTTATTGAAAAGATTGCTAGTTTTTCTAATTTCCTCTTTAGACGGTATCTCACAGTTGATGTCCATTTCCATTCCTTAAAGCTGGATATCTGGAGGAACTTCTGGCCTGGTCTATATAGAAGTATTTCAAAATATTCAACCCATCTGTCTATCTTATCTTTAGTGTTAGCAAGTACCTGTCCTGGACTATTTTTGATTAATCCCGTTGGCTGACTACCTAATAATTTTCTTGTGTTATTGTAAATTTCTCTGAGGTTTCCTTTTACTGCTGCTGTCTCCGCTTCTTGTGCTATATCATTTAGATACTTTATCTGCCCTTATACGCCTCCTAACTTCCTTACTGGCTTCTGTGTTTTTATCCTGAGCTCGTTTTAGCAACTGTAGTTTCGCTATTGTTTAAGTCTGCCTTTTTACTTTTACTTTCTTCAATAAATTTATTGGTTTCTGGTAGTATCCACGCTTTATGTTTCCTTTCTTTCTTACCAAGAACTTTTACGCAAGATTCATTCCAGATTCCCTTGATCTGATCCCAGCAGACTTCAATGCTGACATCTTCAGCTTACTGCTGCAACACCTGGTACTTATTAGAGACTGTTACTGAAAATTGTTCCTTAATTTCTTTATTTATTAACTACAATATATTGGTTTCTATGATTATAAGAGGTTATGTATCTTTTTAGTTTCAACTTGATTTGACTTACCACCAGGAAATGGTCAGTAAGTACATCAGCACCTCTGACAGCCCTAAGATCATAAAGGGAAAGATCTAAACTTTTTGTTAATACATAGGTGATTCAGTTGATTGATTATCGTATGGTCTGGTGATTCCCATGTTGCCTTGTGTATTCTTTTATTGGGAAAAATACTTCAACCAATGACATACTGGTTTCCTGCACAAAAATGTGTGAATAATTCTCCATTTTCATTCATTACTCCTAGACCATGTCTTCCCATAATCTCTTCATAACCTGTGTTGTCTGATCCTATCTTAGCATTCAGATCACCAATCAAAATTTGTATATTGCCCTTTCTTTCATTATTTATAATATTTTGAAGCACAATGTAAAGTTCTTATTTGCATCTTTATCATCTGTTGGTGCACAACACTGTAATACCGACATGTTTACCTTCTGTTTCGCTGTTCTTAATGACGATCTTAATATTCTGGGACACACAGCTTCCCATTCTATTAGTGCCTTGTCTGCTTCTTTCGATAGCATAGGGCCACTCCTTCACTGTGAAGCGAATTTTCCTCTGTGTGTCCTTAGAACAAAATAGTTCCCCCTGAACTTTGTATACTTTTCCCCGCCCAGTCCATTTAGTCTCACGTAACCCTAAAATACCAGTTCTATAACGTTTAATTTTTCTTACTACTTCCATTGTTCTTCCTATATAGTACAAAGTTATAACATTCCAGGTGCCAATTCTGGAGGTTTTCCTAGCTGAGAGGAGGTATGTCAACGATCCGGACTCCTTTCGGCTTTCTCCACACCGTGTCATACTTCTTTTACTTGAAGAGACTAAGCTCATCTTTGTTGGCTGGGTTTTACTCGCTTCTCTTTTTGACTAATTCGTGGTTGGTTGCTTTTTGTGGCTATGGTTTTATAGGATAAGGTAGATAACCACAAGCCCAACCCTACCCTTAGTCGCCTCTTACGACATGCCTAGTAGGGTGCAGTGTCGCTATTCTCTGATTCCCGTGAGGGTCCTGGTGACACACGGGTGATTATTTATGTGTTGTATCTACCTATCCCCCCCCCCCCGTTTTATAAATGTCTTGTCTCTACCTATACTCCTCCACCCACTATTTATGTGTTGTATCTACTTATACTCCTCCACCCCGCACTATTTATGTGTTGTGTCTACTTATACTCCTCCACCCCGCACTCTTTATGTGTTGTATCTACTTATACTCCTCCACCCACTATTTATGTGTTGTGTCTACTTATACTCCTCCACCCCGCACTCTTTATGTGTTGTATCTACTTATACTCCTCCACCCACTATTTATGTGTTGTATCTACTTATACTCCTCCACCCCGCACTCTTTATGTGTTGTATCTACTTATACTCCTCCACCCACTATTTATGTGTTGTATCTACCTATACTCCCCCCCTCCGCACTATTTGTGTGTTGTATCTACCTATACTCCCCCCCCCCGCACTATTTATGTGTTGTATCTACCTATACCCTCCCCCCCCCCCGCACTATTTATGTGTTGTATCTACCTATACTCCCCCCCCATCCGCACTATTTATGTGTTGTATCTACCTATACTCCCCCCCCCGCACTATTTATGTGTTGTATCTACCTATACTCCCCCCGCACTATTTATGTGTTGTATCTACCTATACTCCCCCCCCCCGCACTATTTATGTGTTGTATCTACCTATACTCCCCCACACCCCCCCCCCCCGCACTATTTATGTGTTGTATCTACCTATACCCCCCCCCCCCCGCACTATTTATGTGTTGTATCTACCTATACTCCCCACCCCCGCACTATTTATGTGTTGTATCTACCTATACTCCCCCCCCCCGCACTATTTATGTGTTGTATCTACCTATACTCCCCCACCCCCGCACTATTTATGTGTTGTATCTACCTATACTCCCCCACCCCCCCCCCCGCACTATTTATGTGTTGTATCTACCTATACTCCTCCCCCCCCCCCCCGTACTATTTATGTGTTGTATCTACCTATACTCCACCACCCACTATTAATGTGTTGTATCTACCTATACTCCCCCACCCACTATTTATGTGTTGTATTTACCTATACTCACCCACCCACTATTTATGTGTTGTATCTACCTATACTCACCCACCCACTATTAATGTGTTGTATCTACCTATACTCCCCCACCCCCCCCCCCCGCACTATTTATGTGTTGTATCTACCTATACTCCTCCCCCCCCCCCCCGTACTATTTATGTGTTGTATCTACCTATACTCCACCACCCACTATTTATGTGTTGTATCTACCTATACTCCCCCACCCACTATTTATGTGTTGTATTTATCTATACTCCCCCACCTAATATTTATTTGTTGTATCTACCCATACTCCCTGCACTATTTAAGTGTTGTATCTACCTATACTCCCCCAAACACTATTTATGTGTTGTATTTACCTATACCCCCTTCGTACTATTTATTTGTTGTATCTACCTTTACTCCTCCACCCACTATTTATGTGTTGTATCTACCTAAACTCCCCCCCCCCCCGCACTATTTATGTGTTGTATCTACCTATACTCCCCGCCCCCCCCCCGGACTATTTATGTGTTGTATCTACCTATACCCCCCCCCCGCACTATTTATGTGTTGTATCTACCTATACTCCCCTCCCCCCCCCCCCCCACGCACTATTTATGTGTTGTATCTACCTAAACTCCCCCACCCGCACTATTTATGTGTTGTATCTACCTATACCCCCCCCCCCCCCGCACTATTTATTTGTTGTATCTACCTATACTCCCCCACCCGCACTATTTATGTTTTGTATTCACCTATACTCCCCCACCCGCACTATTTATATGTTGTATTTACCTATACTCCCCCACCCATTATTTATGTGTTATATCTACCTCTACCCCTCTCCCCCCCCCCCCACCCCCACAACCCCCATTATTTATGTGTTATATCTACCTATACCTTCCAAATCATTTTAGGTCCTCGCTCAAGTTGCTTTTGGTATCGCCTGCCACTCATGATACGCCCTTCCCCGCCCCCCCCCCCCCCATCCTTTTTTTTTTAAATTCCAGCTTTTTACCACATTGTATAATTCTGTTCCACATTTTTGACAACTGTTGCAGAAATCCAGCAAGAGTGTTGTTGGAGCTAAGAGTTCGTGCGTTATGCGGCGATCTCGGCAGACCGCACAACCCTTTTGCTGAGAGGTTCTCAACACTATCAGACGCAAAGAATCGTATACTCTCGACATCAAATCTTTAAAGCTTAAACAGTGGAGGAAATCCGGTAACAATTGCAATAATTAGCAGCACCGGTAGCAATAAAACAACAGCAAAGATGGCAACAACAAAAGCAGTAACGTGACGTTATACAGTAAAGCAATGTTTCCCCGTTGTAAATTTTAACAAAGAAGACACAAACATTAGAATGACGCCATCGGTGAATCAACCAGCGTCGACGTATGCCAAATCAAATTGTATCTACCAGTTTAAATGTAGCTGTGAAGCTGCTTATATGGACAGAACTGATCGATACCAGGAGAAACAAGTCGCTGAGCACTTTCCAGTATGGGTGGGGAAAAGCCATGCAAAAAAAATATTCACAATAAGAATACTGGCCGCACAGATCACCCCACTGCAATTGTACGCCATCTTATAAAATCTAGACACATGGTGACTAAATGCAACGCATTTCAAATCCTAGGGAGTCGACGTGGCGGAGCGGCTAGGCGCTCGCCGCGCATCAGAAGGTGGTGGGTTCGCTCCCTGGCGAAGCCGGACTTTTTTCAAAAATGACCTTGGCTCCCAGGTCGACCTATCCTTGATTGGGTACCGGGTGCAGTCCCGGGAAGTAGAGGCAGCCGGCGTGACGCTGACCACATCACCCATCATGTGCTGATTGCTCTTTAAAATGAAGGTCTAGCCCTATATGCCTTATATGCCCTATACGCCTAAAGGAGTGGAAAGGTGTCCTTTACTTTTTTTTTTTCCACTATTTCAAATCCTTCATACGTCAACCATTGGCTGAACGTTAAGATTTCTCGAAACTTCAGCGATTCGTCACCTTTGCCCGGAACTCTGTATTCAGAAAGAGATGGTCCATTCTTTACGGTTGCCCTGGTTAAAACTGGCAGTCAGGTTTAATCGTTGTTGAAATTGTACTTCAGTTATAAAGGATTCACTTACTTGCTTCAGTTATGAAATTGTTACTGTGGTATGCACCTGACGAGATACAGCGAAATATGCCAGGCAATAAACTGTGCAATCTATTGTTTGTGTCTTCTTTTTTCAAAGTAGTAGTAGCGACGACTGGAATCTCAAAACTTAAAGAGAACTAGTCAAAGTCCGATGTGGACGATCACTCAAGACATTTCTGATAATTTTAAGGGTTCTCAGGGAAACAGCGGAAGAAGCTGTGCATGGCTTGGATCTCAAAACTTAAAGAGAGTCTAGTGAAGAACCGATGTGACATCACTCAAGACATTTCTCTAAGCCAGGGTTAACTCAAACTTGTACCGGTCATTACTCACCCAAGCAGGCTTCTTATTATTAATCAATCTTCAGTGAAGACTTCTTCTCAGTAAACTTCTTCTTCTTCATCATCTTCTTCTTCTTGTTCTGCTTCTTCTTCTTCTTCTTCTTCTTCTCTCTTCTCCTCTTCTTCTTCTTCTTCTTCTTCTTCTTCTCTTCTTCTTCTTCTTCTTTCTTCTTCTTCTTCTTCTTCTCTCTTCTTTTCTTCTCTCTTCTTCTTCTTTTCTTATTCTTCTTCTTCTTCTTCTTCTCTCTCTTCTTCTTCTTTCTTCTTCTTCTTCTTCTTCTTCTTCTTCTTCTTCTTCTTTCTTCTTCTTCTTCTTCTTCTTCTTTCTTCTTCTTCTTCTTCTTCTTCTTCTTCTTCTTCTTCTTCTTCTTCTTCTTCTTCTGCTTCTCTTCTTCTTCTTCTTCTTCTTTCTTCTTCTCTTCTTCTTCTTCTTCTTCTTTCTTCTTCTTCTTCTTCTTCTTCTTCTCTTCTTCTTCTTCTTCTTCTTCTTCTTCTTCTTCTTCTTCTTCTTCTTCTCTCTTCTCTTCTCTTCTCTTCTTCTTCTTCTTCTTCTTTCTTCTTCTTCTTCTTCTTCTTCTTCTTCTTCTATCTTCTTCTTCTTCTCTTCTTCTTTCTTCTTCTCTTCTTCTTCTTCTTCTTTCTTCTTCTTTCTTCTTCTCTTCTTCTTCTTCTTCTTCTTCTTCTTCTTCTTCTTCTTCCCCGTCTTCTTCTTCTTCTCTTCTTCTTCTTCTTCTTCTTTTCTTCTTCTTCTTCTTCTTCTTCTTTCTTCTTCTTCTTCTTCTTCTTCTTCTTCTTCTTCTTTCTTCTTCTTCTTCTTCTCTTCTTCTTCTTCTTCTTCTTCTTCTTCTTCTTCTTCTTTCTTCTTCTTCTTCTCTCTTCTTTCTTCCTTCTTCTTCTTCTTCTTCTTCTTCTTCTTCTTCTTCTTCTTCTTTTTCTTCTTCTTCTTCTTCCTTTTCTCTCTTCTTCTTTCTTCCTCTCTTCTTCTTCTTCTCTTCTTCTTTCTTCTTCTTTCTTCTTCTTCTGCTCTTCTTCTTCTTCTTCTTCTTCTCTTCTTCTTCTTCTTCTTCTTCTTCTTTCTTCTTCTTCTTCTTCTTCTTCTTCTTCTTCTTCTTCTTCTGCTTTCTCCTTCTTCTAGCTCTTCTTCTTCTTCTTCTTCTTCTTACTTCTTCTTCTCTTCTTCTTCTTCTTCTTCTTCTTCTTCTTCTTCTTCTTCTTCTTATTATTCTTCTTCTTTCTTATTCTTATCTTCTTCTTTCTTATTCGTCTTATTCTTCTTCTTCTTCTATCTTCTTCTTCTTCTTCTTCTTCTTCTTCTTCTTCTTCTTCTTCTTCTTCTTCTTCTTCTTCTTCTTCTTCTTCTTCTTCTTCTTCTTTCTTCTTCTCTTCTTCTTCTTCTTTCTTCTTCTTCTTTCTTCTTCTTCTTCTTCTTCTTCTTCTTCGTCTTCTTCTTCTTCTCTTCTTCTTCTTCTTCTTCTTCTTCTTCTTCTTCCTCTTCTCCTCTTCTTCTTCTTCTCTTCTTCTTCTTCTTCTTCTCTTCTCTTCTTCTTCTTCTTCTTCTTCTTCTTCTTCTTCTTCTTCTTCTTCTTCTTCTTCTTCTTCTTCTTCTTCTTCTTCTTCTTCTTCTTCTTTCTTCTTCTTCTTCTTCTTCTTCTTCTTCTTCTTCTTCTCTTCTTCTTCTTCTTCTCTCTTCCTCCTTCTTCTTCTTCTACTTCTTTCTTCTTCTTCTTCTTCTTCTTCTTCTTCTTCTTCTTCTTCTTCTTCTTCTTCTTCTTCTTCTTCTTCTTCTTCTTCTTCTTCTTCTTCTTCTTCTTCTTCTTCTTCTTTTTCTTCTTCTTCTTCTTCTTCTTTTCTTCTTCTTTTCTTCTTTTTTTCTTCTTCTCCTCCTCCTAATTCTTTTTCGCTTGCTGTTAAAGGAAAGGCGAGGATGACATGTTCTGTTGTGGTTCACAGTTAAGCTCTATCTTTCGGACCAACACATCCCCCCTGTTACTCAACACGTAAATTAGTCAGCCTTAATTGTTAGGACAAGTGATGATAACAGACACATGGTATCATTGTTAGGACAAGTGATGATAACAGACACATGGAATCATTGATAGGACAAGTGATGATAACAGACACATGGTATCCTTGTTAGGAGAAGTGATGATAACAGACACATGGAATCATTGATAGGACAAGTGATGATAACAGACAAATGGTATCATTGTTAGGAGAAGTGATGATAACAGACACATGGAATCATTGATAGGACAAGTGATGGTAACAGAAATATGATATCATTGTTAGGACAAGGGATGATAACAGACACATTGTATCAATGTTGTGACAAGTGATGATAACATATATTTAATTTTAATGAAAGAAAACTGTTAAAAGAAGCTAAAGAACATATAAAGAATTTATCATACCGTTAATTACTTATCACTGCTTCTTCCAACATCAATGCTCTGTCGTACAGTGAGTGTATAATAATGGAGGCGGAGCTACGGTCGCCGTGGAGAAAAATCGATCTAAAACTACTTTTGAAAAAGGGAAATGTCGGTAGGCGTGGTTTTGCCAGAGTGATTGCCCGTATCGTCAGTAAAGAAGAGATAGCTCCACCCATTTCACAGCTGGCGATAGAGAAATGACTGTCATCTCCCAGCGTGACAGGTTAAGCTCCAGAAAATCGATCTCGGGATTGGTGACCCAGCTTCCAATTTGGGGTTGGATAATGAGCATTTTCGCCGACAAGTTCGCGAGTGGAGAATGCTATCTCACGAGCTCTCTGCCAGCATGTCTTCCCCCTCCCCTACCAAATCAAAGGACGAGGCAGCTCAGAGGGGCAAGTGAAGAAAAGTTCAACCTAAATTTATTTATTTATTTGATTGACTTTTCGCCCACGAGTATAAAAACATCCTTCCAAGCCAAAGGATTTTGAATTCGTCATTGGATGTTTAGTCCTACTTATTTATTTACTCGTTTTGTTCGAATCTTTTGTGAATGTGCTTTCGTAGTATAGAATTCAGACCGAGGCGTCGCAGAATGAATAGACGAAATCTCTAGATTTTAAACACTTGCTACGTTCTTACACGAGACTTGCTTCGACGGGGATTTTATATTTGTTACCAGATTCCAAATCTGAGCCGGGTGACGCTTTCGATAACACATCACCCGGAGAGCATCACATCGCCAGATGTTACATACCGGCGGCTTGGAACCTACAGAGTCGACACTCAGAGGCTAAAGCAACCGATCTTCATAGAATGTGGTAATTTTACTTTAAACTTTCTTACAATTGATAATATGAATTTCTTATTCTCCAGGTGTGCAAACGGCTAGACTTATTGAGCTTCATAATTCCTAATCGGCTCTCGCTTTACAAAACTTTTAGGCCGTCTGCTAAATAATCCAAGGTAACTTATTATTATGACAGATCTAAAAAAAAAAAAAAACGTATAAACAAAATACCGAACAGATGTATATCTTCTCCTCGACTTACGACCTATGCGACTTACGAGTATTTACACTTAGACCACCAATATAAAATAATTATTCACAATAGTAAAATAAATATCGAACTATAATTACACTGATGGAGTCAAAACCCAAAGGACTGATAGCTGGAGGACATTATATACAATATTGATAGGTACACAATCTGAATTTGTTGTGCAAGTTGTATAGCCTATTTAAATAAAAATAGTGTTGACAAATATAAGTTCGACTTACGACCTGGGACATGGGAACGGAACTAAGTTATAAGTTGGAGACTATGTAGTCATTTTAAACATACAGGATTTCATGTGTATTCGAACACCACGACATAGTTTACCGTTAACACTGCGGGACCACCATGTCGCAGGTCTGAAAGCAGGGCCACATAGGCCATGTTTCAGTCCAGTGAAACACAGAAAGTCCACGTGATTGTGAAATTCTAACCCGAACTGTAGTTAATTTAATAAATAAAATGAACTTTAGCTACTTATCTTTTTTTTCAGGATGTTGCGGAACCAACCCCGGAACTGTAGGCTGTTTATGATTTCACTAAGCAATTTTACATTTGATAGTTTGCCATTGCTCCGAAACGATCGTAAAAGGCCGCTAATTTTGTTCGAAAGTGTAAGTCTGCACATAGACAAAAACAACAAATCTGTATAAAGTCAGAGCACTAACAGTTCGCAGTTGTGGAACAAGATCAAAGTGCAGAAGGGTACCAACAACGGAATCTTTCCGCACAAGTTTACAACCGGTAGACTCAAAGAAGAAGAAGAAATAGCAGATAATTTTCTGGAAGGGAAGAAAGGGCAGAGCGAGATCAAAGTGGTCAGCTCATCTGGTAAGTCATGGGTAGAATAAATACACGTCCAACATAACACACCCAAACACTCGTAACACAACATACCCCAATACCCGTGTCACAATACATCCCAACAACGGTGTCTGCGGTTTGGGACTCTAGCTTGTTCAGCCTCGGAAGTGGTTAATTTCTCCACTTCCTAACTGTAAATTGCTATAATTTAGAACTGCTATAAATTAGAATTGATATAATTTAGACCTTTAGTTTGTCAGAACTGCTATACTTTAGAGCAGTACCACTGGGTTTGTGTCCGCAAAAATAAATAAAACTATGAAACACGAGAATTGAAAATGATAAAGGTTTAATTTTGTTAGAATTGTACAAGAATGAGACATACAAATAAGCAAGATGTGAGAAATCTTTTTCTTCTTCTTTGCGTTTACCAGCTGTGGACTGGTGGAAAGTTCTGGTTGTTCGTCCACTTCTGGACTGCAGTCCTGTTCCAGAACCTGAGTTTTGCGCGTACATCCGTTTGACAGATCTGACACATTTGTGTGCAGACTGTTGGTTCCTTGCCTCTCAGGCAGATGCACTCCGACTTCAAAGGAAGCTCTCAATTAGTCAACTCTGACGACATGCTGTTGGGTAGGCAGTGGGTCTATTCTTGTTTTCTCTATAATGGGACCCCTGGAACCACACGGGTAGGCAGTGGGTCTGTTCTTGTTTTCCCTATAACGGGACCCACACGGGTAGGCAGTGGGTCTGTTCTTGTTTTCCCTATAACGGGACCCCAGGACCCACACGGGTAGGCAGTGGGTCTGTTATTGTTTTCCCTATAATAGGGCCCCGGAACCCACACGGGTAGGCAGTGGGTCTATTCTTGTTTTCCCTATAACATGACCCCGGAACCCACACGGGGAATGTGTGAAATTAATGTGCGCGCAGTACTCAGCTTCTGGGACAAGTCTAAAGTCTAGAGGTGGACGAACACCCAGAGCTATCCGCCCGAGTTTACAGACGAAGAAGAAGAAAGAATAATATTATGTACAATAATGAGTTATACAAATTTAAAATCCATATTATTAGATATATAAAATTAATAAGTGTATACTAAAGGTTAAAAAAAAAAGTAAAGTCGGGAGATGTGAACCAGCGTCATTGCACACGGTTATAAACCATAAGTGCTCTGCCACCAGTACGGACAACTGATAGGAATTGTCCGCCTGTGTCGCCGTCTGCACGTAACTTTGTAGCTAAAGCGACGTTCCTCCATTTACCCCAGAGTGTCAACTCTGGTACCCATTTCCTAGAGGCTGGGTAAACCCCGGGAACCGCACGGTTTCAAACACTGACCGTGGGCTGCAGCGAGTCGCAGCTGGATTTCAAAGCGAGCCTCTTATCGACTGCGCTAACGCGGCACCCGACGTGTATAAGAATGAGAAAGAAGAAGAAATGAAATTATAAAAGTGAGATGAAGTATAAAAAACAAAATATATACGAATGACAATGAGGACAATATACGGTATAATAATGGAATAGAAGAAACTAAGAAAAATATGACAATGAGATAAAAAAAAATATGAAATTAAAAAAAAAAAAATTATAATAATTATATTAAAGAAAAAAAATTAGAAAATGTATACTAAAAAAAAAAATTCAGAATGTATCAGCAACAGATACACACACATTCAGAAATACATAGTAATGAATTAGAATAATTAAGAAGAAAGTAATGTTCAGATATAAGTAATTAAATTAGGAAATGTATAAGAATGAAATAGAAGAATAATTTAAATAAAAACAAGTTAGACGAAGTAGATTAAAATACATATATATGAATACTATAGAAGCGTTCTGCGTGTTATCAGACACAAATTATCGCTTCTTCTTCTTCAGCCTTTCCAGCTCCCAAATGGAGAATATCAAGTCACGCCAAGTCGTTCTATTCTTCGCTATCACGTGCAGCTCTTCCCATTTCCTCCACATCTTTCTAACTTCATTTTCCAGCTGCCTTCTCCAAGTGTTGTTTGGCCTTCCTTTATTCCTAAGCCCCTGTGGGTTCCTATACAAATACATTCCAGTTATATTGTTCTCCGGTTCTCTCAATGTGTGTCCTATCCAACGCCAGCGTATTTTCTTCACCTCTTGGTCCACTGGAGCTTGCTTAGTTCTCACCCAAAGCTCTACATTAGTATTTCTATCATACCATTTAATTCCCTATATTCTGCGCAGGCACCAGTTAATGAATGTTTGTAGTTTACTAGTGATTGCCTTAGTTGTTCTCCATGTTTTCGCACAATACGTAAGTACTGATTTGACATCATAATTAAAAATTTAAAGTTTAGTATTTCTTTTAATTCCTTTTGGCCACCACAAATATCTCTAATGACTTTTGATTCTTATTTATTATCTCTGTCAGTTGTCCCATCTTTATCTACATTACTGCACAAATATGTGTACGACTCCACGTCTTGGAGTGGGGTGCCATTAAGAGAAACCACATTACTATTTGCCTGATTTATTCTCATTTCTTTGTCTTTGCTTTACGGATTTTCAGACCAAGCTGCTGTGATCTCGCATCTAGTATATTTAATTTATCTTGCATCTGATTCCGTAAATTGGACAGAAGAGAAATACCATCAGCGAAGTCTAGATCATCAAGCTGTTTTGTAGGGGTCCACTGAATTCAATTCTTGGTGTTAGCAGTTACTGTCTTCATATTCAAGTCTACAGCCAGTAAAAATAGGAGAGGCGACAAAAGACATCCCTGTCGCACACCTGCTTTAATTTCAAATGTATCTGTTAGCTTTCCCCCATGAAGAACTCGACACTTCATGTCTTAATATGTTACCTTTACTAAGTTAATAATTCTCTGTGGGATTCCATAGTGCCCCATCAATGTCCAGAGAGATTTCCTATCAATGCTGTCAGATGCCTTTTCATAGTCTATAAATCCAATGTAAAGTGGTGAGTTCAGTTCAATGATTTGCTCTGTTATAATACGTAATGTGGCTATCTGGTCAGTACAGGATCTGTTTGGCTGAAAACCTGCCTGCTCATCTCTTAGCATTTTATCAATAGCATCTTTTAATCTTCCAAAATAATTCTACTTTATATTTTTCTAGGAACTGACAGCAACATAATTCCTTTATAGTTTTTACACTCCTGTAGATCACCTTTTTTGGGCAGTTTCACGGTTACAATCCTTTATTGTGAGAAACAAACAGCAACATTTCTGTGCCAGGCCTGTCGCACATGGGGCATATGGTGCCAGATTCATTATTGTGTAGACCAATCGGCTCTTATATGGTGATTTTGTTCACATCACATTAATGCTTTTACTTCTCAGGACTTCTTCTTTATTCATCTCCAATGGAAAGCCCTTGTTGTTCGTCCAATTGGATTTTGGCTTTGTGGCAGGGCTGGAGTTGTGCGTGTACATCTATCTGTTTTACTGGCTTATTAGGTGCAGTTCTTTGCCGCTCTGGCAGAGCCACTCCGACTTTGAAGGAAACCCCCAATTAGTTGACTCTTACGACATGCTTGTTGAGGAGACAGTGGATTTATTCCTGTTGTTGAGGCCCCGGTTTCCACACGGGGACTTCTCAGGACAAATCCTGATGCCCATTTTAGGCTGGGTCAACCTACGAGCCAGTGTTATCCCCCACCTCCCATTAAAAGATATGCCGGTGTATATTGAGAGATCAGTTTCCAATTTTTCATTGACTGACAAAGTCTCTTTATTGTTAAATCTTTTTTTTACATGTTAAGTGTGAATAATAATTATGTATGGTTCTGAAACTTCGTCTTCTCCGGGCAAGTTAAATGTTAACAATAATTTCCACACATTTATAACCTCAACACTTCGTCCTGTTCAGACAAGTTACATGTTAACAATAATTTCCACACATTTATAACATTGAAACTTCGTCTTGCCCAGCCAAGTTAAATGTTTACTATAATTTCCACATATTTATAACCTCAACCCTTAGTCCTGACCAGTTAAATCTTAACACCAATTCATACACATATATAACGATGACACTTCGTCTTGTCCCGACAACATCGTACGCCTATAGGTATAGTTTGGAAACTCGTCTTGTCACTGGAAGTAAATGTCAAACAATTACTCACACACACGCGCAGTTATGGCGCCCCGTCTCAGCGCTGCATGTTAACTACTGGCACATATTCACATGTGAGTATGTCAGTCAAGTCAAGGAGCCTTGTTTCGCTCCAGTGGTGAATCAGGCATACGTTGCCACCCTTTAGCGTCTGCGCTTCTCGCCATGAAACAGAAGGATTATGACAATGATAGTGGTGCTGGGGATGGTCATGATAATGACGAAAACAATAACGACATTAAAAAACAAATATTATTTGTGTGTCATTTACAGGACGTTGCAGAACCAACTCCAGTATTGCTTGGCGGTTTGTGATTTCAGCATGCAATTTTACATTCAGTTGTTTGCATGGCTATTAAACAGTCGGCTTTCTATACCATTGTCGAAGCTAGGACAAGGCGGTCGGTTGAATCGCCTCCAGCTGGGATCGAACTCGGCACTTCGGAATTACAAAGCTTGTTCGCAACGCCTGAGCCACTGATGTTAACAAACACAATTAAGCACTAAGGGTAAAACCATTTTGTTGGAGGCTAATGGAAGAGCAAAGACTGTCAACACAGAACATAGGAACTTCTATAAGTGTCGATCAATACATATTCTGTTACTATATTCATATAACAACAAATGGTACGTGTAGATAGGAAGTCGCGGTAGAGTGTATTTACGCTAACCTGTCGACCTAACGGTTTAGGTTCGAATGCGCGTGAAGCCAGAACTGTTAGTCCAAATTGATTTTGAGTCTTCCACAAGTGGGTTCTGTGGCCACCAGTGGTGGAAAGAAACAGGAAACACCCAATCAACAGACCTAACGAACCGATCGTAAATATCCACTAATTAGGTGTCTTTCATTCGAAGTCGGGGTGCATCTGCCCGAGGCAGCCAATCAACAGTCTTCAAACAAATAAGCCAGAATTTTTTTTTTTTTTTATGTGTGCTCCAAAATGACGTCATCCTTTTACGTTTTTTGAAGCCTCGCTCTGACTCTCGCCATGGGCCGCAATATAGCCCGGCCATAAATATGGTCTAATGACTGAACGCGGTTTCTGGGACTTCTACACGGTGATCCTCATCCGCATGGTGGCACTTTGTGTCATCGAGTGTTTATCGCTTGTATGATGTCGTGGTGGGTAGATAGATAGATAGATACCCCAAAATTCAAGTTTTGGGAAAAGTCAAGAAGTGGATGAACAACATAACTTTCCAGTGTGGTTTACTGCCAGTAGTAGTAATAAATAGTACTAGAAGAGCAAGGGGGAAAACTTGGCTCTCAGGTAGGTCTATGCTTAAAGAACTCCAGGTAATATCATGGGGGGAAACGCAACACCCGCATCACCCATCGAATACCAATTGATCTATTGAAATATAGGTCTAATCGCGTGGAAAGGTCCTTCAGTTTCTTCGTCTTCTGCTCTCTATCGCCGACTGAAGCATAGGCCGTCAACCAGCTCATGCCACGTCATCCTTGATACCTTTTGCTACTGCATGCAGCTCACGCCAGGCTTTCTTTCTTCGTCACTATTTTATGTAATTCTCCCAATGCGCGTGCGTCTGCGTGTATGTATATGTGCTTTATTTGCCCATATGTCTCCGCCCCTGTGGGTTCCAGTGTAATAATATTATGGGAAAGTTATAAAACCAAACAGGAAAAAAAAGATCAGGGAGCTTCACGGTATAACAAACACAACAGAATATTCTAATAATATTCTACCTATATTTTTCTCAGGTTTTCTTAAGGTGTGTCCTATCCAAACCCAGCGTCTTTTCTTCACCCTCTAGATTCGCTGGAGTTCGTTTTCTCTCTCAGATCTCCAAATTATGATTCTATCATAATATCAATCGTGATATTCTGCGCAGTCCTATTTTAACACTAACTTTTCTTAGACGTCTCATGCGACAAATATGCAACGCGTTACAGCTAGTACTCTTTGCACCCTTTACAGACTTCAGTACTCACCTGTAAATCCACCATTCTATGAATTTATCTATGTTGCCATTTCCGTTACGTTCCGTTGCTTTGCTTAAAAAAAAACCTGTTACTTTCACCAGCATCCCCGAAGGGGGAGCTTTAGGTTATAAATATGACTAGGTTATTTGCGCTACACAAAACGGCTTAGCCATTGCTCCTCCCCAAGTAACCCTGACAAAGACTTTGGAGTGTTGATGAGATCAAAGGAGAACGAACGAAATACAGTCCCGACAGGCGACGAAGTCGTCTACCGGTCAGTCCAATGGGTCCCGGTCACCAATGATTTTGCCATTTATAAACTTAGCCACTGTATAGTTTGTTGGCTGTTTACATCATCATCGTCACCTTACTTTTCTCTGTGTACGTTCCAAAGAGCTGGTAATCGATGTCTCCAGTTCTTTCTAGCTGGTGAAATATTTTCGATACTATGATTAGAACTGTGCCAGACCAGACTGCATATGAGACTTTTTAACAGTAGAACATCTGGGAGAGAGGCGAGAGGAAGGCCAATGAAGAGATAGATAAATGATGTAGATAAAACCTTCAAAAATAGGAACAAATCCATCACTTAAGACAACAGAGAATCGCAAGACAAATACTGAAAACCACAACACTAAGATACAACCTAGTGTCAGTGAGACGACAAAACCACAACACTAAGATACAACCTAGTGTTAGTAAGACGACAAAACCACAACATTCGGCTACAACCTGGTATTAGTGAGGCACCTAAACAACGACACTGGGCTACAACCTGGTATTAGTGAGGCACCTAAACAACGACTTCGGGCTACAACCTGGTATTAGTGAGGCGACTAAACAACGACACTGGGCTACAACCTGGTATTAGTGAGGCACCTAAACAACGACACTGGGCTACAACCTGGTATTAGTGAGGCACCTAAACAACGACACTGGGCTACAACCTGGTATTAGTGAGGCACCTAAACAACGACACTGGGCTACAACCTGGTATTAGTGAGGCGACTAAACAACGACACTGGGCTACAACCTGGTATTAGTGAGGCACCTAAACAACGACACTGGGCTACAACCTGGTATTAGTGAGGCGACTAAACAACGACACTGGGCTACAACCTGGTATTAGTGAGGCACCTAAACAACGACACTGGGTTACAACCTGGTATTAGTGAGGCACCTAAACAACGACACTGGGCTACAACCTGGTATTAGTGAGGCGACTAAACAACGACACTGGGTTACAACCTGGTATTAGTGAGGCACCTAAACAACGACACTGGGCTACAACCTGGTATTAGTGAGGCGACTAAACAACGACACTGGGCTACAACCTGGTATTAGTGAGGCGACTAAACAACGACACTGGGCTACAACCTGGTATTAGTGAGGCGACTAAACAACGACACTGGGCTA
Organism: Candidula unifasciata; assembly: GCA_905116865.2. Classification (NCBI taxonomy): domain Eukaryota; kingdom Metazoa; phylum Mollusca; class Gastropoda; order Stylommatophora; family Geomitridae; genus Candidula; species Candidula unifasciata. Next base: position 28,157 of record CAJHNH020003549.1, on the reverse strand, counting down.
CAACCTGGTATTAGTGAGGCACCTAAACAACGACACTGGGCTACAACCTGGTATAGTTGAGACGACAATGGAAGAAAGAAGAAGATTGGAATCCAGTCCATCACCTTTGACCCCAACATACGTTGTAGGGGTATATCTCGGACCTTTTTACTTTCTCAGTCCATTCGTTTTCCATTTCAGTGACTGATGATTATCTGCCCGCTTCTCGGGCCCAAACTATCGCCGACTTCCACGTCTCTGACTTCAGATACCAGACATTTCTCTGCTTTCTTCACATTTCGTGGATTTATTCTATTTAATGTCAATGAATTTACCCAAGCAGAAAACTGTACAGCAATTAATTAATCTAATGTTTAATTCTTCCCAAAATTTAAAGTTTCTAGTTTTTCATCAACCTTCAAGTTAAAAAAAAAAAAAAAAACTAATATATTCTCACACATTTCTCGCATATTTGCTGTGTTTAAATACTTTTTGTGTTTTTGTTCGGTCGTTTATTTTATATATTTAAGAGGAAATTCTGCGAAGCAAATGCGGTCAGTATCGTATAACTCCTATCCATTTTCGAGCGCCGAATGGCTGGCTCTATTTGAAAATGGAGGCTATCATAAATATACTCAGTCAGCCTCAATGCTTGGAAAAGTGTCTGATACCTAATTTATTCTTGATGTATATTTATTTACTTATGTATTTTTTTATTATTGTAGTAATCGGTTAATCGTTTTACTTTAATACGATTATAGATTTAAACCCCCCCCCCCCCCCCCGTGGGTTCAGGGGCCTTATTATAGGGAAAAGCGGCGTCCGTGGCTTAGGCGTTGCGAGTCCGATTCGTAATTCCAACGTGCCGCGATCGAAACCCACTGCTGGCTGCGTGGAATTTTGTCATGGTATGAGGCGTCGCAGGACGACCCAGCCCAAAATGGGTACCAGAATGTATGTCCTGGGGAAGTAAAGACGGTCGGCGTAATGCTGACAACATTGCCCACCTAGTGCCAATTGGTCTGTAAAAATATGGGTGCTCTTCCCATATATCCCGGAGCGCCTAGAGGCGTAAAAAGGGATCTTTGCTTTACTTTACTTTACTTTACTTTACTTTACTTTACTTTACTTTACTTTACTTTACTTTACTTTACTTTACTTTACTTTACTTTACTTTACTTTACTTTACTATTATAGGGAAAACAAGAATAGACCCGCCGCCTACCCAAAAACATGTCGTAAGAGTCGACTAATTGGAAGCTTCCTTCGATGTCGGAGCGTATCTGCCTGAGAGGCAAGGAACCAGCAGTCTGCATACATATGAGTCAAATCTGTTTTAAAAAAAAAAAAACAAATGCATACGTAACACTCAAGTTCTAGAACAGGACTGCAGTCCAGAAGTGGACGAACAACCAGAACTTTCCACTAGAGTTTAGAGCTGGTGAACACGAAGAAGAAGAAGAAGATTTAAACTGCCAACTGCCATTATTGTCTTTTTTAGGGGCCTTAGGATTTAGGGCCGCATGGCTAGTGCTGTCGCCATGCACTGTGCAGTTAGAATTCTAGTTTTCCCCCCACAGGAAAAGAAAACCCCCAACTTTACCGAGATTCAAACCTGGGTCTCCTGCGTGAGAGTCCATTATTCTTAACCGTTCAGTCAATTATATACTTACGTAAAATTGTATTTATGTTAAAGGGTAAAGGTTAAGGATAAGAGAATCGGCTTCATTGCACAAGTTGTTGATCTCATAGGCCTTGGCCACGGAGTCAACATTTATGTATGTAACTATGTGGATGCCTCGCTGGCGCAAAAGCTAAATCTTTGACATACCTGCACGAAGGTTGTGGTTCGAATTCACATCCGAGCAGATATTTTCTCTTTGAGCAAGGTCTTAACTGATCGCTTAAAATGGGTGCTAGATAAAATAAAATCTGTCGTTTATATTTACTTTTAGTTGCTCATCATTTGTTCACCAAATATTTGAATACTGTAACGTAGTAATTTTAGTCAGTTCATCTATGTGTGCGTTTTGTATGTGTGTGCGTGTGTGTGTTCTATTTTTTTCCTTGTCATTGTTCTGCTGAGGAAGGCTAATCGCCGCAACGTCCTGTGCTATTTTTTTTAAGATGTTTCGTGAAGCTGACATACATGTTATGCTGTCCTCAATAATTTTGTTTTATCTTTTCTCTGCCCTATCTTTCGCACTCTCTTTTAGATTTTAGAAGTTTAAAAGGCGAGCGGGGTGACACTAACCACGTCACTTACCCTGTGTTAATTGTCTTATAACAGTGTTCCTTAGCCCTGTTAGACCCCTTGTCCACCAATACAGGACGCATGATTCCGCAGCCCACCTGACAGCTACCTGAGTTATATAGTCCGTATTTCCAGCCGAGACTAAACTACCGGTTACGTAATCGTCTAGTGCCCTAATGTAACTGTCTTGTGTGATTGAATGTGATTTCTGGAATTTGTACCTGTTTGATTCTCATTGTTGGGGTGGTACTCTCACAGACTGCGTGTGTGGAAGAGAAACATTGCCTTCCGTGCCCCATTATTTGATTAGGAAGAGCGGCCCACCTGCACTTTTCCGCATCCCACAGGTGGGTCGTGGGCCCACGGGTTAAAGAACCCGGATCTATAAAGTAAGGGTCTTGCATATTATACCTAGGCAACAATAGCAAGAAGCAGGTACTTTACTTTTTACCCGTGTGTATTTATTTGTTAAAGCATTCACGTTCTCGTTTAATAATCTACTAACGTAATGATATCGTTGTCCCGATTGTCCTTCTAGCCAGCAGCAGGTGGCATTTCAAAACTGTTGTCTATTAAACTGCACTCCTTTTATGTAGGTCTGAGGTAGGATTCAATGTGTATTGAATGTCTTTCACACCGTGAATTACCTGTCATTGTTTTCATCAGTCTGTTGTTTTTTAGAGAGAAAAAAAGAGGGGATTAAGTTTTTGTTAGGTTCGTTGTTTGGCTAGTGAATGCGTTTAACAATTTAACAGGGAATACGTCATTCAAGTGCCGAGTTGGACGGTTTCTTTCATTTAAAAATATAATTTTGTGACTTTTTGACGGTAGTACGAGAGTCACGCCGTGGAACAGAATAGGGCCTCCTCTCGCTGTAATCCCAAGATAGCAGTAAGTGCATTTAGAATACCTTCATTGTGAAGACCACACAAGTATATTTGTTTTAAATATTGGCTAATAAAGACCTTTGGCCGAAACTATGACTAAGGTTAATGCGATTGAGGCATGAGAAGGGCCCTTTACTATTTAGTTCCATTCTCATCTGCCAGATTGTGCTAGGCAGATTTGTTAATGGATCTATCGGCTAAATAGCGGCGTCCGTAGCGAAACATACTGCTGGTTGCGTGGATTTTTGTCATGGATTGGGGCGTCGCAAGTCGACCCAGCCTAAAATGGGTACCAGGATGGCTGTCCTGGAGAAGTAAAGACCGCTGGTGTAATGCTGAATACATTTTCCACCTAGTGCCGATTGGTCTGTAAAAAAATGGGATGCTCTTCCCATATGCCCGATGCGCCTAAGGCGTGAAAATGATCTTTAACTTTTACTTATAAGCTAAAGATATGGAACAAAAGTTGAATGCATTCAAAACCATGCTCCACTGGGGGATGAAATGGCGAAAAGCAACCAAGGATATTGTCACCTGTTCCCACCTTAACCCATACAAGTGTTTTATATACACTGTGCATTCCTTGTACAAGAGAAACCCAGATGTTTTGAAAGATGCAGGGGCTCGAAGACAACTTATCACAAACATCAGAAAGAGACAGCCATCATTTGTGTTCATGTTATGAGAAGATTGAAAATGGAGCATGTTTTAGCCACCTGGAAAGATTTGTGGAAAGAGAGACAGAGGAAGACAGCATAAGAAGTTTCTTGACTGCCTTTTGTTTTGGCATGGAGGGGTGTCAGGATACGAACTGATACAAGCAGTTGTGGATGGTAAATTGTAGAGGCATGATCGCCTAAGCCAGTAGGCAAGGTACTTGATGATGATAAATCCGGCACTGCTGCTGGTGGCTGGAGGTATACTGTCCGCTCCGACTGGAGTGGTGTACTGTCTGCTTCGGCTGGAGGTGTACTGTCTGCTCCAGCTGAAGGTGTACTGTCTGCTCCAGCTGGAGTTGTACTGTCCGCTCCGACTGGACGTGTACTGTCTGCTCCGGCTGGAGGTGTACTGTCCGCTCCGACTGGAGGTGTACTGTCTGCTCCGGGTGAAGGTGTACTGTCCGCTCCGACTGGAGGTGTACTGTCTGCTCCAGCTGAAGGTGTACTGTCTGCTCCAGCTGGAGTTGTACTGTCTGCTCCAGCTGAAGGTGTACTGTCTGCTCCAGCTGAAGGTGTACTGTCTGCTCCAGCTGAAGGTGTACTGTCTGCTCCAGCTGAGGGTGTACTGTCTGCTCCAGCTGGAGTTGTACTGTCTGCTCCGGCTGGAGGTGTACTGTCTCTTAAGCTAAAGGTGTACTGTCTGCTCCGGCCGGAAGTGTACTATCTGCTCCGGCTGGAAGTGTACTGTCTGCTCCGGCTGGAAGTGTAGTGTCTGTTCCGGCTGGAGGTGTATTGTCTGCTCCGGCTGGAAGTCTACTGTCTGCTCCGGCTGGAAGTGTACTGTCTGCTCCGGCTGGAAGTGTACTGTCTGCTCCGGCTGGAAGTGTACTGTCTGCTCCGGCTGGAGGTGTATTGTCTGCTCCGGCTGGAAGTGTACTGTCTGCTCCGGCTGGAGGTGTACTGTCCGCTCCGACTGGAGGTGTACTGTCTGCTCCAGCTAGAGGTGTACTGTCTGCTCCAGCTGAAGGTGTACTGTCTGCTCCAGCTGGAAGTGTACTGTCTGCTCCGGCTGGAGGTGTACTGTCTGCTCCAGCTGAAGGTGTACTGTCTGCTCCAGCTGGAGTTGTACTGTCTGCTCCAGCTGGAGTTGTACTGTTTGCTCCAGCAGAAGGTGTACTGTCTGCTCCAGCTGAAGGTGTATTGTCTGCTCCAGCTGGATTTGTACTGTCTGCTCCATCTGAAGGTGTACTGTCTGCTCCGGCTAAAGTTGTACTGTCTGCTCCAGGTGGAAGTGTACTGTCTGCTCCGGCCGGAAGTGTACTGTCTGCTCCGGCTGGAAGTGTACTATCTGCTCCGGCTGGAAGTGTACTGTCTGCTCCGGCTGGATGTGTACTGTCCGCTCAGGCTGGAAATGTACTGTCTGCTCTGGCTGGAAGTGTACTGTCTGCTCCGGCTGGAGTTGTACTGTCTGCTCCGGCTGGAGGTGTACTGTCTGCTCCGGCTGGAGGTGTACTGTCTGCTCCGGCTGAAAGTGTACTGTCTGCTCCGGCTGGTAGTGTACTGTCTGCTCCGGCGTAAGGTGTACTGTCTGCTCCGGCTGGAGGTGTACTGTCTGCACCAACAAGACTTGGTGTTGCCGCTAATACCGACTAATTATTTGTTTGGAGGATGTTATCATACACTGCTTGTTTTCTTTAGATCTACTTAGAGACAAACTATCCGGGTTGTCTGTATAATTACCACCTATGTCATCAGTTATAGCTGATGTCTAACTACTTCTATGTGCAAAAACAAACCACAATTTTTGTGTCATATTTTTAGTAAGTCTTCTTCTTCTTCTTCTTCTTCTTCTTCTTCTTCTTCTTCTTCTTCTTCTTCTTCTTCTTCTTCTTCTTCTTCTTATTCTTATTCTGTGTTCGCTCTTTAAGAAGTTATTGGCTAGTTGTGCTTTGCAGCTAGTCAGCGATATCAGTACTTTTCGGCCAAAACAATCCGATTCAAGAGCACTTTTTATTTTTATTTTTTATTAACAAAGCGATTTAGCATCAGACTGCCTTGCAGTTGTTTCGACCATGGCATCGAAAGCCGAACGCTTAGAGACACAGTAAAGTCGTAAGGATTTCCCCACCCCCCCCCCCTTTTTTTTTCAGATGGGATGGTTCTACAACTTTCTGTAAAAAAAACTTTGTGTGTGTGCACACGCGCGCTTGTGTGTGTTAAATGGTCACGAATGGGGCCCTAGAACCAGCCCACCCTCCCACCCTCCTACGGAAAGGTAGTGTGCGATGATGTTATCGCGCTCAACGTCATAATTTCCAATCCCTATCTACAGGATTGTTTAGGCGTCCTTTTTGCAAGTCTAAAGTCTAACCGTGTTTTTCAAACTACAGTGGCCAGGCATGCATATAACGGATATATTCGCCGCTTGCACTTTCCACTGCAAAAATAAAAAAATTTATATTTTGCCATTTATTATTACTGTGTACTATTGATTATAAATACGCTACTCGATTTACCTCTCGCCGAGGACGTAAACGTTTGTTATGAACATTAACATTGAGAAAATAACGCTCGCTGCATGCTTACGTTACTCATAAAGAAACTGTAACCTGTGAAAGCTACCAGTTACGAGTACTTCAATGCTAGCTGCACGCGCATTCTCCCAGTAGCTATAAGCCCGGGGGGGGGGGGGAAGATCGTCGCGTGATACTCTTTTACGTGTAATTTTTAACTGCCAGCGCCTACAGTGCAATTTGATCAGGTCTTATCCACTTTTTAAATCACCGTGTTTGTTTCTTATGATGTCTGCTTATGTCTTTGAACAATCACAAAGTTGGTTTCTTATGATGTCTGATTATATCTTTAAAGAATCACAAAGTTTGTTTCTTATGATGTCTGATTATATCTTTGAACAATAACAAAGTGTGTTTCTTATGATGTCTGATTATATCTTTGAACAATAACAAAGTGTGTTTCTTATGATGTCTGATTATATCTTTGAACAATCACAATAATTGTTTCTTATGATGTCTGACTATATCTTTGAACAATCACAGTTTTTGTTTCTTGTGATGTCTGATTATATCTTTGAACAATCACGATAATTGTTTCTTATGATGTCTGACTATATCTTTGAACAATTACAATGTTTGTTTCTTATGATGACTGATTATATCTTTGAACAATCACAATAATTATTTCTTATGATGACTGATTATATCTTTGAACAATCACAATAATTATTTCTTATGATGTCTGACTATATCTTTGAACAATCACAGTGTTTGTTTCTTATGATGTCTGACTATATCTTTGAACAATCACAATGTTGTTTCTTATGTCTGACTATATCTTTGAACAAGCACAATCCAGATTTTATTTCCAAACATTGATGTACACAGCGTTGGTGTATTTTCCAAACATTGATGTACACAGCGTTGGTGTATTTGATGTCCAAACATTGATGTACACAGCGTTGGTGTATTTGATGTCCAAACATTGATGTACACAGCGTTGGTGTATTTGATGTCCAAACATTTATGTACACAGCGTTGGTGTATTTGATGTCCAAACATTTATGTACACAGCGTTGGTGTATTTTATTGATAACTATATTCTTTGTGTGCGGTATTGGTGGTTTAGGACTTGCGAGTCCGACTCGTAATTCCAACATACCACGATCGAAACCCACTGCATGGATTTTTATCATGGTATGGGGTGTCGCAGGTCGACCCAGCCTAAAATGGGTACCAGGATGGTTTATCCTGTGGAAGTAAAGACGGCCGGCGCAATGCTGACCACATTATCCACCTAGTGCTGATTGGTCTAAAAAATATGGGTGCTTTTCCCATATGCCCGATGCGCCTAAGGCGTAAAAAAAGGGGATCTTTACCATACTGTTACTTTAAATTCTTTGTGTAATCGCGAACTGTTTTGTGTGTGTGTGTGTGTGTGTGTGTGTGTGTGTGTGTGTGTGTGTGTCCCAATATTATTTTAAACTATACTACGAATGGAGAATGGCGTGTTTCCTATATTTCATAACTAACAACAAATTCCATCACTTCCTGTTCCACAAAATAAACCTAATTTAGACACGATAAATGTGTGGATAGTGGTAGATTGTAAGAAAATGAACATTTGCAATTGTAATCAAGGTAGAAATAATGCATTTCAAAACAAAAAGTGCTATGCTGTACTGCACGTCTATCTATCTATTGATATATTTTATGTCTAATTGAATTATTATACAATCTCAGCCTTGTACATGTGCCACATTTTTTAATGTCTATCTTGATCACTGCACTTGGCTGGCAGCTGGGTCATCATATATGATAGTCCAACAGCGGAGAGACAGGGCACTGCTAACTGCGATAGCAACAAATGATACTAAAATCCCGCCCTCTAATTGTGGAAGACTTCTTACTGCCAGCAGGTCTTAACCGTCACACTCGCCATCGAAATTCACAGTGGTTCCCATGCCTTGCCTATAACACAGTATAATACTATTGATTACAAACACAATTAGAACCATACTAATTACTCTTAGTTTTTCAAGTAAAGTAAACATTCTGTTTAACTTATTCCCAGATAAATTAATTTTTTTTTAAAGAAGTAATTATCCCGTTGACTTTCAAATGACAATTACAAAATAAGTTCGCTTATTATTCAGTTTAAAAAAAAAAAAAAAAAAAAAAAAGTAAAGATCCCTTTTCACTCCTTAGGCGCATCGGGTATATGAGAAGAGCGTCCCATATTTTTTAGACCAATCGGCACTGGATGGGTAATGTGGTCGGCATTACGCCAGCCGTCTTTACTTCCCCAGGGCAGCCATCCTGGTACCCATTTTAGGCTGGTTGGACCTGCGACGCCCCATACCATGATAGAAACCACGCAGCCAGCAGTGGGTTTCGATCACAGTACGTTGGATTGCGAGTCGGACTTGCAACGCCTTAGCCATGGACGCCGCATTATTCAGTAAATCAGAAACATTAAGCAACCTAGGAATATTGTACACATCTACAAAATATGTGCCAGAGTCTGGAGAAATTAACAATGTCTGCGTTTTCATCAGGGAATCCCTGACACCTGGGAACCAGAGTTTGTCTGTTGGACTGAGTATCTAAAATAAAACACCTTTCTGACACTTCGAACCATGTCTACTTCAGAGGCGCAGAGCACGGGACCATTGAGGTAAGCTACCACCACTGTCACTAATATTGCTACGACCACCACCACCCCACCACAACTACTACCACTACGACAACAACTACTATTACTACTACAACAACAACAAGTATTACTACTACTACAACTATTACTACTACTACTTCTACTAATACTACTACCACTACCATTACTACAACTACCACTACCACCGTCACCTTCATTACTACCACTAACACAACCACCACCACCACTACTATTACTACTGCTGTTACTACTATTACTACTACTATTACTACTACTATTACTACTACTACTACTACTACTACTACTACTACTACTACTACTACTACTACTACTACTACTACTACTACTACTACTACTACTACTACTACTACTACTACTACTGCCCCTAATACTACTACAACTATTACTACTATTGTTACTACTACTACGACCACCACCACCACCACCACTACTACTACTGCTGCTGCTACTACAATAACAACAACTTCTACTACTTCTACTACTACTAGCACTATTATTATTGTTACTACCACTGCCACTACTATTACTGCTGCAGCTGCTTTTTCTACTACTAATACGTTTACTGCTGCTGCTGATACTATTACTATTGCATCTTCTGATGCTACTACTCCAGCTGCCACAGCGGTGCTGCTAACTACTGCTAACACTACAATAACTGCAACCGTTGTAGCGGTAGTAGCAGAAATAAACGATCCCTTAGCCTTAGGCGCATCAGGCATACAGGAAGAGCGTCCCATATTTTTACAGACCATTTGGCACTGGGTGGGTAATGCGGTCAGCATTACACCGGTCGTCTTTTCTTTCCTAGGACAGTCAACCTTTTTTAGGCTGGGTCAGCCAGCGCCGCCCCATTCCATGATAAAATCCACGCAAGTAGAAGAAATAGACTTAGTCAAAGCAATTTTACTGCTACTGGTGGCTATACTAGTAATAGTAGCAACAGCAGTTACCAAAGTGATAGTAATGTCCCAGGTTGTGATTGTACTGGCAGTGGTGGTGGTGGTGGTAGCAGCAACAGCTGCTGTGACCCATTTCTGTTCATACTCTAATAACCCATTAGGCACCGGAATGGGAAAAGGAACATGTCTATCAAACCAACAGATGTACCGCCCACACAAGCTGCGTCTGTGAACAAAAGCAACCATAGAATTGGGGTCCAGATCAGATTGTTGTCATTGTTGGGTTTAAATGGTTGGTATCATTAGAAACAGACGGCTGTCTGGCTACAGAGATAGTCATTCACACACAGACACACAGACACACACACACACACACACACACACACACACACACACACACACACACACACACACACACACACACACACACACACACACAAATGTTGTACAACAACAATCACTAGTACTCACTTATGGCGACTCTTTGACCTCGCCTTTTTTTTTAATCAGGGGCCAGGCGTGGCTGAACCTGATGTAATCGCCGCATACACTTTCCATTGAGAAAGAAAATACATAATTATACTATTTATTATCACTGTTTACTAATTATGATAAATATGTCTCGAACATATCTAAAAGAACCCTTACCGAAGACACTAACCTGTGAAAGCTACCAGTTGGCAGTACTACGATGCTTTGGATATATTTTCAAGAATGCTGGTGTTTTAAGGAACGAACAGACAGATCGATTGGTTGGTTGGTTCTGCACAACTTGATTGGGAACTGACGAACGACAAGCTAGATGTTGTAAGGGCCCTTTAGGAGCGAGTGAGTTTCATGGTCTGAGGAGAATGCTACCGCGAGGAGTGGCTAGGGCATCTGTTCAACAATGTAACACAGTTTTTGTAAATATTATACACCTCCTAGTCGCTAAAATGATGACAACCAAACAGTTACAAAAAGCGCAGACCATTCAACCGTGCAGTTCTACTGAAGTATCTTCTTCTTAAACTCTGTGCCGTGGGGAGTGGGTAGTCATGACTATCCACAACCTTCTGTCTCGTGTACTTTCGATCAACTCTAATAAGATGATTCTCCGCGCATTGATGTCATACTGTCCAGCATCTTTTCTCTCTGTTTCCCCTGCCTCTCCTCCCCTCCAACTTTCCTACTGTCACGATGTACTCCAGTTTTCTCTTTCTCATCACATGACCAAAGAATATAGACTGTCTCTTCTGATACGTCGGTTGTGTGGCTAAGTCGATGCGAACGCTTCGTAATGCCGGGATGCCGGGTTCGATCCCAGCTGCGGGCCATGTGCCTTGCGTTGGTTTCGACAGTGGTGTCAAGAAAGCCGACGGTCCAGAAAGCAATGGCAAACTACTGGACGTAAATTTGCCTAGAAAAAAACCACACAACATCCAGGGGTTATTGGGGTTGGTTCTGTAACGTACTGAAAAGGATACGCAACAACCTTTTTGATACGGGCAATCAGTTCTCTTCAGGAGTCAGTTTCTTTGAAGACGTCCTGGTTACTTCTTTTAAAAAATCTGTCGATGGTATTCTCATTATTTCTGAATCATCATAAAACGGTTACTAAGTAACTTGTAGTCCAGTATGAGTAGGCATAGGCTGTGCTGACGTCGGTCAACTGCATCCCTTATCTTACACACAATCAATGGCTACATAAATCTGTACACCTTGTACTCTCTTTTCCCTCCCTCTTTTTTTGCACCCCTACCCCCACTCCCCTTCCCTCCGATCCGTCTGTTTTCCTCAATCCTTCTCCAGCCCCCATGTTACCGACTGGCTGCCTGTTTCCCTCAATCCTTCTCCAGCCCCCATGTTACCGACTGGCTGCCTGTTTCCCCCAATCCTTCTCCAGCCCCATGTTACCGATTGGCTGCCTGTTTCCCCCAATCCTTCTCCAGCCCCCATGTTACCGACTGGCTGCCTGTTTCCCCCAATCCTTCTCCAGCCCCAAGGACGGTTACCGACTGGCTGCCTGTTTCCCCCAATCCTTCTCCAGCCCCCATGTTACCGACTGGCTGCCTGTTTCCCCCAATCCTTCTCCAGCCCCCATGTTACCGACTGGCTGCCTGTTTCTCCCAATCCTTCTCCAGCCCCCATGTTACCGACTGGCTGCCTGTTTCCCCCAATCCTTCTCCAGCCCCTATGTTACCGACTGGCTGCCTGTTTCCCCCAATCCTTCTCCAGCCCCCATGTTACCGACTGGCTGCTTGTTTCCCCCAATCCTTCTCCAGCCCCCATGTTACCTGTGGCTGCCTGTTTCCCCCAATCCTTCTCCAGCCCCCATGTTACCGACTGGCTGCCTGTTTCCCCCAATCCTTCTCCAGCCCCCATGTTACCGACTGGCTGCCTGTTTCCCCCAATCCTTCTCCAGCCCCCATGTTACCGACTGGCTGCCTGTTTCCCTCAATCCTTCTCCAGCCCCCATGTTACCGACTGGCTGCCTGTTTCCCCAATCCTTCTCCAGCCGCCATGTTACCGACTGGCTGCCTGTTTCCCCCAATCCTTCTCCAGCCGCCATGTTACCGACTGGCTGCCTGTTTTCCCCAATCCTTCTCCAGCCCCCATGTTACCGACTGGCTGTCTGGTGCTAATAGTAATTACATCAAAGGACGGTAACTCGGCAGTCGAACACAGTAATAAAATTCGAATAATCGACACAGACCACCTACCATTCTTACCTCTATCATCCCGTAGATTAATCTCCCCTGCGAAATAATCAGGTAGTTTATTATGCCCCCGCCACGCCACACGCATACACACACTCGTATACGCATGCGAGTAAGTTATCTATTATATATTATTTTACCGTCCACTGAGCAATTTGTCCGTAGTGGGTGAAGCGTGAAGGGAAATGAATGTTTAGTTACCAGTTCTATTGAACTTTCACTAATACCCCGTGTACCATTACCATATTACATGTATGCTGGTGGTTCTCAATTTATAGTTCGCCTACCCCTTCTTTTTCTTGCTTGCTTAGTTTGATTAACCACGTTTAACCGCTACTAAAGAAGAAAGCCTCTCCTAAATAACAATGGTTATAATTACGGCTCCACATCGTGCTGTTGCATTATTGTATATGTCTTGGCGTTGGTATTTCTAGCCTCCTACCTCTGTCGAGTAGGGTGTTGAGTGTGGAGCTGTTGACTCAGTGCTGGTTGGTTAGTCTGAAGCTTGCCATGTTGCTGAATGATATCGTCTCTGTCATTGGTTAATTGTTTCTGCGACATTTTTATTATATGACTACTGCTGCGGTAGTCCTGTTGGAAATCAGTCACGTAGTCTGCTCCGAGGGTGTGATGTGCCTGTGGTATCCACTACGGTAGAGTTTCCTAAACTTTTCTTTGTCACGGAACCTTTTTCGATTAAAATTTTTACGTGGCACCCTAAGCTTAGTAAAGGTATGACTATTCATGTGTAAGAGCTAAAAGAAAAATAAAACTCGTGTCTTGGAATATTTCGCGCCGCCGCTGGGAAGAGGTCGCGGCACCCCGGGGCGCCGCGGTGCACAATTTGGGAATCACTGCACTACGGCATACACGAGATGATCCATAGCAGCTGGAGTCCTTCTGTCTGTTACTGTTGCTGTCACCACCTTAGTTGATATCGCTATCTTGATCAAGCCTTTGCAACGTTCTATGAATTCTGTCATCATCTATATCGCTGGATAATATGCCCCAGGCCGTCATTCTGTCCCTGGCTTGGTAAGATTTCCTCTGCAATAGGTGTGTAATGACCACTTCGATTATCAAACATTCACGCGAACATATGCCCTACTCACACAGGACTACAAACATCGCCAATCGTTCAGATGCTTCGAATATAACTTTTTTGCAGGCTGAAGGGAGTATCCAGTATTTGCCCTATCAAAGAGGTGATCTAAATTATCAGCGCTGATCAAACCTTTAGGTAACAGCTCTGAGGAGAGGGGGTGTGGGTGGAGGGAGGGGGGGGGGGGGGGGGGGGGGGTAGTGTGTTGCTATTTCTCCTCATAGCTTAATATTCTTCCTATGTAACTAGTCTGTCGACATTTGCTGACTTTTATCTCGTTGCACAATATTTTACTTATTTATCTTTCTTGTTGTAATCGTCTTTAGACCTGATTTCTTGTTCTGTTGATTTAGCAGCGCCTACTGCTTCAGTGTTTTTCTTTCTTGAATACACTGCCATGTGACATCACCTATCGAAAGAAGTTTTCTTCACTCTTCTTTAGTTCTGAACAAATCATTGCTGTTCCTACAACTGCGGTCTTTACCTCATTCTATTTGTCCTCAATGTTCTGATCTCCTTCGACTCTGAGCGCTTCAAATCTATTTTTCAGCTCAAATCGGAACTATTCTGTTACTCTTTACCTTCGAAACTTTGACTGTAAATTCTTTGCTGCACCTGTGATTATTACAGCTGTTTTCAGTTTAGGCTGAAGTTTTTTTTACACTAAATATGTGGGTAGTGACCATATGCTTGGGCCTCTATCATGAAGCTGGTATGTTTGTTTGTGTATGCGGAGGTGGTCTGACTGATTTTTAATCCGGCAATCTCGTGAATACCAAGTTATTTTGTTGATTTCCTTATGGGCAAAGACAGGCCCTTTGATGATTAGATCTGACTGTACGTAGAATTTAGCTAGTCATTTGCCATTTCTATTCCCATAGCTCTCTTAACACCCATATTAATGAATCATCATTTTAATATGTAGTATTAAATTGAGCTCTAACGGTCTGACGAAATAGGCTCCCTGTTCATAGAGACATGCGGCAACTCTGGTTGTCCTCATAATGCCTACTTCTTCCATTTTCTCTCCCCCAGTAAATAAAATGAAGCCCATTAACCACACTTTTATCTGCCGCAGGACGCCGAACTCCACTCAGCTCTAAAATATCTAGTTGGTATCTTTTCATTTCTTCTTCTACCTCGTCGCATCTTGTTACCTGCCCCATAGTGCCAATAGTTCAGGAACCACATTTTAGTGTTTAGTTTTGAGACAGAGTCCATTCGTAATCGACATACATGCACTCTGTGCAGTATACCCTGCTTGATTCCCCTGTTTAACGGAATGACCCTCCAAACCCTCTTTCTTTCACATCCCGGCTTGTCACCGGCAATGGCGGAGATACTTTATAAATCACAATATCAAACCACCTAGGACAACAGGTAAATTAGTGGGGTGTCCTATGCCATACTATAACTGTTTCCTGCGGTTGAGCACGGTCTTCAAAATTTACTAATGCCAGATAAGCATAATTTTGTGTCAGGGGGTGTGGATCTTTCAGGCAGCAACCTCTAAAGGCGCAATCAAAAAACAATAATAACCTCTTCGTTGCCTTAAGTTAAAATAAATTTAAAGGTGAATTCATTGCCCCAGCTGTTATTCCACACGGCTCAAATTGTTTCTGTTGTTTCCTCACCAGAACTCCACATCTTAAGGCCTGCCTCTGGTGGTCTCGATAACGCAGTTAACAATGAGATTAATAAATTAGTTCCGTCTCCTT
Source organism: Candidula unifasciata (assembly GCA_905116865.2). NCBI lineage: Eukaryota > Metazoa > Mollusca > Gastropoda > Stylommatophora > Geomitridae > Candidula > Candidula unifasciata. The sequence goes on along the minus strand of CAJHNH020003549.1, from coordinate 12,749 downwards.
TACAGGACGTTGCAGAACCAACCCCAGGACTTTCTGGCTGTTGTGGGTTTTCTAGGTAAAATTACGTCCAGTAGTTTGCCTTGCTCTGGATGGTTGGTTCTCGGTACCACGGTCGAAACCATCGCAAGACACACCGTCCGCAGCAGGGATCGAACCCCGCACCCCGGCATTACGAAGCCCGTTCGCAACGCCTTAGCCACAGACGCCGACTAACAATGAGAGTAATTCTACAAAATATTTGTAAATAAAATGATATTAGTCACCAACATCGATGTTCTAGTAAGCAAACATAGACAGTTTAGTGAATAGCGATTCATTTAGCTGCAGAGGCTAGCAACATATATTTAGTTTGGAGTTGAATTTGCTCAAAAGATAATGTCTTCTCAAATCTTGAGGGGGAAATCTAGCTATGGTTAGCTACTTAGTGAGTCAGTCTTTCATTTAATCAGTCAATGTAAACCTAGTTAGATAGTTAGTTAGTCAGTTAGTCAGTTAATAAGTTAGTCAGTCAGATAATCAATCAGTCAGTCAGTCCGTTACTGTTAAGTTGGTTAGTTTTATATATATATATGTATATCAATTTATTAGCAAAACAGGACGTTATTAGTGATAAGCGATTCATTTAGCTGCAGTAGCTATCAACAGCTATTTAGTAATGGGCTGATTTTGCTCAAAAGATAATGTCGAATCGAAAAATCTCATTTGACGGATAAAATTAACTATAGTTATAGTTCAACGTGTTACCAGCATGTCTTGGTACCAGTTATACGGGGCTGACTGACTGACTTTCTACCCCACCAACCAGACATGACTAAAGTGCCAGCAATAGACAAAACCGGTTCAGACATTTGGCATACATGTTATATTGCCAAAAGCAGAGTGGGGCTTCAAATAACACAAAAATTACCAGTTAATTTCGGTTATACGGGGAGCCATAAAGGACAAATATAGTGAGCACAAAGCTAGAAAAAGACACATCCGACGTTAGCTATTTATAGTCCAAACAGCTCTACAGGAATTCCCGTTTTGTGAAACATCGAGAGGCCCCTCTATGTTCACAATTTTTACCGAGATGGATGTTTAAACAAATTAAACTACAGTTTAATTAATATTCAAAAGGTTTTAATGAATAAATTATCATTCTGAAGACAAATAAAAAGGCAATTAGAAAAAAAAATTTAAAAAAAATTACATGCAGCTATAAATACGGATGATTTTTACATTATTTACTATACAGCACCAACAAAAACAAAAAAATCTCCAAAGGCCCCCACACATTTCCCCCCACTAATACATGAAACACTGCAATAAGCTAATGACAGTTGAAAACATGCTGAGAATAGATGGCCCTAGAGAGCTACAGGGAAAGATTAAACAGTACATCACAAGAACAGAGGTTAGCATATAAGATGTTTAAATATATATGTATGTGTATGTGTGTGTGTGTGTGTATATACATATATATAAATATATAAATATATATATATATATATATATATATATATATATATATGTGTGTGTGTGTGTGTGTATATATATATGTGTGTGTATGTGTGTGTGTGTGTGGTGTATGTATAAATACATGTATATCTTTAGACAGTGAAGCACATTAAAACAGCCAAACAGCCGCAAATGCTGTGCCAGATACACATATAGATACAAATTCTCTATGTGGGTTTCTCTGTGGAATAGACTAATTCTTCCCAAGCGAGCATCTCGTAAAAGTCGACTCATTGTGGCTTCCTTCAAAGCCGGAATGCATCTGTCTGAAAGGCAAAGGAACCAGCGGTCTGCATACAAATAAGTTAGGTTTGTATAACATATGTGCACGCGACAACCAATGCTTGGAAAAAGACTAAAGTCCAGATGTAGATAAACAACCAGAACTTTCTGCCAGAGTTTGTAGTCAGTGAACGCGAAGAAGAAGAAGAAAAAGAAGAAGAAGAAGAAGGTGCATAGAAATGAAAACAAATGGTTGAAGATTCATCTTAGTGTACTTCTACAACATACAATTATGCTGTTAGTCAACAGAGTGACTTGCTGTGATTTTTTTATTCACTTGCCCAGAGACAGCTCCGAAATATCGACACATTTTATCCACAGTGTAGTTGCACCATTTATGCACAGTCAATTTGAAAGCAATAGTGTTCTTCCAGAGCGTTTCATAACAACACTATAGCACTACTAAATATTTCTCCTCTGCACTGCATAGATAGAAGCTATATACAAGTCAACATGTTTATATTGTTTTAGATAAAAGATAACAAAAGTATCTCCTAATTGAAGCAATTTGATGTGCAAATTTGTCCAGTTTCTTTTTGTTAAATAAATTAAGTCCCTGCATTTTTTTTGGTAATTGTTTAAAAATGCATTAAATAGTGGAGATAAAGCTTTTGAAATAATACCCTACTTTAGGCATACATTAGCACAGCCACCATTCACTTCATCAGCACAGTATTGCTGAATACTGCATGTAACAATACACATAAGTAGCTTCTAGTGCTGTTTACAGGACATGAATTTAGCTTCTAGTTCTGGTGATATGAGCCTCGGCAAAGCAGCATAAGACAAATATGTCAGCAGTGTAATCAACTTAGAAGGGTATTTTAAGCCTCCTGGAACCATTAGCTCGATACATTGCAAAGTTTCCATAAACAGATGATGTCAGGCATACAACGGAGTAAATCTTCAATTTCTTTTAATCTTTTCTGCTTCCAAAATTTTTTTCACCGACACAAGATAGTTTGCACCTGACAATTCTCGATATTCTACAGGTCTGGCTTCTAAATTACCTGTTTTTAGTTTCCCTAAAAGTAAGATTTCCACAATCAAAGTAGAAAAAGAATAGTCAGCCAATTAAAAAAATCCAGACCACTGACTCGACTAGACACACATCACCATACGACTGTCTCCCGTGAATTTAAATTTAAATTGCTGTAATCTAACACAGCACAGTTTGAAAATCTTGTATATCCACTTGACAAAATCCGCTTGTCGATTTATAGTACGAATACATTCAGAACACAGAACTTTGTAGTCACAATAAAATGTCACAAAAACGCAACAGATGGCTGGCTTAAACAACACACTGATTGACGGCCTCTCTGCTATAATGTCACGTAATTGGCTGTTCGGCCTTACTGCTAGAGCCCAGTTGTGGGACAAGACCAGGAACATAAAAAATCTTTAAACATCCCCCGTCCCACTCACAGCCGGATGAACCATTGAGCACACTAAGCACGTGGTTGGGGCATCACAAAGGGAGGTGGCACCCAAATACATTTTCAGTAGCCTTGCAGCTGAGCATTCACTTTAACAGTGAAAGTCAAAGTTCGTTGCATATCCTTTACAGGACGTTGTAGAAACAACTACAGCCTTTTTTTGTGTGTGAGTGTGGCTGTTGTGCTTTTTTAGGCAAGTTTACGCCCATCAGTTTGCCATTGCCTACTAAACGGTCGGCTTCTCGATAGACTTTCTGTATTCAAATTTCAAGATGTTGCCCGGACTTATACGTTTTTCTCTGCTTTCCAAAACGGACAGGAAAGGACATTTTGTATGATTTCCTCTTGCACAGAAATGGAGTATGTGTGCGGCAACCCGCCTGCAGTGATGTCGGAACATCGACTAACGACTAGAGACAACACCTTTTAACCTCATTTTAAAAGCGTTAGTTTAGTTTGAAGAGTCCCTATTGTTGTTGGTAATGAAGCAAAAGGATTCCAGTTAGGGCATTTTCAATTTCTTCCTAATTGATGAAAGTTGTTGACATTAGTTTGGTCTATTATATAAAAATCAATTGTTCCTAATGGCTAAAAACAGATTTGATCTTCATCGTATCTCTTGAAAGATAGAACTGACTATTCTATTCCCTTGGCACTGCTAGCATGGGCGACCATGTCATCTGCGTATCTGTTTCCAGAATTGAATCTCCACCATTTCATGAAAGCATCAAAACTGTCGACTCGTTTTATCATGTTGACGTTTCTCATTACATGTTCTTCGTGGTTAAAGGGCAGGTGTGGGAAAGAGAATGTTTGTCTCTGTGTCGTCTGCTAACCCTAAGGCCTTGGTTTTTGAACCCACAGTAAGAAGGAACTATTTCTGTTCAAAACTGACATAGCACAGGATGTGTACCGGGTAATTTTCAGGGAAGTAAAGACGGCTGGTGTGATGATGATCGATCAAGACATTGAGTACTGATTAAAATATACAATATTAAGTGTAGCAACATTTGTCTGCGACGCTAGCACTGTAGACAAAGATATTTTGTTTTCCCATTTTGCGTTTAAAACTACGAGAAAGAAGAGGCTAAAGTAATACTTTCGCTAACTACGTAGATTTTATTATTATGATACTGCGTTTCAGTAGTGTATCTCTTGCTCTCTCCTCCTATCTCTTGCTCTCTCCTCCTATCTCTTGCTCTCTCCTCCTATCTCATCTCTTGCTCTCTCCTCCTATCTCTTGCTTGGTCGACCTCTTGCCTTGTATCCTGCTGTTCTCATGTAGTACGTACTAGCTGCTTGCTGATTTTGCTGCATTTTAACCCTGTCATCAAACTGTTTAATTCTTTAATGTTCTATGAAATCATCATGTGCGTTTATATTGTTCTAGCACTGTCCCTGCCTGGCATAGCGAACAGCGCATTGATCAGCTGTTTTTGTGTGTCTATTTTGATCTGCTAATACTTCAACAGTAGCGATATTTGGTAATTTATGTTACTGTGGGTTTTGCTAGCACTCGGAAGTCTATGTAAGTCAAGGTATACAAGGTTTGAGGTTTGAAAAACGGATCAACATCATGGCACACAGGTTGTAACCCATAAGTGCTCCGTTCTTCTTTTAACTCAAGTCTGAGTCCGAAAAAGCACAGTGCAGTGCAGAGGTTCTGTAGCCCTGGCGAGGATTTTGAAATATTTTGGGTTAATCTTTAACTCCAAATTTTGCTTGGCCAGCGCCGTTATGGTACTCTTTTCAATTTCCAAATGCCAAGGAATTTTTTACTTGCGCTACAATGCACTCGGGCGTTCGATAGCACTACCCAGAGACGGGGCGAATTTCTGAATATCTAAGTCCAGGTGGAAAAAATCCCAGCCCTTACCGGAGATTGAACCCGGAACCGCTAGCGCTCGAGGCTGAGACCATGCCTTGAGATCACGCAGCCCCCTCCAGTTATAAGTAAGGTCTCTTCACACGCCAGTGGTCATAGGAGCTAAGAGGCTAGACACATAGTTGTATTGACCGATCGGCACTTAGTGAGCGATGTTGTCAGCACCACGCCGGCCGCCTTTACTTACCAGAACTGTTACCTGGTATGCATTTTAAGGCTGGGTCCACCTGGGAGCCGAGGTAATTTTTGAAAGCTTTTTTGACAAGTCCAGCACCATCAGGATTTGAACCCACGACCTTCCGATCCGCATATGCTCCCACCGAAAAATAAAATATTTATTCCCAATGTCAAATCAGTGCTACTGTGGGGAGCTGATACATTAGGAACAACAGAACAATTACAATTAAACTTCAAACAGTTATTAACTGGTGCCCGAACCATGCATGAAAAGGAAACAATGAAGAGATATGAAGAAAGCGTGTAGTCCTCACTAGTCCGCATGACACACAATAGGTAGGTACGTTGGTGGATGGGTGGACGGGCGGACTGGCGGGCAGAAAGACAGCCACAAAGACAAACAGACGGACATACAGACAAACAGCCACAAAGACAGACAGACAGACAGACAGACAGACAGACAGACAGACAGACAGACAGACAGACAGACAGACAGACAGACAGACAGACAGACAGACAGACAGACAGACAGACAGACAGACAGACAGACAGACAGACAGACAGACAGATAGATAGATAGATAGATAGATAGATAGATAGATAGATAGATAGATAGATAGATAGATAGATAGATAGATAGATAGATAGATAGATAGATAGATAGATAGATAGATAGATAGATAGATAGATAGATAGATAGATAGATAGATAGATAGATAGATAGATAGATAGATAGATAGATAGATAGATAGATAGATAGATAGATAGATAGATAGATAGATAGATAGATAGATAGATAGATAGATAGATAGATAGATAGATAGATAGATAGATAGATAGATAGATAGATAGATAGATAGATAGATAGATAGATAGATAGATAGATAGATAGATAGATAGATAGATAGATAGATAGATAGACAGATAGACAGATAGACAGATAGATAGATAGATAGATAGATAGATAGATAGATAGATAGATAGATAGATAGATAGATAGATAGATAGATAGATAGATAGATAGATAGATAGATAGATAGATAGATAGATAGATAGATAGATAGATAGATAGATAGATAGATAGATAGATAGATAGATAGATAGATAGATAGATAGATAGATAGATAGATAGATAGATAGATAGATAGATAGATAGATAGATAGATAGATAGATAGATAGATAGATAGATAGATAGATAGATAGATAGATAGATAGATAGATAGATAGATAGATAGACAGATAGATAGACAGATAGACAGATAGACGGATCGATAGACAGATAGACGGATCGACAGACAGATAGACGGATCGACAGACAGATAGACAGACCGACAGACAGACAGACAGACAGACAGACAGACAGACAGACAGACAGACAGACAGACAGACAGACAGACAGACAGACAGACAGACAGACAGACAGACAGACAGACAGACAGACAGACAGACAGACAGACAGACATAGACAGATAGACAGACAGACAGACAGATAGATAGATAGATAGATAGATAGATAGATAGATAGATAGATAGATAGATAGATAGATAGATAGATAGATAGATAGACAGACAGACAGATAGATAGATAGATAGATAGATAGATAGATAGATAGATAGATAGATAGATAGATAGATAGATAGATAGATAGATAGATAGATAGATAGATAGATAGATAGATAGATAGATAGATAGATAGATAGATAGATAGATAGATAGATAGATAGATAGATAGATAGATAGATAGATAGATAGATAGATAGATAGATAGATAGATAGATAGATAGATAGATAGATAGATAGATAGATAGATAGATAGATAGATAGATAGATAGATAGATAGATAGATAGATAGATAGATAGACAACAAATACTGCGACGAGGAAAGAAACTAGACACTTCATCTCAGACGTAACATGAGCCATGTAAATTTCTGAGCGTTTCACACTTGAGGACAATACCCGACACAGAGCACCATTATCTTTCCCCACTTAGTGTGCCATTATTTATGCAAAATCTGAGACTAATATTGAAAGCGATCCAATCAAAGCGCTCACACACATCAAGAACAATTACTAGGATAAATGCATCCATTGCAAAACATGCGATTCGTCAAACTGTTTCACAAAGTGCGTCCGGCTGCTTTCAATACATGTGATTTGACAAATTGTTTCACATTATGGGCCAGCGCGCTTTCATGACCAATTGTTTCACAGAATGCGCTAGCGCGCTTTAAATGCATATGAACTGACCAATTGTTTCATAGTTCAGTATATGTGGTTTGACAAATTCTATCACAGATGCCACATAGGAGACATATAAAAAGAAAGTAAACTGTGGATGTCAGCTGTATTATACGAGCAGTGCAGGGCATTATTGTTAAACTGTTGATGTCAGCTGTATTATACGAGCGGTGCAGGGCATTATTGTTAAAAAATACGGAAGGGTGACATTCCTGTGTGCCTACAGTTTTCAATCTTTCCTTTGTCTATTGTTCCCTATGTGATTTATTTGCAGTCCCGAAGTGGTGGTCGATACACGTGATGATGCTTCTGGTGTTTGTTGTAGATTTCCCTCCAGTTATGAGCAAGTTCATAATATGAGCCTAAATTTAACTGAGTTCGGCTTCACTATACCCGTACTGATCTTATGGGCTGTATCAAAGAGCGACTCTTCGCTCACTTAGAGCGTTTCAAAGAGACGAAACCCTGCAACGACTCTCAAGATCTGCGACACATCATGATTACACGCTAACAGAGGTCTGACTCTTTCGCTCTCTCTCTCTCTCTCTCTCTCTCTCTCTCTCTCTCTCTCTCTCTCTCTCTCTCTCTCTCTCTCTCTCTCTCTCTCTCTCGCGTGTATGTCTAAGTGTGTTTCTCTGTGTGTGAATACATGTCTCTATGTGTAAGTCTGTATATATATATATATATATATATACACGTATAAGTGAATATGTCTGTGTATGTATTTGACTAGATGTGTCTCCGCGTGTGTGTCTGCGTGCGTGTGTGTGTCTGTGCAAGTGTGTATGTATGTGTCTGTGTGTGTTTGTGTGTCTGTCTGCTTGTGTGTGTTTGTTTGGTTGCGTGTGTATATTTCTTAGTGTATGTCTGTGGGTATTCTGTGTGTGTCTGAGTGTGCATATGTGTGTATGTATGCATGCCAGTATGTATATATGTATGTATGTATGTATATATGTATGTATGTATGTGTGTGAGTATGTATGTATGTATGTATGTATGCATGTATGTATGTATATATGTATGTATGTATGTATGTATGTATGTATGTATGTATGTATGTATGTATGTATGTATGTATGTATGTATGTATGTATGTATGTTTTGTATGTATGTATGTATGTATGTATGTATGTATGTATGTATGTATGTATGTATGTATGTATGTATGTATGTATGTATGTATGTATGTATGTATGTATGTATGTATGTATGTATGTATGTATGTATGTATGTATGTATGTATGTATGTATGTATGTATGTATGTATGTATGTATGTATGTATGTATGTATGTATGTATGTATGTATGTATGTATGTATGTATGTATGTATGTAAGCATGCATGCATGTACGCATGTTTGCATGTTGTGTGTATATGTGTGTGAAATGTGTGTGTATATATATGTGTATATATATGAGCATGTGTGTATATGTGTGTGTAAGTGAGGGGGTGGGCGTGTGTATACGGGTGTGTGTGTGCGCGCGCGCGGGTGTGTGTGTGTGCATTCATTTTACTATATGCTTTTGTTTGTGTGTCTGTGTATGTTTTTTCTTCTTTTTTTTCCCCATAATATTCGTATTAATATGTGAACATAACATGCTTTATTGATAAACTACAACAACTGTGTGAATTATGGGTGTTTGGAAGGGCCGAATGTAAGACCTGCTTGCCAAATTCGTGGCCGTTTGAAAATAAAGTTCGTTCGTGCGTTTGTTCTCTCTCTTACTCTCTCTCTCTCTCTCTCTCTCTCTCTCTCTCTCTCTCTCTCTCTCTCTCTCTCTCTCTCTCTCTCTCTCTCTCTCTCTCTCTCTCTCTCTCTCTCTCTCTCTCTCTCTTATGGAATGTAAGACTCTGAGAATAATGCAAAGCTTGTCTACCATTATTTCTTTGACCCTGTGGGTTCCACTGTAAGGAAATGCTAGTTGTATTCCTCAATACTAGACAGTATAAAAATCGTTAGCTATAGTTATCAAGCCGGGAATCCAGGTTACAACCTCCAAATGACGACAGAGCCTCGCTACAGGAACAAGTGTGCTGAGACACATGATTAATTCAAGCTCAACCCTACGCTTAGTCACATTTTACGACGTGCATCGTAGACTGCAGTGCTGCTAACTTTGACTCCACTAAGTGCTCCGGTAGCACCAGGGAATGACGCTGGAGTCCGTTATTAAGGATTTGCGATATCATGCTAGCAAGTGAAACAAGCATAAACAAGCAGAATAAGATGATATTTTGGATCCGTGTTGTTTTCTTTGTTGGTAAAATCTTTGGTCTGAACGATGTGCTCCCCCCCTCCCCTCCCTTGCCCTCCCCCTCCCTCGCCCTCGCCCTCCCCTCCCCCGCCTTTCCAAGAAGTTGAGCTTATGTAGTCTCTGTTCGTGTTATGATAATTCATTTCTGAATACTGACACAAATACCCTGTAACTCCGCGTCTTTTGTCGCCTATCTTGTGTCGCTCTTGTTTACTGTCCTGCGGCTTCTGGTTACACTCATCCCCAGCTAACATGCTGATTGTTGTGTGACAAAAACTGGGGTAGCTGAAGAGACATGTTCTTGCTATGTTATTGTTGTCCGGATCAAACGCTAACAACTTGATACTGTTTATTCCTCATTAGCTTACTAAGATTCCACTCTCGTTGCCTTTCTTCTTGAAATGGGGTAAACGTTAAGCATATATTATGCATGTATAGCACATATTCTTCTTTCTTTTCCCCAGCATTT
>CAJHNH020003548.1:54825-65764 GCA_905116865.2 Candidula unifasciata | reverse complement strand
AAACTCTAAACCTAAAACAATTTTTTCAAACCCAAAAAGGGACACAGGGAAACAATCACCACACCCCCTTTTTTTTACCCCAAAAAGACACAAACACAAAGCCCAAAACAAACACACACATAGCACAACACACAAAACAGACCCATACACACAAACATAAAAATCCAAAAGACAACCCCACACAGAGACAGAAAAACACACACCCCCCAAAACAACAACAAACACAACAACACAAACAGACAGACAAAGATCACAGCAACTAGACCCAGACACAATTCCACACAGCAGACACAACAGAACCCACGCCCAACCCCCAAACACCCCCACACACACACACAAAACACCACTCACACCCCAAAACCCAACGGGGGAATACTGTCCCGACATAATTCCTAGTTCTTCTTTTCCCCAGTTTGGGTGGAGAAGAAGTCAGTGCCCCCGGGGCCATCTACCCGAGGAAATTGAGGTATACCACAGGCCTTTTTTTTTATTTCCTATATATATTATATTATATATATATTTTATATATATAAATTATATATTTTTTTTTTTTAAATTTGGTGTGTTTTTTGTGTGTTTTTTGCCCGTCCCCCATCTGTCGTCTGTCTTTTTGTCTGTCGTCTCTCGAAGGTGATAAATTTTTCGAGATCTTTTGTATTTTTGTTTGTAATAAAGACGGGACGGATTTTTTCGTTTTGTATTATCTCGTTTTTTCCGCCGGTAGGGTTTTTTTTTTAGTTCTCTCTTCTGTGGTCTCCATTGTGTGCTTTTTTCATCTGTATCCTGGTTGTGTATGGTTGAGTGTTTTTTTCCTTTTGGGGCTGTGTAAAAATTTTTCCGCCTTTTTTGTGTATTATATTTCACATAGGGTAACAGTATATTCGCCCTCCGTTCTCTTGTGCAAACCATTTTAAATTTTTTGCGGGAAACCTCCCGCATCTTTGCCTCTCTTTCATTCCTTCCCCTTTTTTTTCAAAGTTATTGCTTCTCTGGGGTTTTCTACCCGGTATGTGGAAGGTATGCCTTCCAGGCTCTTCTCTCTATTTCACTATATATATATATATATAATATATCTATAATATATATATATATGGATATATATATCTATGGTGTGATGTGTGTGTTGTATGTCCGTCATCGTCCGTCTGTCTGTCCCGGGGGTGGGTTCTGCTGTCTGTCTGTCTGTCTGTCTGTCGGTCCTGTCTGTCCTGTCTGTCTGGTCTGTCTGTCTGTCTGTCGTCTGTCTGTCTGTCCTGTCCTGTCTGTCTGTCAAACGATAGGTGATAAATCTTCGAGATATTATTGCTATTTTGTGTTTGTAAGTTACAAGACAGTTCACTGGAATTATTCTGCTAGTATTATCTCGATCTTTTCCTGCTGGTAGGCTTCCTGTTAGTTCTCTCTGTCTGTGTGTCTGCCAAATGTTGGTGTGCTTTTTACATCTGTATTCCTGGTTGTGTATGTGATTGAGTGTGTTCTTTCCCTGTGTGCGTGTGTAAATATATATCACTGCCCTGTTGTGTATTATATTTCACATAGGGCTAACAGTATATTCGGCCCTCCGTTCTTTCTGTGCAATCCATTTAACATCATGACGAATCCAATCAGCATCAGTTGGCCTCTCTTTACGATCTCGCTCCCTCCTTTGTTTCAAACGTTAGTGGCTTCTCTGTGGTTTTCTTCTCATTTCTTCCAGGATTTTACATATCTAATGTCGTGATTATACACTAGAAAAAATCATTATTTCCTGTATACCTTTAGCCTTTCTCAGATTGCAAAGATTTTGCTTTTATGTGCACACAGAATCTCCGTATGCTGAAACAATGATAAGAATTCAAACAGCGAACGTCTGTCAACCATACTCGTATTTGTTCAGTAAAGTATTATCATGTATTTGGTTTACTGCAAGCATTCCTGAACTGTAACTTATGTCTCAGTACAAACTTGGCCTTTGGGAAAAGGTGCAATAATGCACATAGTTAGTTGGGCTATGAAGTGTCACAGATGGCAAGCTATTGTAATTTTGTCTTGATATTTTAAGGCGTGAAGCCTTAATTATTGTAAAGTTTAACTTGTTTGATGGCATGTCAAGGTTGTCCAACTGTTATTCCCTGACGGGCCTACTTGTCCTGCATTCCGATGTTCTCATACAATATGCCGAAAAAGAAGGTGGCAGCTGTTCATTCTGATAAACTGTTTAAACCATATGTTTCTTGGTTCATTGTTCGTTTTTGAGATCATCTTCATCGCACATCAAACATAACCATAAGTGGTTTGATCTCCTCATGAGTATGTCTCTAAGTGTTTTCAAGTTAACAACTCCCATTCTGTTCTTGTTGATGTAACGGCTGGTGTCTTCCAAATAATTTTCCTGTCTCGCGGCATCACTTGGTATACCCAGGATGGATATGCAGCCTATCCAACGAAATATTATATTCAATGAAAGCCTCACAGAATTTAGTATCTGATTCTTTGATGTTCTACAAAATAGCTGATTGGTGTTTCTCTCTCTGCACTCTCCTGTTTATTCTATATTCTTGGGCGATATCCTGTGTTAGATTGAATACGGATATATAGGTATCTTTAAGGTAATTAAATAAATACATAGCGTACATCACTTTTTCATTATTGCTTTTAGCTAATTATTTATCAAAAGAAATACTTAAAGATTATGTGAAATATTTCCCATGAATATTGAACATGTTGCGAACAGACTTTGTTTATCACCATTCTCATTTCCCTGACGTCCACCGCCACAAAATGGCCTAGAAGTTTGAATAAAATCAATTTAGGTTTTGAAAATGATCACAAGAGATCAAAGGGTTAAAAGCAAGATTGGAAAATCGAATATACAAATAGTAATTTTATAAGTAATCGGCTGATTTGAAGCTGGGAGAATAGCAGCCGCTGTTGTCTGATTGATCGGATTGATCGGACAGACCTGGCGGGTTGATTGGCTGTCAGTGCTCTTTCAGACGACGATTTTAATCTTGAAACTCATTCAGTACAAATGAAATCCCCGTGCATTTTTTTACTTTCAGTTAACATGATTGTCTAATCTCTGAAATGCTTTGACGCATCCAGTTTTTATATCAAGAAAATATATCAAACCGAACGAAAACCAGAAGAAGTCAGGTCCAGATTTTCACAGTCACAAATGAGTGAAAATCTTCTCATCACACGACCTAAATAATCAATGGTACAGTTACAAACAATATCGAATGGACAAAATCACTTAACCGACATATACCCGAGAGAAATACGCATGTATGTCTTGTCATTTGAATATATGACACACGTTTGAACACTGGAATTGAATGCTAGACAGAAAAGTCTGTGGCGGGTAATGGTGTCGCTAAAAAATAATACAAAAATATGTGTTAGGCTTTAGGTCCCTTTGGTAAGTTAGAGCCAATAAAAAGACAGTGAGGTTCTCAGGAGACTTGCGGACTGTCTTTAGAGTGATTTGACATGCTGGCCGTCGAAATCACTCAATCGGACAGCTCTGGGAGTTTTTAGATCTTTGCGTATTCTATGACAGAAACCGGACATGACAAAATAAATTGGTCTGGCCAACCCACACATTAAAAACGGACTCTTTGCAACTGGTTGTCTTCGAGCCCTCGATGCTTTGAAAACATCTAGGTTGCTTTTACTAGTAGTAGTATATTTTACCCCACTTGGACATCACTCAAGTGATAAACACCCGATGACACAAAGTGCCACCTTGCGGATGAGGATCACATGTGGAGAGGTACCAGAAACCGCGTTCAGCCAGTAAACCATATTTATGACCGGGCTATATTGCGGCCCCTGTCAGGAGCAAGGGTGTGGCTTCAAAATAACGAAAAATTGCATCCTACAAGGGAATGGCTATGATTAATTTGATTGCTCTTGTTTGGCCACCCAAGGAATTCCAACGAGGTCAAGCTAAAGATAGTTATAACTAACATGGTATGGGAACAGTTCTCGGAGACACTTTCGGCGGCTGATGTATTAAAGGGCGAGTACGCATATTAATTTCCAATCTGCCATGACGTCGAAGCAGCGTCCGTATCTTAGGCGTTGGGATTCCGACTTGTAATTCCAACGTACAGCGATCGAAACCCACTTCTGCTGGTTTCCATCATGGTATGGGGCGCGGCAAGTCGACCCAGGCTAAAATGGGTACAGGAAGTATGTCCTGGGGAAGGAAAGACGGCCGGCGTAATGCTGGCCACGTTACCCAAATAGTGCCGATTGGTCTGTAAAAATATGGGTGCTCTTCCTATCTGCCCGATGCGCCTAAAGGCGTGAAAAGGGATCTTTACTTACTTACTTTACTATGACGTCGATGGTGATTATGTAATATCTGTATTCTCCAACAATAAAAGGCAGAACATGTATTAGATTTAAACAAAAATAGAAGAAGATTATCCCCCTTGTGTGTTCCAGGTCTTTTTTTTCAGTAAACATATAAAGGACCTTTTAGGCGTCTTTGGCATCTAGGCCTAAATTTGATAGACCACCCGGCACTCCGTGGATAATATAGTCAACATCACGCAAACCGCCTTTACTTCCCAGGTCTTTATCTGGTACCAACTCAAGGCTCAGTCGACTTGGAAGCAAAGGTCATTTTCGCAAAGAATCAGTTCTGTTTGGATTCGAACCCACTACCTTTAGATACACAGGCGAGCTTCTAGCAGATACACTGCGGCGGCTGTGTCTCTTTTCGGGGGTTGATAAATAATAGACTCGCTGTCCTCAATATGTATGTGGCAAAAAGCTACTAATTAGGGATTTGTTGAAACTGGAGTGTTAGGCCAAATGTGAAAGATATCGCAGCCTAGCTTAAACCACCACACAATCAGCTAACAGCGCTTTGAAGAGCGAACACAAAAGAAGAAGAAAATGAAATAACATAAGATGACGTGCAAGATGACCAAACCATTTGTGTTTTTTCTTCTAGGCTGCTACGTCAACGACTGTGTTCCGACGTTTATTCACTGCGTCCAGGCGTCGTCGACCACGGCGCAGAACGCAGGCTGCAAGAGACAACATGAGCTATGTGCAGATCTATGTAGCTCTCTTGGAAAAGAGGATGTGCTTCAGTGACTGCAAGCGGCTAAAGTCATGGTCGGTGACCCGTGACGTTTGGAAAAACAAAAATGTGAATTTAGTCACCGTGTTCGGTTGTACATATCTACAGTTTAAATTTAATCAATGGCAGACACCAGGCTAGGCTTTATAGTTATACTTTTTACTGCAATTCCTACCGATCAGAAATATTAAAACATTTATTCATAATTTATCACCATCTTTTAGCAATCATGGGTTCATTGTTAAACAGCTGTAATCATTCCAGAATAGTAAGTACTAGAACAAAAAGTAAAGGTCTCCTTTACCCACCAGTGGCGCATCGGGCACTTGAGGCTAGACTCTAAGTTTTAAAGACCAATCGATGGGTGATGTGGTAAGCATAACACCAGTCACCTTTACTTCCAGGAATTTTTACCTGGTGACCATTTAAAGGATGGGTTGACCAGATGCCAAGGACAGTTTTGAGAAAAAGAATTCCACCACTGCCCGGATTTGAACGCACCACCTTCGAAGCCACAGTCTCTAGCGGCGGCTCCAGTTTTATTCTAAGAATGTATTTAGCATCAAGCCAGAGAGTACTACTAGCCGTATGTGTTTTATTATGTGTTTATCGTTTAGAACTGTTAACTGGGAACTGTTCTTGCCAACTCTGTGCTATCAGTGTTAAAAATTGTGTTTTCAGAGGAGAAATAGTCGCGACAAAAATGAAAGGTTTACCTACTATGCTAGGTGTAACGAGAAAATATCGACTTAGAAACGATGATATTAGGAGGAGAGTTGGCACAGAACCAGTACTGTACTTTATCAGTAGTCAGCGGATCAAACGGTTTGGCTAGGGAACTATAGAGAGTAATGGTATACAGACACAGCGGTAACTGAGCCAGAGGTCGACCACGCAGAATATGGACGGCAAAAATATCGAGGTCCCTGAAAAGTACTTTATACGAAGCGAACAGAAGGGCTCGTTTAAGAGATCTCTTTCTGTCTTGACGCTGCGAGGCCTTCCGCGAGCAAAAGAAAAGAAGAAGAAGAAGAAGAAGAAGAAGAAGAAGAAGAAGAAGAAGAAGAAGAAGAAGAAGAAGAAGAAGAAGAAGAAGAAGAAGAAGAAGAAGAAGAAGAAGAAGAAGAAGAAGAAGAAGAAGAAGAAGAAGAAGAAGAAGAAGAAGAAGAAGAAGAAAGAAGAAGAAGAAGAAGAAGAAGAAGAAGAAGAAGAAGAAGAAGAAGAAGAAGAAGAAGAAGAAGAAGAAGAAGAAGAAGAAGAAGAAGAAGAAGAAGAAGAAGAAGAAGAAGAAGAAGAAGAAGATAAAGAAGAAGAAGAAGAAGAAGAAGAAGAAGAAGAAGAAGAAGAAGAAGAAGAAGAAGAAGAAGAAGAAGAAGAAGAAGAAGAAGAAGAAGAAGAAGAAGAAGAAGAAGAAGAAGAAGAAGAAGAAGAAGAAGAAGAAGAAGAAGAAGAAGAAGAAGAAGAAGAAGAAGAAGAAGAAGAAGAAGAAGAAGAAGAAGAAGAAGAGGAAGAAGAGGAAGAAGAAGAAGAAAAAGAAGAAGAATAAGGAGAAGAAGAAGACTGTAAGTGAATTTTCATTCAAACTTAAAGAAGTTATAAAAATAGTAACTATTATAATATGTGTGTATTATAATAAATGTTTAAAGTTTCTGGCTCTGATACCGAAGTAACAATAATCAACTAGCGTTTAATAGTTATTCTCCCAAATTAGTAGTATATCTATTTATTATTTATTGTGAGTATTTGAGGTGGTTTATATATATATATATACATAATAGTTATCAATAAGAAACCGTACTTATATCGTCTATGAAATAAATTGTTTCTAATTGTAAGCGATACTAGCATTTGTTATCGTTTGAATGTATCTTCTCCTTCTTCTTTTATTAATATCTACTTTTGCCGCTAGGCGTCGCAGTTCAGCAGACGATCGGCAGCCGAGCCAGGGCGTGCTCGGTCACTGATATGCTGTGACGTTATGCAGTCTCAAGGTACCAGTGACTCCTTTAATGTATATTCTTCTCCGCCTTCCCCTGCCTCTGGATGTTTCGATTTTCAGGTTGTATCCCCTGGTAAATATAACTTTTTTTTTTTTTAACAGTACTAGTTAGGTCCTGCCTACGCTGGACGTTTTTTTTTTTTTTTTTTGGCTTTGGCTCAGCCTTAAATGGTACCAGGAAAAGTCATGAGAAGTAAAGGCGGCAGGCGTGATGTTGACCACGTCACCCAGCTAGTTATGATTGATCTAAAAATATAGGCCCAACCCTATATGCCCAATTAACACACAGGCCTGGGAAATGGTTCTTTACTAGACATCGATAAAATTATAAGGTCAAAAACATTGTTATTAGAAGTACAAAGTACTGGCTACTTTATTGAAATACATTATGTAAGCACCATGTGTCGTTACAAATTATATTCGTTTACAGTTTGAACTGCCAATATTTATCAACGAAAAAAGGTACCACCAGCTTTGTTATCAGTTTTAAAGAACATTGTGTACTAAATATCGCTAGCGATCAATACCAGCAATGACTATAAAAAATATTTTTACTGACTGACTGACATTCTACCCCACCAGGACATCACACAAGCGATAAACACCCGATGACACAAAGTGCCACCACGTGGATGAGGATCACCGTGAAGAGGTCCCAGAAACCGCGTTCAGCTTTTAAGCCATTTTTATGGCCAGGCTATATTTCAGCCCCTGGCAAGAGCCAGATTAGGACTGCAAATAACGAAAAATTCTATCCTAAAAAAGGACGAGGAATAATTAATTTCTAAAACAATTTTCAATTGAACTGTTAACTCAACATGGGCTATCATTTTAAGAAGCCACATACATTATCATGCATTATTTAAACGAAAATGGCATACATTAAAAACATCTTGTTAATTATTAGGTATAGATCCCCGTATAGGCTTCGGGGCCCCATTGTGGGGAAAACAATAATAGACCCCACTGCCCGACTGCCCCCTCCCCCAACAAAGCATGGCTTAGGAGTCGACTAACTGGTTGCATCCTTTAAGGTCGGAGTACATTTACCTAAGAGGCAAGGAACCACAAGAGAAGCATTAAGCCCAGAGACGGCGCAAATACTAAAACTTTAGTCACGAAGGTGACGCAAATAAACCAGGCCACAAATATAGACGGAGACTGTTAGCAGCCTCGGCTAGCTAGCAGCAGTCTGAAAGTGATCAAATTTTTTTTTTCTCCAAAGGAATCGGAATCACAAACCTGCATACAAATAAGCCAGATCTGTTAAAATGATATGCTCGCAACACTCAGGTTCTGGAGCAAGACTAATGTCTGGAGGTGGACGAACACCCAGAGCTTTCCGCCGGAGGTTAACAGCCGATGAACGCGCGAAGAAGAAGAAGATTAGGTGAAGGTAGTTAGTAAAAGTATATAACTGCTCTTAATGAAATTAACTATAATATTCCAAATTAGCTACAACAGTGACAGGTTAGGAGATGGGAAAAATTGCAGTATGTCGTAAGATGGCCTGTGTGTGGATTGCACAGACATTCGCAATGCCCTTAGAGAGATAGGACGTTCCGAGGATTTTCGATGCCACGTTTCTATATCACTGCTAATAATACAAGAATCTGGAGTAAAGATCGGCTCAGCGAAGCATGAGAAGCGTACCGGACGCACACAAAGTCTTGTCAACCTGTCACTATTAACCGCCTATTAACCGCCTGACGTTGATGAATTTGTTGAAGGGAATACTGAGCACCTATGGGTGTGTCCGGAGGGCTGTGAAGATAATCCAGCTCAGAACATCGTATGGACATTTTGTATAAAAATGTTCTTAGTGTCAGAGGACATTAAAACTAGTTTCACTTAGAATATTTAACTCTAATGTCAACCAGTGCTACTGTATTGAGCTGAGACATGGAGAACTAACACGGTTACGCATAATACAGTGATGCAGAATATAGGGAATTATATATTATGACAGAATCACTCATGTTGAGCTTTGGGACAGAACTAAACAAAATCTAATCAATCAAGAGATCAAGAAAAGACGCACATAGAGAAAACCCGGGAACAATATCTCTAGAATATCTATCTTTACACCGCAAACCATAGAGGCATGAAAAAGTAAGGCTGACAAAACACAGACACACAGGGGTGGGGAGGTGAGGGGGGGAGAGTAAGTAGCTATACTGTGAGGTTAAACAATAGAGAACACATGAAGGGAGCTTCATGCGATAGCAAGGGATAAGACAAGATGGCGTCAGCTGGTTTACAGCCTATGTTCTTTACGGGGCAACGATCAGAAGAAACAGACACGCGAAAGAGGGTAGTGGTCACATGGTTTTCATTCCGAACAGTACGATTACAGCACGCTCAGCGGGCAGAACAGTCAAAGAAGCCAACGGCGCCTTCTCCATGACAACCAGCAGCATGACGATGGAGGTGATGGCAGTGACGCAAGCGTTTGCCTGGCTTGAAACACAAAAATACACCCGCATATGTATACTCAGTGATTCAATGAGTATGATCCGGAGGGTTCAGGCAGGTTCAGTGCGAAGACAATGGCTTGAATCAATTCAAAGTCCACTGTGCGAGGAGTCACCTTTATTTTTGTTCCGGACACGCAAGCGTCGATGGAAATGAAAGAGCTGACAGGTTGCTGGATCCGCTATCACTACCGACGGTCGGCCTATGGATCATGCTGATATTATCAATGCCCTCCGAGAAATGGGAAGGATAGAGGACTTGGTGGCAGTGAATCCACATCACTCGCCAGAATGGCAGACTTGGAATTAAGATCGGCACAGCAAAAAACGAGACGCACACCGGACACGTCAGAAGACTTGTTAATCCAACATAGAGACTGGTACTATTAGCCATCGGACGTTGGGGATTCATACTGAGGGGAGGATCTGAGCACCTATGGACATGTCCGGAGTGCAATGATGATAACCCAACTAACTAACTAACTAACTAACAGTGCGATTCTGGCGTAGTCCATGTCTGACATAAATGGCTGCCTGCTCATTTCCTAAACGTTTTGAAAACTGCCATGGAAAGGAATGTGACGAAGATGGAAACTCACAATCCTATCTCAATTATCATGGCTCAATGTGAAGGATTAATACCACACACACACCAAAAAACGTATCTTAGTGGCACCACGCTTCTGTTTTCTTTCTATTAACTAACCACTTTATAAAATATTAGAAAACCGCAAATTCGCCAAAACACAACCATCCGAAAATTTGACTGACATAAAATGACACAAGTGTGTCTGGCTTACCGTTCGTATGGATACATTGGTTTCCTTAGCGAGGGACTGCCTTCGTGTCAACTGTGCCAAGCGTAATTACTTTGGCATCCAATTTTCATAGACTAATTATTTCCTTAATTTCAACTTCTTTGAATTCAAGGCACTGCCTCTGAACTGATTTTTCCCATGTTATTTCAATGACCTCGAGCCCTCAACCCCATCACTATAATTTATTATCATCATTATCAGAACAAAAGGTTAGTTGCGTATCCTTTACAGGACGTTGCAGAACCAACCCCAACAGCCCCTGGCTGTTGTGTGGTTTTTCTAGGCAAATTTACGTCCAGTAGTTTGCCATTGCTTTCCGGACGGTCGGCTTTCTTGATATCACTGTCGAAACCAACGTAAGGAGCAAGGCCCGCAGCTTTGATCGAACCCGGCATCCCGGCATTACGAAGCGTTCGCATCGACTTAGCCACAGTGCCGACCATTTCAAAAGAGAACCCTAAAAATGAGAAGCGAATTAGAAAGGTAATTAAAAAAGGAAGACTTACACGTGGAGGGTTTGGGGTTTTTTTAAAAATGCAAAGAGAAAACTCCATTGAAAAGTCCCGGC
>CAJHNH020003548.1:50000-51986 GCA_905116865.2 Candidula unifasciata | reverse complement strand
CCGCAGTGTATCTGCTAGAAGCTCGCCTGTATATCTGAAGGTAGTGGGTTCGAATCCAAACAGAACTGATTCTTTGCGAAAATGACCTTTGCTTCCAAGTCGACTGAGCCTTGAGTTGGTACCAGATAAAGACCTGGGAAGTAAAGGCGGTTTGCGTGATGTTGACTTTATTATCCACGGAGTGCCGAGTGGTCTATCAAATATAGGTCAAGATGCCTAAGACGCCTAAACGGTCCTTTATTTGTTTACTTCAAAAAAAAGGACCTGAAACACACAAGGGGGATAATCTTTTTTGTTTTGTTTTAATTCTAATACCTGTTCTGCCTTTTATCCTTGGAGAAAACAGATATTACATAATCACCATCGACGTCATAGTAAAGTAAGCAAAGATCCCTTTTCACGCCTTTAGGCGCATCGGGCAGATAGGAAGAGCACCCATATTTTTACAGACCAATCGGCACTATTTGGGTAACGTGGTCAGCATTACGCCGGCTGTCTTTACTTCCCCAGGACATACTTCCTGTACTCATTTTGGGCTGGGTCGACTTGCGGCGCCCCATACCATGATACAAACCAGCAGAAGTGGGTTTCGATCGCGGTACGTTGGAATTACAAGTCGGAATCCCAACGCCTAAGATACGGACGCTGCTTCGACGTCATGGCAGAGTGGAAATTAATATGCGTACTCGGTCCTTTAAAACATCAGCCAGTCGAAAGTGTCTCTGAGAACTGTTCCCATACCATGTTGGTTATAACTATCTTTAGCTTGACCTCATTGGAATTCCTTGGGTGGCGAAACAAGAGCAATCAAATTAATCATAGCCATTCCCTTGTGAGATGCAATTTTTCGTTATTTTGAAGCCACACACATGCTCTTGCCAGGGGCCGCAATATAGCCTGGTCATAAATATGGCCTAATGGCTGAATGCGGTTTCTGGGACCTCTCCACATGTGATCCTCATCCGCATGGTGGCACTTTGTGTCATCGGGTGTTTATCGCCTGTGTGATGTCCTAGTGGGGTAAAATGTACTACTACTAGTAAGAGCAACCTAGATGTTTTCAAAGCATCGAGAGCTCGAAGACAACCAATTGCAAAGAGTCCGTTTTTAAGTGTATGGGTTGGTCAGACAATGTTATTTTGTCACGTCCGGTTTCTGTCATAGAATACGCAAAGATCTATAAACTCCAAGAGCTGTCCGATTGAGTGATTTCGACGGCCAGCACGTCAAATCACTCCAATGACAGTCCGCAAGTCTCCTGAGAACTTCACTGTCTATTTATTGGCTCTAGCTTACCAAAGGGACCTAAAGCCTAACACATATTTTTGTATTATTTTTTAGCGACACCATTACCCGCCACAGACTTTTCTGTCTAGCATTCAATTCCAGTGTTCAAACGTGTGTCATATATTCAAATGACAAGACATACATGCGGATTTCTCTCAGGTATATATCGGTTAAGTGATTTTGTCCATTCGATATTGTTTGTAACTGTACCATTGTTTATTTAGGTCGTGTGATGAGAAGATTTACACTCATTTGTGACTGTGAAAATCTGGACCTGACTTCTTCTGGTTTTCGTTCGGTTTGATATATTTTCTTGATATAAAAACTGGATGCGTCAAAGCATTTCAGAGATTAGACAATCATATTAACTGAAAGTAAAAAAATGCACGGGGATTTCATTTGTACTGAATGAGTTTCAAGATTAAAATCGTCGTCTGACAGAGCACTGACAGCTAATCAACCGGCCAGGTCTGTCTGATCAATCCGATCAATCAGACAACAGCGGCTGCTATTCTCCCAGCTTTGAATCAGACGATTACTTATAAAATTACTATTTGTATATTCGATTTTCCAATCTTGCTTTTAACCCTTTGATCTCTTGTGATCATTTTCAAAACCTAAATTGATTTTATTCAAACTTCTAGGCCATTTTGTGGCGGTGGACGTCGGGGAAATGAGAGAGGTGACAAACAAAGTCTG
>CAJHNH020003548.1:30000-40000 GCA_905116865.2 Candidula unifasciata | reverse complement strand
AGTTTGTTTGTTTGTTTGTTTGTAGAATATCTTTCCGCCGGCTGCACGGTGGAGGTCACGTGGCAGCAGTAGTGTAGTAGAAGTAGTAGTAGTGTCTGATACCTGTGACCGTTGAAGGTCGTCATTAGAAAATTGTGAGAATAAAAATCGGTTTTTATTTTCTCAAAAACGCCAGCTTGCATGAACTGTCATTAGTTGGGTTACATGACATCACTTTAAGGAATCAAATGACATTCAAATGGCATGTGCGTTGTTGCAACGGCCATAAAATGTGTGTGTGTCACGTGACACTGGTTGTGTTCGTTGGAAGGGCATTATTTTTTATATTAAATTTCGATTTCATCGTTTAGGAAGTTATACTTTTTAGTTCATCGGTCAGGTTCAAATGGCTTTTATAACTGCTGTTTCTAAATGATTCCTTTCATTCTTAATATATCTTTAACCTCCTCCCCCCCCCTCCCCACCTCTTTTTTTCTCTCTCTCTCCGACCCAGTTTTTTTTTCACGAGTTTGAATTATTATCTGATTTTCTTCTTTTCGTTGTTTTAGATTTTATAAATTGAAGTCAATGAGTGTAAAAATGAAGGAGGAGGAGATGAAGAATTAATTCGTTCTAGGTTTTTTTTTTTTTTTTTTTTTTTTTGTTTATATTTTTTTTTTTTTTTTGCTTTTTAAAAACAAAATTGAAGTGCTAAACATTGTTTTGAATAATATAAACTAAATATTATAGACTGAATAGCACATTTCAGCCTTCATGTCATTTGGTTAACCCCCTCCCCACCCCCTCCCCACCCCCGAGCGTTTCTTCCTCATTTGTACAGGACTAGTTAATTAGTTAATTACAGCACTCATCAACATGTCTTTACTTGTTGCTAACAGGCATTGTAATTCTTCACCTCACTCCCTCCACCGCTAGAAAGACAACATCGGAGGCGATGGTGAGCTGAGCACCCTGATAATCGTTTATGAGGGGACAGGGAAGCTCAAATTCCTAAAGTCTTGTTTAAATGTGCAGTAATATTAATGATATATATGTACCATTGAGCACAAAGTGGTACAGCAACAACAATAATCGATTTCCACGTTGAGTGGCAAAAGAACAAGTTTATTTATACTATTGTTATTTTTAGTAGTAAATATTATAAAATTTACATCATCATCATCATGTGCCCTGCCAACTGGCGTAGGCGCTCATGCATTTCCACTAATCACGATTTATTGTTGCCTAGAGCAGATTTCTTGATGATATCTCTCCATGCCATCGTGTTAGCCTCTACCCATTTTTCCACTGATCTTTCCAACTGTCACTATGTTTTCTAACGCCTTTC
Organism: Candidula unifasciata; assembly: GCA_905116865.2. Classification (NCBI taxonomy): domain Eukaryota; kingdom Metazoa; phylum Mollusca; class Gastropoda; order Stylommatophora; family Geomitridae; genus Candidula; species Candidula unifasciata. Next base: position 38,673 of record CAJHNH020003548.1, on the reverse strand, counting down.
TTATCATTACGTGGCCCAAAAAAAAAAAAAAAAGTGTTTGTCTCCTTCTTATTGTTGTATACAGAGATCTACTTTCATTACCTTATTTCAAGCAATCGTTGTTAGTTACACTGGCCGTCTAAAGTATTCATAACATTCGTCTTAGAAACGACATCTTTATTTCTTACATACGCAAATTTAAAAAAAAAAATCGTCTACAAAAAAAAAAAAAAAAAAAAAAAAAACAGCCTTAAAAGTCTATGGTTAAGCACCATCAAGGAGATCAAAATTAGAAGTTTGAGAGCATGCATCTTACCTGTGGGTACATACGGATGTGAGTCGTGGACTATCTCTCAGTCCTTAAGAAAGAGAATAGGGGCTTTTGAGCTGAAATGCTATAGAAAGATTCTCAGAATATCTTAGACAAAGAAGAGGAGAAATACTGACATCTTAAAAGATTTGAACATCAAGGAAGATTGGTTAATAAACAGCATCCTTTCTCATAAGCTGGAATATTTTGGTCAAATCAAACGCCACGACGGATTGGAAAAAAAGTATAGCAGAAGGCATGGTACCCCGAAGGAGGGGAAGGGGCCAGCCGACACGAAGATGGGCACAGGATATAAGTGACTCCTAGAGTATGAAAGTACATGAGGCGGGATAAACTGGCGAGAGACCGAGTTTCTTTCAGGCAGACTGTAATGAGAGCGACGTTCTGCAAACGACCTGCTACATGATTGATGGACACGTGTCTAAAAAGGTTGCAGAATTATTGTGGTGGCGGGATGGGGTGGAAGGGGGGAGGGGGGGGGGGGGTTAGTGGCCACTTCCTTTAAATAATTCGGGGGAAAGGCGCTTAGTCTGTCTGAATCCATCATGTTGCGGCGCCTTTGATAGTCTGTTCCTTTCTGCAGATGTAATTAACAGTGTACTGCAAGAAACACAACCCGTGTACATCCGTTTGAGGGTGGCGCATTGAAGTTAATGCAAGAAGACTTAGAGACAAATTCTCCATGACAACGGAAATAAAAGTACAGCATTTAATTGAGTTCTTCCAGCCGATTGGCTTATTGAAAGTGATATTTGATAATCGGTGGGATCCTTTAGTTCAGGCATCCAATAATGTAGGCTCCCCCCCCCACCCCACCCCTTTCCCCACCACAGCTTAATAATTGTGCAACTGAACAAAGTGACTAACTATGTGCATGTTGTAAGTTGCGTATTCTTTACAGGACGTTGCAGAACCAACTCCGGCATTTTAGGCTGTTGTGGGTTTTCTAGGCACATTTTATGTTCAGTAGTTCGCCATTGCTTTTTGAACTGTTCAGCTCTCGGTACCACTGTCGTAACCAAAGCAAGACAGATCGGGTTTTTGTGCTCTCAAACCCAGTCACTTTATGTTAGGTTATCACAGTTGACGTCTTTGTGGCTGTGACTTTCTCTGCGACGATGTTCCCTATCAAGTGCAGAAGAAGGACGTGTCTTGCATTTGCCTTCTCTTGCATTTCCAACCAGTCGATGTTTTTTGATAACATTGTTTCTGCTTCTAAATGGCTGATTGTAGGTTTCTGGTCAAGAACTGATAACATTGTTTCTGCTTCTAAATGGCTGGTTGTATGTTTCGGGTTAAGAACTGATAACATTGTTTCTGCTTCTAAATGGCTGGTTGTATATTTCGGGTTAAGAACTGATAACATTGTTTCTGCTTCTAAATGGCTGGTTGTATGTTTCGGGTTAAGAACTGATAACATTGTTTCTGCTTCTAAATGGTTGGTTGTATATTTCGGGTTAAGAACTGATAACATTGTTTTTGCTTCTAAATGGTTGGTTGTAGGTTTCTGGTCAAGAACTGATACCATTGTTTCTGCTTCTAAATGGCTGGTTGTAGGTTTCTGGAAAAGAACTGATAACATTGTTTCTGCTTCTAAATGGCTGGTTGTATGTTTCTGGTTAAGAACTGATAACATTGTTTCTGCTTCTAAATGGCTGGTTGTATGTTTCTGGTTAAGAAATGATAACATTGTTTCTGCTTCTAAATGGATGTTTGTAGGTTTCTGGTCAAGAACTGATAACATTGTTTCTGCTTCTAAATGGCTGGTTTTAGGTTTCTGGTTAAGCCTTAATTGTCATCACTTTCTTCTTCGTCAGTTATAGACACACTAGAAACAATTCTACCATCGTTCAAACTTTGAAAGCTTCCATCCTTTACTATCAATCTTTACTACTTCTGGCGTCATGTTTTCGCTGTTAGGTTCTACAGTGATGCACAGTTGCACAGTTTTATCAATATTCAGTTTGGTCAAGAGGTTCAAGCACGAGTTTAATCCTCTCATTCTTTAGGCTAGACACTACACTGTCAGCCCACGGCCGTGCTGCTGACGTCACCGGATCGGACTAACGACGTGTTAACGCAGCGGTTCTCAAATAACAAATAAACTTTTTTTTTTACACTGGCGAGGGAAGACAACTTAAATTTTAACTTTAAGAATCTACATGCTTTTTAATAAATGTGTACAATTTTCAGCCGACTTTTCTTGCTTATTGTCGCCGCACCCCTCGCATACGCTTATTGCACCTCAGGGTGCATCGGCACCCAGTTTGAGATCCGCTGCTTTAACGCATCGTTAGCCCGACCCGGTGACGTCAGCAGCACGTCCCATCAGCTGGAGCCGGTCGTGGTCAGCCCAGGCAGTGGTTACATTGACAGGAGTAATTAAAAGTAATTGTGGACAATATTTACAATGTCTGTTTATTGACTTCGCACGCCAGGTACAAAAAATTACAGGTAAACAAATCACGGCTACTCGAAGTTTCACCGCATTTAGCCCATCGTCAGTGAGCAGATTTGGGAAACATGATGTGAAAGCTGAAGAGATGGTGGTTTTAGGGACAAACTGAGAACATCACAGAAAGAGAGGGGGGAAAAAACGTGTAATAAAGATGTCTTCAAATTAATTAACTCACAAATAGAGGTGATTACCCGCGACACAGAAAAAGAACTTACATTTTAGTGACACAACGTGGGAAGAAGAAAGGGCAAGCATATTCTGACAAACGGGAAAGCTTGTAGGGGAAGAGAAGCAGAGGGGAACTGAGAAAGGATATGATGTAGTTTGGTATCGTCTCCTTGTTCTTCTTCTCGTTTATCGGCTGTAACGTCCTGCTCAGGAAAGTTTTGGTTGTTTATCCACTTCGGATTTTAGTATTTTTTTCTTCAGAACTTTGGTTTTGCTCGCACATCCATTTGACACATATATCTTGTTTGTATTCAGACTGTTGGTTCGTTAACTCTCAGGCAGATGGACTCCAACTTGGAAGGAAACATTCTTAATTAGTCGCCTTTTACGACATGCTTGGATGGAGGACTATGGGTCTATTCTCATCCCCTGCCAATTCCCCACCCCCACACGTACGTTTTGCGTGTACATCTGTTTTACACAGCTGGCTTTTTTGTATACAGACTGTTAGTTCCATGGCTCCCAGGCAGATGCATTACCACTTTTAAGGTAAAGATCCTTTTTTATGCCTTAGGCGCATCGGGCATATGGGAAAAGCACCCATATTTTTACAGACCAATCGGCACTAGGTGGGTAATGTGGCCAGCAATACGCCGGCCATCTTTACTTTCCCAGGACAGCCATCATGGTACCCATTTGAGGCGGTGTCGACCTTCAACGCCCCATACCACGATAAAAATCCACGCAGCCAGCAGTAGGTTTCGATCGCGGTACGTTGGAATTACGACTCCGACTCGCAATGCCTTAGCCACGAACGCTGCAACTTTAAAGGACAAATTTCTAATTAGTCGCCTTTTACGACATGCTTGATAGGATGGTAGTGGGTCTATCAACCCCCCCCCCCTCACCCTCTCTCTCTTCAATAGGGCTCTGAAACCCATACCGGGAGGAAGGAGGGGGGGGGGGGTGTCATTAGCGGTCCCATTGCGTTGGACTGCTCAGATAGATAAGAAACTACCTGGCCAACCAAAAATGTGTCTTAGTACACGGCTTGATAAGAGGAAACTCATCCAAATAGCTCTGTTACAAATGTTTTATAGCTCTAAAAGTAAAGAACCATTTTCCAAACCTTGAGGCGCATTTGGGCATTTAGGGCTAGACCTATATTTTATAAATCAGCCTTTACTTCCCAGGACTTTACCTAGTACCCACTCAAGGCTGGGTCGACCTGAAAGCTGTTGTTATAGCTGTAGCAACATTCAACAAAGAAGTGTCAGTAAGCAATTATACGCATTGAATAGGAAACAGAAGACCATGCTGACATATGGGCATCCCTCCCATAGCTTGGAAATTCGATGGAAACTCCCTAAAAAAAAAAGACGTTGGTTGCTCATTGAATCATGTGGTCCCACCATCATAATAACTGCGTCGGTGTGAAAGCATTCTCTTGGGGCTTCTATAAGGGTCCTAACAAATAAAATTTACGTGACGATGGACTGACATTCTTGTCTGCCAATGGTAGAACTCCAAACTTCTAACTGCTAACATTTCTTGCGAATTCTTCTATTCCTCTGTCTACTTATGCAAATGCCCATCTGTTCCTCTGTTCCTCTGTCTCCCTATCCCCTATTTATTTGAATGTTTCATGCTCTCTCTAATTTCCCCCACCTCCCCCAATTAAACTATCATTTTAAAATGTCTTATAGTATATGGCTAAATCTATCTCTCTTATCTCTCGCTCACTCACTCACTCACACTTGTCTGCTGATCTACACCTGTCTGTCTTTCTCTCTGAGTCTGTCTGACTGTATCTTATTGCATCTTTCTATGTCTCTCTCTGCCACTCAATTTCTGACTCTCTTGATATCTCTGCCTCTGACTCTATATATTAGTCTCTGTTTCTTTGTCTGTCTATGTCTCTCTGCTTCGCTCTCTGTCTCTCTGTCTCTGTCTCTTTGTCTGTCTCAGTATCTCTGCTTTTCTCTGTCTCTCTGCCCCTCTTTCTCTTCAAGTCGCCCGGCTCTCTAGCGTAGTTGGCTAATCCGGATTGCGCGGTGACGAACTCCTTGTGGTCCGGGTTCACTCTCAGGAGTATGCAGAAAAGCCACATTTCTCCCTGATTTACGGTATTTATCATGGAATCAAGGCCGAGAGGTTGCGATATTCATAATACCGAGCCTAAGGGTTAACAACTCATGGCTTCTGGATACTAAAACAAAAACTTTCTCTAAGTCTGTTCATCGACAATTAAACTCACATGACCCACCCATTTTTTTTTTTTTTCTCTATATGCTCTGCGACGCATTCCTGTCACTGAAAAGCGTCACCCATAGATCTCTGTCTGATCTTGACAACTTCCATTTCAGATAAAACAATCTAAGGACAGCAACTCTCCTGCCAGATCGAGGTGGCTATCAGTTGACAGCAGCGGGACTTTATCTGTTCAATTCGTTTACTGTTTAAATCGCAGCCAAAAATTTCATTTGTAATGCTTTTTGACTGTGCCCAACCTGGTTCGTGGGTGGACTGCACATTTAGGAAATAGCGAGTGGCCTGTTGCAACAAAATTAGATGTTCCTTATGCAATATTTCGCGGCAACCGCTGATTCATTGTAACTGCTGTTTCCATATAATTTGCATGTCATTTGAAATTGATTCAGTGCCGACTTATTCCCTTATAAAGTCCCTTATATTATAACCTAATTGTTGATTTTATCTCGTCTGTTCGTCTCTGCAGTCCTTCTCAGACTACTCACTTCCATGGCTACTAATTTTTTTCTCTGGCTAGTTATGAGTGTCCATGTCTCTCCGATACGAAGTCTAAGTACACCAACTGAAGTAGCGCAGTGTTCAAACCATTCAAGTGATCCCAGTCGATACATTTACCAATGCAAAACATGGAGAAAGCAGGAGCAAACAGGTGCAAACAGGAAAAAACAGGAGCAAACAGGAGAAAACAGGAGAAGGGAGAAAACATAAGTCATCTAAAACTAGCTAAGAAACATGCCCAGCGCAGTTATAGAAGCGCATTTTGGTGTGCCCGATGTACAGTGAAAGGGTATTTTGTAATAAACAATGAACTAAACAACTACTTGCGCATATGTATCTAGGAGGACGAGGATGGATGTCTGAATCTCAAGGGGTGTTTTCGGAGTGCCCCGAACACCGTATCTTCAGCGACGATCCTAGGGGTTATGTAAATACTGTACAAATCGAATACTGAAACGAAATCAGAGCTGGTGGGGGGGGGGGGGGTGGGGGGATTAGGGGGGGGGGGCGCCTCAAAAAGCTTGACCATACCGCCACAAGGACCCAAAAGATTTAACAGATAAAAAAGCGACATGACAATAAAAAAAAAATGTAAATATATAGAGGGCCGATTTAATATCAAACTATAAAAGAAAAAGAAGATGAAGACGAAAAAGAAAAGGAGGAGGAGGAAGAAGAAGAAGAAGAAGAAGAAGAAGAAGAAGAAGAAGAAGAAGAAGAAGAAGAAGAAGAAGAAGAAGAAGAAGAAGAAGAAGAAGAAGAAGAAGAAGAAGAAGAAGAAGAAGAAGAAGAAGAAGAAGAAGAAGAAGAAGAAGAAGAAGAAGAAAGAAGAAGAAGAAGAAGAAGAAGACAACAAGAAGAAGAAATACAAGAAGAAGAAGAAGAAGAAGAAGAAGAAGAAGAAGAAGAAGAAGAAGAAGAAGAAGAAGAAAAAGAAGAAGAAGAAGAAGAAGAAGAAGAAGAAGAAGAAAGAAGAAGAAGAAGAAGAAGAAGAAGGAGAAGAGAGAAGGAGAAGAAGAAGAAGAAGAAGAAGAAGAAGAAGGAAGAAGAAGAAGAAGAAGAAGAAGAAGAAGAAGAAGAAGAAAGAAGAAGAAAGAAGAAGAAGAAGAAGAAGAAGAAGAAGAAGAAGAAGAAGAAGAAGAAGAAGAAGAAGAAGAAGAAGAAGAAGAAGAAGAAGAAGAAGAAGAAGAAGAAGAAGAAGAAGAAGAAGAAGAAGAAGAAGAAGAAGAAGAAGAAGAAGAAGAAGAAGAAGAAGAAGAAGAAGAAGAAGAAGAAGAAGAAGAAGAAGAAGAAGAAGAAGAAGAAGAAGAAGAAGAAGAAGAAGAAAAAGAAGAAGAAGAAGAAGAAGAATAGGATGATGATGAAGAAGAAGAAAAAAAAAGAAGAAGAAGAAGAAAAAGAAGAAGAAGAAGAAGAAGGAAGAAGAAGAAGAAGAAGAAGAAGAAGAAGAAGAAGAAGAAGAAGAAGAAGAAGAAGAAGAAGAAGAAGAAGAAGAAGAAGAAGAAGAAGAAGAAGAAGAAGAAGAAGAAGAAGAAGAAGAAGAAGAAGAAGAAGAAGAAGAAGAAGAAAGAAGAAGAAGAAGAAGAGAAGAAGAAGAAGAAAGAAGAAGAAGAAGAAGAAGAAGAAGAAGAAAGAAGAAGAAGAAGAAAGAAGAAGAAGAAGAAGAAGAAGAAGAAGAAGAAGAAGAAGAAGAAGAAGAAGAAGAAGAAGAAAAAGAAGAAGAAGAAGAAGAAGAAGAAGAAGAAGAAGAAGATGATGATGAAGAAAAAGAAGAAAAAGAAGAAGAAGAAGAAGAAGAAAAAAAGAAGAATAAGAAGAAGAAAAAGAAGAAGAAGAAGAAGAAAAAGAAGATGAATAATATGATGATGATACTGATGATCTGATAATGATGATGATGATGCTGATAATGAGAGTAATAATGATGGTGATGATGATAATTTGATGATAACGAAGAAGCAGAACGAAATGAATGACCAGACTGCGAGCCGTATACAACATACAATCGCACAACAAAGTGATGATAATGAACAATCCTTGGTAACGTAACACAACTGAACTTCGTGCTTCTAAAAATACACACAGGCGACACTGAATTCCTCAGCAAATCTTCTGGTATCAAGTATATTTTTACTGGTAAACAAATTATCTATCACTTCCTGTCACACCAGACACAAATGCTGTCAAAACACTGACATTTCCTGTTATCTGATATAGTACGTAATGTATTTTGCTTGTTCTCCCTGACATAAATGTGGTGAAATGCGCGCTCAACTTCACTGAACTCTTAATTCATCTTCATTTGTTTGGCGTCGTTTCATTGAACCTCTGCATTTGTGGATAGACAGATAAATAGGTCATATTTCAGGGAAGCCAACACAATCAAATACAAAAGTTCTAGAGGGACAAGGAATGAAAAGAGAGTTGTTGAAAGAAACAAACAAGAGATATGTGAACTATCTGCCGTATCAAAAGACATAACACAGGCAATACAAAAATATAATGAGGGAAAATTTGAAGGCAAGTAAGGCAAAGACAGGCAGCTTTACAAGTGGGAGGATTGGATTAAAAATATCAAGAGATGGACTAACAGCAGTTTCAGAGATAGTAAACAAGACGAGAAACAGATCTCGTTGATCCATTGCAGCCTACCTTAACTGGAGAGATGGCACCTAAAATATTGATTGATTTCTCTGCATCAAGACTAACAGTCGGGGTTTCTCGTCAAGATGTCTGATAAATCTTTCCTTTAGATCTGTTAGCGATTTCTGGTTTACTAAGTAATTGTGTGTGCAGCATCTTATCTCGGAAACTGAAATATTTTAGCCATACCATGCTCGGATAAACAAAATATTATAGCAGAAGGCAGGGTAAAAGGAAAGACAGACAGAGGCAGACCAGCAGAAATATGGGCACAGGATATCAAAGACATCTTTAAATATTTTTTTTTTAATCATATATATAACTGAGC
>CAJHNH020003548.1:12500-25000 GCA_905116865.2 Candidula unifasciata | reverse complement strand
ACATACATACATACATACATACATACATACATACATACATACATACATACATACATACATACATACATACATACATACATACATACATACATACATACCTACCTACCTACATACATACCTACCTACCTACATACCTACCTACATACCTACATACATACATACATACCTACCCACATACATACATACACCCACCATACATACATACCTACCTACATACCTGCCATGCCTGCATGCCTGCATGCATGCATGCCGTACCTACCTACGTGCATGCCTGCATACCTACCTGCATGCCTGCCTACATGCCTGCCTGCCTGCCATACCTGCCTACATGCCTACCTGCCTACATACCTACCTACCTACATACATACATACCTACCTACCTACATACATACATACATACATACATACATACATACATACATACATACATACATACATACATACATACATACATACATACATACATACATACATACATACATACATACATACATACATACATACATACATACATACATACATACATACATACATACATACATACATACATACATACATACATACATACATACATACATACATACATACATACATACATACATACATACATACATACATACATACACACACACACACATACACACATACACACACACACATACACACACATACATACATACATACATACATACATACATACATACATACATACATACATACATACATACATACATACATACATACATACATACATACATACATACATACATACATACATACATACATACATACATACATACATACATACATACATACATACATACATACATACATACATACATACATACATACATACATACATACATACATACATACATACATACATACATACATACATACATACATACATACATACATACATACATACATACATACATACATACATACATGCATGCATACATGCATACATACATGCATGCATGCATGCATACATACATCCATCCATCCATCCATCCATACTAGATCCACCCCATCCATCCATCCATAATACACTACATATATAGCATACTTGTATACAGACAGCACAGACAGACAGATATAGACAGACGTCAGATAATTAGACATACCCAAAGACAGACAGATAGACAAGACAGACAGAAAGACACGATCGACACACAGACAATCAGACAGACAGACAGACAGACAGACTAGTACAGATAATCTTGACAGACAGACACAGACACTCAGACAGACAAACAGACCATTAAAACAGACAGACAGACAGACAGACAGACAGACTCACTCATGACAGATACATACACAGACTTTACAGACAGACAGACAAGCAGACAGACACCGTACATACATACAACAATACATACATACGACCGGCTCCAGCATACGGGTGGTACATGCATACATCACCGGTACGGGCATAACATTGCGTTAATACATACAGTGGCGAGGGAAGACAACTTTAATTTTTTTTCGAAGTATCTACATGCTATCTTAAATAATTTCTCAATTTTTTAGTCGACTTATCTTGATTATTGCCGCGGCACCCCTTGCATACGCACCCCAGAGTGCCTCGGCACCTAATTTGAGAACAGACGCTTTTACGCATCCTTAGCCCGACCCGGTGACGTCAGCAGCACGGCCCGTCAGCTGGAGCCGGTCGTGCATGGGCCCACCATTATACATTTGTTGCCTTAGATTGCAGAACACAATCTACAGGACTGCTACGAATAAGAGACACTGAGGTACGCATTTTAAACAAATTGAACAGCAGTGGGAAAAAAAAAGCGCTACAAGCGAACGAATAAACCAAAAAACAACAGTAATATTTAAATGAGAGACAACATTGCACATGAGCCGAAAATGGATACCAGAATTTTTCTACGAACTAAAGGCTGTCTTTACAAAGACGAGGCTAGGTCAATATACCCTTAGACATCCAAAAAGATCACTGTCATTACATAACATATAGGGTAAAGAGCTGAGCGCCAAAACGAAGAAAACATTAGGAACGCCCGGGTTGATTGTGGTCGCTAATCTTTGTTTAAGAGAGTAATAATAATGTCACGAATGGCAGATCAGTAAAAACGTATTAAAAAATATATCACAACAGATGCCTAAAAACAAATGACTATAAATGGTCTACCCCTCCCCCCTCCCCCCCCTATATATTTCAGGGGCAGAAAGAGGGGCAGGGGAAGGGGGAGCTCTGTGTGCCTGGCGTTCCTCATAAGAATAAAAAATAATTGTCACTTTAATTTGTACAAAAAATCTATAAACTGAGCAATTTCTAGCATCTAAAACAATTATGTAACAAGACAATATTATTGTCGAGTAAACCCATTCACCGCCCCACCCCCTTTTTCCAACCACTATTTTCCGTGGCGTAACAAAGGTCAGGCGGTACCAGGTGCGGCATATTTCCTCCCGCCCCTTACACCTCCAATCAATACATACAAATGTAATTCTAGAATACATATGTTTGCCATTTTGTCACCCCCGCCTCAGTGATAACACCCGGTGGTGACCAACACCCCCTCTTTTCGCGACTACGCGGACACCCCCCCCCCTTCCCACCCCACACACACACACTTCCCCCCTCCCCGCAACAACAACAACAAAATCACTTTATCACGTGACGACTGCACTTATCATAGGACTTACCCGTTCAGGACATCCTGCCCTACGCCCCCCAGAGAAAAAAAAAATGCTGAAATGAGGACAATAAAGACGGTTTTAATGTTTTCACCGTTTCAGTACTTGCTCAGGAATTATCATTAACTTTTAAAATAATCGATACGATTAGAAAGATATGACTGGCATTTTATTCAACAGATGACTCTCTCAGGGATCTCGACTCTTCACTGGGAAGTCCATTTATTGTGTCGACTGGTGTCGCCTCGTCCATGGCAGGAGAATTAGGGCAACTAGAAAATTTAGGAATTTAGAAAATGTGAAACTTTTTTTTCGTTAGAGAGATCGAGTGAATAATCAGGCTATCAGGTAAATTGTGGGAACGACACCTTGCACTAGATTTATCGAGAAACAGCAGATCAAGTGCTTTGGCCACCTCGTTAGAATGCAGCAAGATCAAATACCATCACAAGCACTACATCTGAGTAGATCAACTACAAGAGCAAGAGGACGGCCGCGAAAATATGGATCGAAAATATTAAAAACACTCTACGCCTTCACGGTATGACAATAGCCAGTGGCAGCCAACGTGCACTGGATCGCAAATTATTCCTTCCCACGGCGCTTAACGGCAGAAGTGGTTTATGATGATGATGATGATGATGATGAGAAAGTCGTCTAGAGTACCAGTACCAACCTCAGTCAGCAACGTGGAGGACTATTGTATCTGACCTATGTTGTCAGGAGGACCCCACCGGAAATGAATAAGAGGAAATGACCTCGGAAGTAGAGGCGATGACGACCACATAAACCATCGAATCATTAAATGGACAGATAAACAGTGCCTTTCTAAGAAGTTAAAGGAATACCCACACAAGAAGGCTTTGATGAAGCATGATCAGTTAGCATCTGTTAGGTCAGACGGTAACCATTACACTAGAGGGAGTATCACGTGATACTTTCCTCTTCACAGCTTGGCTGTTGAGAATATGCGTGTGCAACTAGCATTTTAGGACTAGTAACTGGCAGCCTTTATTTGTTTCACAAAACACACTAGATAATAATAATAAATACAGCATTAATTTTTCTTCGGGACTAGAAAGTGTAAGCGGTGTTTACAGCTTTTACATTCACGTCTTGCTAATGTGAGACGGTGACAATCTGTATTCTTTGATTTCATTGTGACATGGGGGGGGGGGGGGGGGGGGGAGACACTATAACACATTGCCGCCACAACGAGCACATTGGAGGAAATAGCTAGGGAGACAATACAAAAGATGAAGCTATGCATTTTGGTATCATCATCATGTAGCAGGTCCTTTGCAGAACATCGCTCTCATCACGGTCTGCCTAAAAGAATCTCGGTCTCTCGCCAGCTCATCAGCCTCATGTACTTTTATATACAAGGAGTCAATTATATCCTGTGCCCATCTTTGTGTTGGTCGGCCCAATGCCCCTCCTTCCAAATACCATGCCTTTTGCTAATATTTTTTTCAATCCGTCGCGGCGCTTGAAATGACCACAATATTTCAGCTTCCGAGACAGGATGCTGTTTATTAGCCTATCTTCCGTGATGTTCAGATCTTTCAAGATGTCCGTATTTCTCCTCTTCTTTGTCCAAGATATTCTGAGAATCTTTCTATAGCATTTCAGCTCAAAAGCCGCTATTCCCTTTCTTAAGGACTTGGAGATAGTCCACGACTCACATCCGTATGTTGCTACAGAGAAGATGCATGCTCTCATAATGTCCATAGACTTTCAAGGCTGTTCAATATTTGCATTGCTACGGACATCCTAATTTCAATTTCTGTCAAACAGTCTGCTTTGCTATTTATTATAGAGCCTAGATATTCAAAGTCTGTGACATTTTCAATTTCTTGGTATAATAGGATGAAGGGAAAAAAAATTGTTTCAGAAGTGACTGAGGGTACACAAGACAGAATACTGGGGATAGATAGTACTACCACATGGCATAGGTTAGTTGCGTATCCTTTACAGGACGTTGCAGAGCCAACTCCAACAGCTCCCGGCTGTTGTGTGGTTTTTCTAGGCAAATTTACGTCAAGTAGTTTCCTATTGCCCTCTGGACGGTCGGCTTTCTTGACACCACTGTCGAAACCAACGCAAGGCGCATGGCCCGCAGGTGAGATCTAACCCGGCATCCCTGCATTACGAAGCGTTCGAGTCGACTTAGCCACAGAGCCGACATGACATAGAGTATAAGAAAAAGAGGTTTCAAATGTTCTACACGTTCCTTCGGTAAATCAATTCCCCCTCGAGACAATTAAAAACTGTAAACTGATTATACAAATTAGATGTGGACGATCAAGACTGGCGACAGTTTGGCAAGCTTGATGGAAAAAGTAAGTCAATCCCACACATTCACATTCACACAGACATACAATCACACACACAAACACATACACACACACATATTCACACACATCAAACACAAGTATAGTGATCCTGTGGTGTATAGTGAAAGACCTCTATTTGTACTGCCCTTTGAAGTCGGAATGCGTATGCCCAGGAGGCCGAGGAAGCTTAAGTCATATTTAAATTTAAAAAAAAAAAAAAAATTGTAAAACCGATGTGCACCAAACCTCAATTTCTGGAAGAAGACCAAAGTCAAGAAGTGCACGAACAACCAGAATTATGCCGGAATTTATAACCGGTAAACGTAAGGATGAAGAAAAAGATGATATTTTTATAGTCCAATCGGCACTTGATGTGAACATAATGCCGGTCGTATTTATTTTTCAGGACAATTCCTGGTACCCATCTTAGGCTGCGTCAACCTAGGAACTAATGTTAGTTTTGAGTCCGATACTTTCCGATCATCAGGCGAGCATCTAACCACTGTGCCACTTCTGCGACTGATGAACAAAAAAAAAAAAAAAAAGCAAGGGGTAACAGCAGGAATGGCTATGCAACAATTCTTTTATTAGAATTAGATGGTCAACCATAACCGTGTACATTTAACGGCAAAGCACTGATTTACTGATTTAAAAATCGACATTATAACACACCGGACATACCCAAAGGTTCTCCGTCTCCTGTAGAAACAGTTTTGAGGTGTAGATGCTTACTGTTTCCATAGCCAAATGATTATAAACTCGTTGTTTTCTTTCTCTCGAACCTTTGTTCTGCCGGATCCCCACCGTATTCCTTGCTCACACATTTGAATTGTACATGTAAATCTATATGTGCGTGTATGGTTGTGTATAGTGCATACCAGCTCCGTCCCTAGCAACCCTCACTAGATACAAGAGTACTGGTGCTAGCCACTAGCTCTGGTGCAATTAACATTCCTTAGCAAACATAATTAGAAAAAAAAAATCCAGACCACAGTTGTAACCGATACTGCTCTCAGTAGGCTGAATGTGGTCGATTTTTTGTTTTTGTTTTGTTTTTGCATCAATGGATGGATGGATCACACATTTTTACATTTATTTTAATTCATCTGACCTCGTGTCTTCTTTCGGGATTCGTTCATAGATTATCTTCAGAATATCTCGTTTGTCCGTTATGAGTATTTTTGTAGCTGTCGCTTTTGTAGCCAGAAAATCCGCTCTTTCATTTGCTCGCTCTCAGGACATGTCATTGATGTATGCAACCATAAGCTTCCACTACTGAAGCTTGGTGCAATGGGTCTTCTTCTTCTTCGTCGCGTTCACTAGCTGTACACTCTGGCGGAAAGTTCTGGCTGCTCGTCCACTACTGAAGCTTGGTGCAGTGGGTCTTCTTCTTCTTCTTCGCGTTCAACAGCTGTACACTCTGGCGGAAAGTTCTGGTTGCTCGTCCACTGCTGAAGCTTGGTGCAGTGGGTCTGCTTCTTCTTCTTTGTGTTCAACAGCTGTACACTCTGGCGGAAAGTTCTGGTTGCTCGTCCACTACTGAAGCTTGCTGCAGTGGGTCTTCTTCTTCTTCGTCGTGTTCAACAGCTGTACACTCCGGCGGAAAGTTCTGGTTGCTCGTCCACTACTGAACTGCAGTCCTGCTCCAGAACCTGAGTGTTGCGTGTGCATCAGTTTTACAGATCTCATTCTCTTGAATACAGATTCTTGGTTTCTTGCCTCTCCGGCAGATGCACTCCGACTTCAAAGGAAGATCCCCAATTAGTCGACTCTTACGACATGCTTTTAGGGAGGCAGTGGGTCTATTCTTGTTTTCCCCACAATGAGACCTTGGAACCCACACGGGGGGTGCAGTGGGTAAGGAGCAGTTGGCCGCCCAGCGATCGATGTCATAATGTGTTGATGTAGTTCTCCACATCCTCTATTACTTGGGGGGGGGGGGGGGGAGTATCGAGCGAGATATAAGGTTGTGCTTCTTACTCTTCGGATCAACTCGACTATAGATACACCTAACTGTTGTAAAATTTCTATGATGCCATCTTTCCATCTTGTTCCTGGTCTACCTTGTGCTCTACATCCTTCTCTTCTTTTGGTGTACGCCATGTATGAAATGCTGTCACAAGGGATTCTCTCCAAGCGAGCAAACAATTGATTCACCGTCTTTGAATGTCTTTCAGATTTTTTTCTATACCTACTTTTTTCCTCTTAACACTTTATTCCTGGTTTCAACTCCTCTGGTAACTCCGGCGAGCCATTATCTTGCATCTCATTTTCTTAGTCACTAACTTCCTTTTCTGGTTGGTTGCCAGTGACCATATCTGGCATTGGTAGCATATACTGGGAATGAATATGCTTTGTATGAGGCGTTTCTTCCTGCTGGCTATTATGATTGGCTTATGTTGTAAGAGCGGAGCTAGCTGTCCCAATTCTTGGTATGTTTGACTGCATCTGATGTTAATTCCTTGACCAAATCTCCAATCTTCAGTGAATGTTGTTCCCAGATATTTAAATTCAGTTTTAGCATTGCGCGTGAATATACATTATTATTAGAGTAATCAATTCATCCTCTCCTTCAGCCCACTTTTGTTTTGCTCTTAGATCTAATCTCTTTAGATTCAATGTTTCTACTGGCAGCAGTTGAGGACGTATTCTACAGAGATGACCAAACCATGTCCTCTTGTGCTTTACCGTAAATTTAATGCACATTGTTGTTAGCTTAATCTTTCTGATAGCATTATTTGTCACCTCGCTTCTGACGTTTATGTTTGCGGTATTCAGGGTACATCTTATCTCACATGTATCCATAAAGTAGAAATGTAAGCAAGACAGTTTTACATGTTGCATCAATGAAACTTGCATTAATAACATCATTTTAGAACTGCTTAGCGTAGTAAATGAAAAAAGCAGCTGCCAGAATTGCCAACAAAAACAGTCCAGCACTGGAAACACCGTTCGTCGTCGATGAAAACAGAAGTTGTCAACAATAATTGTGTATATTTGCGACTCTTCTCTTATACAGTTTGTTCATGCGCTCTTATATAGATCCCAGCTCGACACTGATAAAATATTGTCACCCACGACTGTAGACAGGTAGGCTACTTGAGTTCATAAAGAGTACTTGTCATAACCAGTCCCTTCTGGTAACGGTTAGACTCCACTGTCGGTTTAAAAGCCTTGGGTTCAAATCCTTGTTGAAAGTGATTTTTCAAAATGACATTGGCTCGCAGGTCAAACCAGCCTAAAATAGGTAAAAAGTATCTTGGGATACCAGCCTAAAATGGGTAAAAAGTATCTTGGGATACCAGCCTAAAATTTGTAAATGTGTCTTGGGATACCAGCCTAAAATTTGTGAATGTGTCTTGAGATACCAGCCTAAAATTTGTAAAAGTATCTTGGGATACCTTCCTAAAATTTGTTGGTGTATCTTGGGATATCAGCCTAAAATTTGTAAATGTGTCTTGGGATACCAGCCTTAAATTTGTAAATGTGTCTTGGGATACCAGCCTAAAATTTGTAAATGTGTCTTGGGATACCAGCCTAAAATTTGTAAAAGTATCTTGGGATACCAGCCTAAAATTTGTAAGTGTTTCTTGGGATACCAACCTAAAATTTGTAAGTGTTTCTTGGGATACCAACCTAAAATTTGTAAAAAGTATCTTGGGATACCAGCCTAAAATAGGTAAAAAGTATCTTGGGATACCAGCCTAAAATGGGTAAAAAGTATCTTAGGAAGTAAAAGTGGTTGACCACAGCAACCATCGAGTACCATTTAAAAATATGTGTGTTACACCGTATACCCGATATTGCAGTTGCTTCACTAGTCTCCTGTGATGAAGCCGGTAATTTTTAGGCCACGATATACAGCGTGCTATAGTATAGAAAATAATTTCCTGTGTGGGTTCCGAGGCCCTGTTCTGTGGGTGGGGGGGGGGGAAATAGGCCCACTGCCTACCTAACAGGTAGGTAGTAAGGATAACTAATGAGGAAGTTTTCTTCTGAAGTGGAAGCGTATCTGTCTAAGGGATAAGAAAAACCAACAGTATCCACAGAAGTAAGCCAGATCTGTAAAACTGATATGCACCCAAAAGTTCTGGAACGAAGACTTGAAATGTCCAAAAATGGACGAACAACCACACATTTCTGCCGAAGTTTACAGCCGGTGAAAGCTAAGGAGAAGAAAATAAGAATGGCCAATTACTGTCATGTGCAGTTGGAATTGGATTTGGGAGTTTTGTTTAATGAAACTGCATGTATTTCTCTCTCTCTCTCTCTCTCTCTCTCTCTCTCTCTCTCTCTCTCTCTCTCTCTCTCTCTCTCTCTCTCTCTCTCTCTCTCTCTCTTCAAATCAGAAACAGAAATTGCTAATTTTGCATTTGAAATAACTGATAATAGAATGCGACAGGGCAACAGACTCACAGATTTATGATCTGACGAGTAGACGGGCCGAATACTATTCCTGTAGATCAGTAGTTTTTAACCGGGGAGAGAGAGAGGGGGGGGGGGGGGGGTGTTGGCGTCAAGCAGTTTTTTAATTGAATGCATTTGTATTTATAGTAATCGGTTGTAGTATTTATTGTCAGTTTAATTATTTAAAAAAATTATACACAGTTTTTAAAAGATATTGATAGAACAGAAAGCCAATGATCTCTTAATCAGTTACAAATCTGTTAAAAAAGAGAAAAACACTGTTCTTTGGCCACATAACGAGAAGAGAGATATTGGAGAATATCGTGACAACTGGAAAGATCAGTAGGAAAAGAGGTAGAGGCAGACCAAAAAAGATGATGCTAGATGGGCTGAAACCATGGCTTGGAGGGATGTCATCAAGAGAGCTGTTCCAGGCAACCAGGGATCGTGATCTGTGGAGACGCCTGAGCGTCTACGCCAGTTGGCAGGGCACATTATGATGATGAGTTTATCTATAGCTACAGATGTGAAATAATATCGTAACTCGGGTATTTATTGATTAAGGACACTTTCTAATCACAACATATCCCTATACTATCAGTCCTCATTGTAGCGCAATTGACCTCTTTTCAATCACATTTTACTATATTTGGGAGTGGTGAACTTGCCATACACTCAAGGGGGCGTGAGGGTCCTGCCAGATACTAAAGGGGAGTGGGGATTTTGCCATATACTACTGGGGGCGTGGGTATCTTGCCATATACTCATGGGGGCGTGGGGATCTTGCCATATACTCAAGGGGGCGTGAGGGTCCTGCCAGATACTAAAGGGGGCGTGGGGATTTTGCCATATACTACTGGGGGCGTGGGGATCTTGCCATATACTCATGGGGGGCGTGGGGATTTTGCCATATACTCAAGGGGGCGTGAGGGTCCTGCCAGATACTAAAGGGGGGCGTGGGGATCTTGCCATATACTACTGGGGGCGTGGGGATCTTGCCATATACTCATGGGGGCGTGGGGATCTTGCCATATACTCATGGTGGCGTGGGGATCTTGCCATATACTATGGGAACGTGGTGATCTTACCATATACTTAAGAGGGCGTGGGGGTCTTGGTATATACTAGCGAGATTAGAGCTTTGCAGAAAAGATGCCTCTGTTGAGTTTTTTTTTTTTTTTCTGTTTCATGAAATAAATATTTTCCCTATTCCTTTTCAATGCTTTCTTTTATGTTCCGTTTCTTTAAATAGCTCTTTCTGTCTAAATTTGAAACTTTTAAGTATGTCCCAGTTTTAGGTTGATTAAATAAATGAATGAGATTTAACCCCACCTGGACATCCATCAAACGATAAACACCCGGTGACACAAAGTGCCACCATGCGGATCAGGATCAGCCTATGAAAGGTCCCTGAAATCCCGTTAAACCGTTAGATTATATTGCAGCCCTTGACTACAGCCAGAGTGATGCTTTAAAACGACGAAAAATTGCCTCCATTCCGGACGATAGTTGAGTTTTAGGTTGACTTTGTTGGCTGTTTGTAGATCTTTTTGTTTGTCCGTTAGTAAAGATTCTGATCAAAACGTTCGGTTGTAAGTTACTTATCTTATTCTTTCATTCTTTGAGATTTGAAGCAAAATGTGTGTTTTGTTTAGTTATTCAGATGCTACCCTTTAACCCCAACATGAAAGATGCCAGCACTGACCACAAAGTATCTAAAACAAGATGCTGGTACTCATCACAAAGTGTCGACTAAAAAAGTGCAACAAATGATGCATGCATAAAAGTACGCAAGAAAAAAAAAACATGCTCTTATTTGTAAAAGTGGCTAGATACGTTAGGAATTTGGCAGGCAGGTAATTTAGTATGTAGCCAAAAATAGAAAGAGAAAATAGATAGTTTGGCAACCTGACGAGCATGACCTGGTACCAACTGCCGCAGAGAACCACCCTGAAGAAATATAATGAACACAGATCATTGGGAATTCCACGCAGAAGATCCAGCGACATCTTCAAGAGCAACCTAACAGAAATGAACACCACCTTGTACAATGCATTTGAAAAAGCTCACAAACGATCTTACATCTCTTCCCACCACATCGCTGAGGTAAATGGCTGAAGAGGAGAAGGAGGAGGAGGAGAAGAAGAAGAAGAAGAAGAAGAAGAAGAAGAAGAAGAAGAAGAAGAAGAAGAAGAAGAAGAAGAAGAAGAAGAAGAAGAAGAAGAAGAAGAAGAAGAAGACGAAGAAGAAGAAGAAGAAGAAGAAGAAGAAGAAGAAGAAGAAGAAGAAGAAGAAGAAGAAGAAGAAGAAGAAGAAGAAGAAGAAGAAGAAAAAGAAGAAGAAGAAGAAAAAGAAGAAGAAAAGGAAAAAGAAGAAGCAGAAGGAGAAGAAGAAGAAGAAGCAGAAGAAGAAGACGAAGACGAAGAAGAAGAAGAAGAAGAAGAAGAAGAAGAAGAAGAAGAAGAAGAAGAAGAAGAAGAAGAAGCAAAAATAGTGTGAATACGCTTTGAAAACAGCTTTTCTTTTTTCACTTTTCTTTTTCTGCCTCTCCTTTTGCTTTCCTTTCTTTATGGTTCTCATTACAAGACCGATGACGTCACATAACAATTTCCAGAGGTTTCCGTGAACAAATGTGGCTAAATGAAAAATCAATATTACCCAGCCTTTTGGTGGCTTTTCTTATAATTGCTGTTTGTTGTACAGTACATAAACAAACGTACTCCCGAATTCCTCTCTTGGGAAACTCGTAGTTTAGGACAGAACGTAAACTAGAACAGGGGCGTCGCCTTGAAAAAAAAATCAAGATTGGGGCGGGGGCCTCACCCCATTTTAATTAGGGAGCCTCACCCCATTATTATTTTTTAGTGAGCAGGAAGAGGGTTCAAATGACTATAGCCTTGTTTAAATCCCCAATAATAATGAGTCGAAAGCAACAGAAAAATATAATACCATGCAAAAATACACAAACTGTGCTGATTACCCACACAAAGGATTTCAAACACACACAAACAAACACACTGCTCAGGAGTTCATAAACCCACACACACACACACACACACTGTTCTGATTATTTCAATAAAAAACGAC
>CAJHNH020003548.1:0-7500 GCA_905116865.2 Candidula unifasciata | reverse complement strand
GTGAGTGTCGGGGGTAACAGGTAATTTTCTCCTCCAGGTACCATTTGACCTGGGTAACATATCTCTTTCCTCAGCGCCTTTCTCTCGCCAATAATTTCTGGGACATACCTCCCACCCACACACACATACACAGACATACTCTCTCTCTCTCTCTCTCTCTCTCTCTCTGTCCCTCTCTCTCTCTCTCTCTCTCTCTCTCTCTCTCTCTCTCTCTCTCTCTCTCTCACATATACACACACACAGTAACTTAATTAGAGTTATATCTACGTCGCCGAAGACTGTCCCCCAAGAGGACTGGTGTGAGACAACATCTGCTATCGCTGTCTGTCAATCGATTGATACTGACCCGTATCTTTCTGGACACACAAACAGTCAATCACTGGCCGTCCTGAGACTGGGAAATGAGCTCAATGGCAGACCTGATGAAGTACTGGATAATTACAGCAGGGTTAAGTCCATGACTTTGATTTTTTTTTTACGTTCCCGTACAGTTTCATTTCCTGTAGCCAAAGATTTCGTCGATAGCTGCCAGATGCTTGTCGGTGGCGCGGATTTTAAGTTGTGAAATGGAAAAGTTATTGTGCGAAGTCAAAAGTGTCCGACTTCGTTGTTTGATCGCTTATATGCCGTTTTCTCAAAGCTTCGGTAGTTTCACGAAGGAGGTACAATCTACAGTCTCATCCTCTTTGGAAGGAATACTAAATACTGATTCCTGAACTATTGATTTATACATGTTGGTGGGAGCGGAGAGGAGGTTGGGGGGGGGGGGAGGGGAGGGCAAAAGCATTAGAGATGGACGAGCAGTAGTCCCAGAAGATTTGCCACCAAAATTAGGGTCATAGCGTTTTGGAGATCCTTTGGAGCCAACCTGTATTGTGGAGGCGGCACACTATTGATTGATTGAGAATAAACGTTTTGTTAACTGTATTTTCTCTGTAAAACTGTAATTCTCTTATTAATAGGATGAAATTTAAGTCGAGCTGATACTAAGAATGTTAAAAATAAACGAGTTTCCTTTCGAGCCGATGTTAAGAATGTGGAAAACAAAAGAGATTCCAGTTGAGCTGATACTCATCATCGGGTGCCTTGCCGACTGGCGTGGGCGATCATGCCTCTCCACAATCTGCGATCTCTTGCAGCATGTATCAGTTCGTGTGCCGACACACCTCCATGCAATGCAACAAGACTGTCAAGAATCTTCTCTCGTTGTCTTCCTCTATCCCTCCTTCCACAGATCTTTCCAGTAGTCACAACATGTTCCATTTTCCCTCTTCTTATAACATGGCCGAAAAATGATGACTGTCTCCTTCTGATGTCTGTGATTAGTTGTCTTCGGGCTCCCACCTCTTTCAAAACCTCTTGGTTGCTCTTTTTGGCTGTCCAAGGTATTTTAAGCTTTCTTCTGTAAAACCACATCTCTGAGGCCTCAAGAAATTGGTTGGCCTGCCTACCGATTGTCCAGGATTCACATCCATATGTTAAAACTGGATGTATGTAGCAAGTCAAGAATTTTTTTTTTTCTAACGTTCAGCGACTGAGATATATTGCATAAGATGTTATTCATTTTATAAAATGCAGTTTTTACCTGTCCTATTATGTTTCTTATCTCAGTAATGCATCCTCCATCTGATGTTATCTATGTGCCCAGATGCTTAAATTTCCGAACTTGTCCCAAAATAACACCATTGACTTTTATTACATATTTAGGAATAATTCTTTTCTTTGATAACACCATTACTTCTGTCTTCCCAATATTCAAACTGAAACCCATTCTTCCCTTTCTACCACCACATTGTCTATCATTTCTGTTGTTCTTATTGACTTGTTGTTATCAAAACTGTGTCATCAGCATAACGCAATTTTTTTTTACTGTGAACAGCAACCACAATTCCGGGCATATCAGTTAAATATCTTATTATGTATTCACTGTATAGTGAAAATAAATCAGTTGACAGTACACATCCTTGTCGAACATCTCTCTTCTTCTTCTTCTTCTTCTTCTTCACTTCCTCTTTTACCGCTGTGGGTGTCGAGGGAGAAATAAGGTTCGGTTTCTAGCTCTTCTGGCTGCCTCGACCATAGGCACATCGTGCTGTTGTAGAGTTTCTCTGATGTTATCCTTCCATCTTGTTCTTGGTCTACCCCGTGCTCTACGTCCTTCTTCTCTTTCCATGTATGCTTTGTATGGTATGGTGTCACAAGGCATTCTCTTTAAGTGGGCAAACCATTTCACTTGCTGTCTTTGTATGTAATACAGAATTGGTTCTGTGCCGACTTGTTCTCTTATGATCTCATTCCTGATCTTATCTCTTATGGTCACTCCTACAGCCCTTCTCAGATATCTCATTTCCGTGGTTACTAATTTTCTTTTATGGTTTGTTGTGAGTGACCATGTCTGGCACTGGTAGCACAGAATTGGAATAAATATGCTTTGAACAAGATGTCTCTTTGTGCTGATTGGGATTGTCTTACGCACAGAGTTGGAATAAATATGCTTTGAATAAGATGTCTCTTTGTGCTGATTGGGATTGTCTTATGCTGTAAGAGGGGGGCTAGCTGTAAGACAATCCCAATCAGCACAAAGAGACATCTAACGCACCTAAACAGTTGTTAATTCTTTATTATTCGTAGATCTTTTCCATCAGTGTTTAATTTTTCTAACAATTTGATTATTTCATGTTTCACAGTCAAATGCTTTTGTATAGTCTATTAAGCATAATTACAAATCAATCTTTACTTCTATAGCTCTTTCTGACAATGTCCTTAGGATGTATATGGCATTGTTTGTACCGTTTCCTTCTACAAATCCACATTGTTCATCGCTGATTTCTGGTTTCATTTTGTTTCTTATTCTTCTGATAATTAGTCATGTGACTCATAAGGCTTATTGTGCGATGGTCTTCACATTTTAAAGTGCCTGGTCTCACCTTCAGCGTACACCGTGAAATGCTACATGTGTGTGTAAAATAAAGGCGGGCGCATTGATATGAACTATTTGATACCGGCTAAGGCGTTGCGAGTCCGACTAGAAATCCAACGTACCGCGATCGAAACCCACTGCGGGCTGCGTGGATTTTTATCGTGGTATGGGATGTCGCAGGTCGACCCAGCCTCAAATGGGTACCAGGGTGGCTGTTCTGGGAAAGTAAAGACGGCCGGCGTAATGCTGACCACAGTACCCACCGAGTGCCGATTGGTCTGTAAAAATATGGGACGCTGTGCCCATATGCCCGGATGCGCCTTAGGCGTAATAAGGGATCTTTACTTACTTTACTTTATATTCTTAGTACCATAATAACATAAAGCTTGTACTATTTGCATGGGTATTCAGGTAACACAATTAGTAAGCAAGCCAAGTAGAACCAGTTCTTGAGACTTTGTAGATGTTTTACAGAAGAATCCTTACAACACCTTGTTCTAAAAAAAAAAAAAAAAATGTACTAAAAAAAAAAAAAAAAAAACGCAAGGCTCGAAAACAACTTATCACAAACATCAGAAACAGACAATCGCCATTTTGTGGTCATTTTATGAGAAGAAAGAAACTGGTACATGTTGTGACCACTGGAAAGATCTGAGAGAGTCAGAGGAAGAATGCGCCAGACGACTCTTGACTGTCTTTTTTTTCCCCTAGCAGGAGGGTTGTCGGGAGGGGGCGGGGGGGGGGGGGGGGGGGGTAGTCCACACACAAGCTAATACATGCTGTTAGATATCGCCAACTGTGGGAAGGCGTCATCGCTAACTCTAGTCGACAAGGAACTTGATGATGATGAGTCAGGTCATCAGGTAATCGCTTCACTTCAAATAGGGCACCCCCATAGCTGCTCGGTTCCTGTGTCAACGAAAAGTACACAGCATGTCCCCCATAGCTGCTCGGTTCCTGTGTCAACGAAAAGTACACAGAATGTCCCCCATAGCTATCTGCTCGTCATGTCACCCTGTTCCTGTGTCAACGAAAAGCACACGATCATGTCCCCCATAGCTCGCCTCGGTTACTGTGTCAACGAAAAGCACACAGGGCATGTCCCCCATAGCTGCTCGGTTACTGTGTCAACGAAAAGCACACATCATGTCCCCCAATGCTGCTCGGTTCCTGTGTCAACGAAAAGCACACATCATGTCCCCCATAGCTGCTCGGTTCCTGTGTCAACGAAAAGTACACAGAATGTCCCCCATAGCTGCTCGGTTCCTGTGTCAACGAAAAGCACACATCATGTCCCCCATAGCTGCTCGGTTACTGTGTCAACGAAAAGCACACAGCATGTCCCCCAATGCTGCTCGGTTACTGTGTCAACGAAAAGCACACATCATGTCCCCCATAGCTGCTCGGTTACTGTGTCAACGAAAAGCACACATCATGTCCCCCATAGCTGCTCGGTTCCTGTGTCAACGAAAAGCACACAGCATGTCCCCCAATGCTGCTCGGTTCCTGTGTCAACGAAAAGAACTCAGCATTTCCATCAATATCCCCGGTAAAAATACTGACACGGACTTTGGTCCAGCCAAGCCCACAGCAAACACACACATTAAATGCACAAGGCAGCTTTCAGAAGTGCCAACACAGACATCCCGGCACTAGAAATGCAGATCATTACTGATGGAACAAACTTACTTTACTTACTAAATAGTCGTCTTACAATCACTAAAGTTTATCTCAGAAAGGCTATTTATTTCGGTTAATTCTCAATTGCGACAGCTAGGCCAAAACAATACACGAGACGTGTAATGTAAAAATAAAGGACCTTTTTCCTCCACTTTGGTCGTATCAGGCATATCGTGTTGAACCTATATTTTATAGACCATTCTGCACTTGTTTTGTGATGCGATGAACATCACGCCGACCGCTTTCACTTCCCATTCCTTTTACCTGGCATCAATTTACAGCTGGGTCATTTTTGCAACTTGAAATAAAAATGTCCGGATTTGAACTCGCGACCTTAGGATCCACAGCTGAGCGTCTAGCTGTTACAGCAAGGCGGTTCCCACACAACCCAGAAGAGAAATGGGAAGAGAAGCAAATCTTTCATGCGGGCTCTGATGAGATCGACAAACATCAAAGGCCCTGCACGATGAAGATAATGATGATGATGGTGATGATGTCGCTGCTTCGATAGGCCTGTTGGACAATGAACAATGAACAATAGGCTGCACAATTTAAACTTATAATTTCAATCTTTCAAACCCATATGAAATCGTATTCAAAGCATTTAAAGCAGTGGTTCTCAGACTTCCTAATGCAGACTCTCTTTAATATAGTTACTCATATTGTGGCGACCCCAGCCTAAAAACAATTTTTGTTGCTACTTCGTAACTTCAACGATGTGTGTTTTCCGATGGTCTAAGGCGACCCCAGCAAAAGGGTCTTTCAGCCCACAAAAGGGTCACCGCGCACTGGTTGAGAATCGTTGATTTAAAGTATGCCAACTGAGTTGCATGTGCAGAAATGCACAACATGAAATAAACAGCAAACATGCGTTTAAACTCACGTATTGTAAAATGTCACATGCCTCAACAACAGCAACATTATTCATTGAGTGCAGTGCATTTAGAAAGTGAGCCACACAAAACAACAACTAGAAGTTGCTGCACACAAATATCAACTGTCCTCTTAGATGACATTTAGTCCGCAAATTCTGTAAAATAATTCAGCGTCTTTGGGGAATTGTTGGAAATTGCAGTTGACATGATGTAACAAGAAAGTACATTAGGACATTGCCCGGACAATCTGAATATGAAGATTTTCTAGAATTGTCTAATTGTCTTTTCCATCTCGCAAGTTAGATAGCCTGCAAAACTCGAACACCGTGATGTGTCTTTCTTCCTTCATTTTCTTCTTCTTCTTCTTCTTTTTCTTCTTGTTCTTCTTGTTCTTCTTCTACTTCTTGTCTTCTTCCTCTTCCTCTTCTTATTTATTCCCTGACTGTAAGCACCGGCGAAAAGTCTTGGTTGTTAGTCCATTTGAATTTTGGCTTTGTGCCAGTGACTGTGTTTTGCGTGTACATCCGTTTTGAATGGCTTTTTTTTTTTTAAATTTGCATTTGGTTGTTCCTTGCGGTTTGGTCAGATGTACTCTGACTTCCAATTAAGTTTCCATTTAGTCGACTACTAAGACATGCTTGCTGGGGTGGCAGTAGGTCTATTCTTGTTTTCCTCCCAATGGGAATGCGGAACTCACACGTGGCATTTGTTGATCGACGGCTCTTGTATTTATTGATCTACAACTATCGCATTTGTTAGTCTACAGCTTTCGCATTTGTTGGTCTACAGCTATCACATTTGATGGTCTACAGCTATCACATTTGATGGTCTACAGCTATCACGTGTGTTGGTCTACAGATATCACATTTTTAGTCTAAAACTATCGCATTAGTTGGTCTACAGCAATCGCATTAATTGGTCTACAGCTGTCGCATTTGTTGTTCTACAGCTATCACATTTATTGGTCTACAGCTATCACATTTGTTGGTCTACAGCTATCACATTTATTGATCTACAGCTATCACATTTATTTGTCTACAGCTATCACATTTATTGGTCTACAGCTATCACATTTATTGGTTTACAGCTATCGCATTTGTTGGTCTACAGCTATCACATTTGTTGGTCTACAGCTATCACATTTATTGGTCTCCACCTATCGCATTAGTTGGTCTACAGCTGTCACATTTGTTAGTCTACAGCTGTCGCATCAGTTGGTCTACAGCTATAACATTTGTTAGTCTACAGCTATCGCATTAGTTGGTCTACAGCTATAACATTTGTTAGTCTACACCTATCGCATTAGCTGGTCTACAGCTATCATGTTTGTTAGTCTACAGCTATCATGTTTGTTAGTTTACAGCTATCCCATTTGTTGATCTATAGTTATCATGTTTGTTAGTCTACAGCTATCACATTTGTTGGTCTACAGCTATCATATTTGTTAGTCTACAGCTATCACATTTGTTGGTCTACAGCTATCATGTTTATTAGTCTACAACTATCACATTTGTTGGTCTACAGCTATCATGTTTATTAGTCTACAACTATCACATTTGTTGGTCTACAGCTATCATATTTGTTAGCCTACAACTATCGCATTAGGTTGGTCTTCAGCTATTTGATCTGTTAGTTTACAATTACCGCATTAGTTGATCTACAGCTATGACATTAGTTGGTCTACAGCTACGAAATCAGTTGGTCTACAACTATGACATCAGTTGGTCTACATCTATGACATCAGTTGGTCTACATCTATGACATTAGTTGGTCTACAGCTACGTCATTAGTTGGACCACAGCTGCGACATTAGTTGGTCTACATCTATAACATCAGTTGGTCTACATCTATGACATTAGTTGGACTACAGCTACGACATTAGTTGATCTACAGCAACGACATTAGTTGGTCTACAGTTATAACATTAGTTGGTCTATAGCTGCGACATTAGTTGGTATACAGCTATGACATTAGATGGTCTACAGCATTGACATCTGTTGGTCTACATCTATGACATTAGTTGGG
>CAJHNH020003547.1:29989-65770 GCA_905116865.2 Candidula unifasciata | reverse complement strand
CTAATTTTCAGTCGCCTGATTAGGCTATCATCCTGTTTTTTTTGGCAAAAGTCAGTCGCTAATTTTTGCCTAGTCAGCCCTGATTTTTGGGGCATAGTCACGCGTTTAAAACCTAGTCAGTCGCTGATGGTCTAGTCAGTCGCTGATTATTGGTCTAGTCCAGTTCGCATGATTATTGGTCTAGTCAGTCGCTGATTATTGGCCTATCAGTCCGCGGATTATTGGTCTATCAGTCGCTGATTTCTTGGCCTAGTCACGTCGCTGATTATTGGGTCTAGTCACATTCGCTGTTTATATTGGCCTAGTCAGTCGCTGATAATTGGCCAAGTCAGACAAAGACAGAAGAGGTTAAAGTAACAAATGAGACAAAGACAGCAGTAGTGAAAGTAACAAATGAGACAATGACGGAAGTGGTTAATGTAACAAATGAGACAAAGACCTTAGTGGTAAAAGTAACAAATGAGACAAAGACAGGAGTGGTTAAAGTAACAAAGGAGTCAAAAACAGCAGTGGTTAAAATAACAAAGGAGACAAAGACAGAAGTGGTTAAAGTAACAAAGGAGACAAAGACAGAAGTGGTTAAAGTAACAAAGGAGACAAAGACAAAAGTGGTTAAAGTAACAAAGGAGACAAAGACAAAAGTGGTTAAAGTAACAAATGAGACAAAGACAGGAGTGGTTAAAGTAACAAAGGAGTCAAAAACAGTAGTGGTTAAAGTAACAAAGGAGACAAAGACAGAAGTGGTTAATGTAACAAATGAGACAAAGACAAAAGTGGTTAAAGTAACAAAGGAGACAAAGACAGAAGTGGTTAAAGTAACAAAGGAGACAAAGACAGAAGTGGTTAAAGTAACAGTCAAAAACAGCAGTGGTTAAAGTAACAAAGGAGACAAAGACAGAAGTGGTTAAAGTAACAAAGGAGACAAAGACAAAAGTTGTTAAAGTAACAAAGGAGTCAAAAACAGCAGTGGTTAAAGTAACAAAGGAGACAAAGACAGAAGTGGTTAAAGTAACAAAGGAGACAAAGACAGAAGTGGTTAAAGTAACAAAGGAGACAGGAGACAGGAGTGGTTAAAGTAACAAGGAGACAAAGACAGAAGTGGTTAAAGTAACAAGGAGACAAAGACAGAAGTGGTTAAAGTAACAAAGGAGACAAAGACAGAAGTGGTAAAGTAACAAAAAAGGAGACAAAGACAGAAGTGGGTTAAAGTAACAAAGTGAGACAAAGACAGAAGTGGTTAAAGTAACAAAGGAGACAAGACAAAACGTGGTTTTTAAAGTAACAAAGGAGACAAAGACAAAAGTGGTTAACGTAACAAAGGAGACAAAGACAGAAGTGGTTAAAGTTAACAAAAAGGAGACAAAGACAAAAGTGGTTAAAGTAACAAAGGAGACCAAAGACAGAAAGTGTTAAAGGTAACAAAGGAGACAAGACAAAGTGTGTTAAAGTAACAAGGAGACAAAGACAGAAGTGGTTAAAGTAACAAAGGAGACAAAGACAAAAGTGGTTAAAGTAACAAAGGAGACAAAGACAGGAGTGGTTAAAGTAACAAAGGAGTCAAAAACAGCAGTGGTTAAAGTAACAAAGGAGACAAAGACAGAAGTGGTTAAAGTAACAAAGGAGACAAAGACAAAAGTGGTTAAAGTAACAAAGGAGACAAAGACAGAAGTGGTTAAAGTAACAAAGGAGACAAAGACAGAAGTGGTTAAAGTAACAAAGGAGACAAAGACAGAAGTGGTTAAAGTAACAAAGGAGACAAAGACAAAAGTGGTTAAAGTAACAAATGAGACAAAGACAGGAGTGGTTAAAGTAACAAAGGAGTCAAAAACGGCATTGGTTAAAGTAACAAAGGAGACAAAGACAGCAGAGGTAAAAGTAACAAATGAGACAAAGACAAAAGTGGTTAAAGTAACAAAGGAGACAAAGACAGGAGTGGTTAAAGTAACAAAGGAGTCAAAAACAGCAGTGGTTAAAGTAACAAAGGAGACAAAGACAGAAGTGGTTAAAGTAACAAAAAAGGAGACAATGACAGAAGTGGTTAAAGTAACAAAGGAGACAAAGACAGAAGTGGTTAAAGTAACAAAGGAGACAAAGACAGAAGTGGTTAAAGTAACAAAAAAGGAGACAAAGACAGAAGTGGTTAAAGTAACAAAGGAGACAAAGACAGAAGTGGTTAAAGTAACAAAGGAGACAAAGACAGAAGTGGTTAAAGTTACAAATTAGACAAAGAAGTGTTTAAAGTAACAAAAGAGACAATGACGGAAGTGGTTAAAGTAACAAATAAGACAGACAGAAGAGGTTAAAGTAACAAGTAAGACTAAGACCTTAGTGGTAAAAGTAACAAATGAGACAAAGACAAAAGTGGTTAAAATAACAAATGAGACAGCGGGTTAATAGTTTTGTAACACAAGGAATTACAACAGCATATCTTTCTAAAAGAACCAGTATACTACCAGCATTTTGGTGGGTGCTGAAACATTTACGAATAACGACTCATGGAAAAATGAATACACTGTTTGATTATGGTCTTTTCTTTTTAACTTGTCCATTCCTATTTTTTTTAAATCTCTGTTATTCCAGTTGTATATTTCTGAGAGATTCATATACCATTATTCCCCATTAGTTTATTACATCTATACACACAGCTGTGTAGTTCTAGGAGAATTAATTTATATTCCCAATTTGTTGATTATTTTTACGATCAGAGTTTTGTAAATAGAGGAAAAATTATTTTCTGTGTTGAGTTGAATCAAGAACTGACATCACAGTACTCTGGGAATTCTCATGCATGCTCCATCTTCATCTTTAGCAGCCAGGGCAGAGTTTGAATACTGATGGTACCCGTCACAATCTGGTTATTTGTTCATTTCGCTTTTCCTCTGAGTGTAGTGAGCCGGCCAGATCTTCTGGTTACACCCTGGTGCCTCATTCTCTCTTCAGGCCATAATAACCTTGTTTCTCAACTGATTCCGTTACTTTTTCACAAAGGGCGTTGACCACACCTGCCTTGTCATGTATCAATTCACCACCCAGTGTGCGGGTCCAGCCAGTCTGTTTATTACCCACCACACCAGCATAGCCTGTAGAAAAGATCCAAAGTATGCTTACTACCTGTGAAGCTTGTCACTTTGCTCGAAGCATCCCTGTCTTTACCCTTTCTCAGCATGCTTTCAAAGTCTGTTACAATTACAAATTATTTTTTTTCCCCCATTAGTTTGTTACCTGTCTTATCACAGACCTTTTTAACAGTGTATGGTTGTGGGAAGAATTCCTTTCTGCTCCCTGTACGATCACAGTTGAATGGTTTAAGGATAATTATTTTCTTTTCCAAGTTAGTTTGTTTCCTCTTGTGTGATTCTGATAGAATTCTGTTCTCTTTCCAGTTAGTTTGTTTCTCTTCATCATTGTTGTATCGTTCTAGGAGAATGTTTTCCTATTTCCAGTTAGTTTGTTCCTCTTCATCATTGTTGTATCGTTCTAGGAGAATGTTTTCCTATTTCCAGTTAGTTTGTTCCTCTTCATCATTGTTGTATCGTTCTAGGAGAATGTTTTCCTATTTCCAGTTAGTTTGTTCCTCTTCATCATTGTTGTATCGTTCTAGGAGAATGTTTTCCTATTTCCAGTTAGTTTGTTCCTCTTCATCATTGTTGTATCGTTCTAGGAGAATGTTTTCCTATTTCCAGTTAGTTTGTTCCTCTTCATCATAGTTGTATCGTTCTAGGAGAATGTTTTCCTATTTCCAGTTAGTTTGTTCCTCTTCATCATTGTTGTATCGTTCTAGGAGAATGTTTTCCTATTTCCAGTTAGTTTGTTCCTCTTCATCATACTTGTATCGTTCTAGGAGAATGTTTTCCTATTTCCAGTTAGTTTGTTCCTCTTCATCATAGTTGTATCGTTCTAGGAGAATGTTTTCCTATTTCCAGTTAGTTTGTTCCTCTTCATCATTGTTGTATCGTTCTAGGAGAATGTTTTCCTATTTCCAGTTAGTTTGTTCCTCTTCATCATTGTTGTATCGTTCTAGGAGAATGTTTTCCTATTTCCAGTTAGTTTGTTCCTCTTCATCATAGTTGTATCGTTCTAGGAGAATGTTTTCCTATTTCCAGTTAGTTTGTTCCTCTTCATCATAGTTGTATCGTTCTAGGAGAATGTTTTCCTATTACCAGTTAGTTTGTTCCTCTTCATCATTGTTGTATCGTTCTAGGAGAATGTTTTCCTATTTCCAGTTAGTTTGTTCCTCTTCATCATTGTTGTATCGTTCTAGGAGAAATGTTTTCCTATTTCCAGTTAGTTTGTTCCTCTTCATCATTGTTGTATCGTTCTAGGAGAATGTTTTCCTATTTCCAGTTAGTTTGTTCCTCTTCATCATACTTGTATCGTTCTAGGAGAATGTTTTCCTATTTCCAGTTAGTTTGTTCCTCTTCATCATAGTTGTATCGTTCTAGGAGAATGTTTTCCTATTTCCAGTTAGTTTGTTCCTCTTCATCATTGTTGTATCGTTCTAGGAGAATGTTTTCCTATTTCCAGTTAGTTTGTTCCTCTTCATCATTGTTGTATCGTTCTAGGAGAATGTTTTCCTATTTCCAGTTAGTTTGTTCCTCTTCATCATAGTTGTATCGTTCTAGGAGAATGTTTTCCTATTTCCAGTTAGTTTGTTCCTCTTCATCATAGTTGTATCGTTCTAGGAGAATGTTTTCCTATTACCAGTTAGTTTGTTCCTCTTCATCATTGTTGTATCGTTCTAGGAGAATGTTTTCCTATTTCCAGTTAGTTTGTTCCTCTTCATCATTGTTGTATCGTTCTAGGAGAATGTTTTCCTATTTCCAGTTAGTTTGTTCCTCTTCATCATTGTTGTATCGTTCTAGGGGAATGTTTTCCTATTTCCAGTTAGTTTGTTTCTCTACAACATAGTTGAATCTTATTGGGAGAATGTTTTCTCATATGCAGTTAGTTTGTTTCTCTATATCATAGTTGTATCATTTTGGGACAATATTTTCCTATTCCCAGTTAGTTTATTAACTTTATTGTTTGTTTGTTTTAATATCCAGAAGCCATGAGTTGTTAACCCTTAGGCTCGGTATTATGGATATCGTAACCTTTCGGCCTTGATTCCATTGTAAATACCGTCAATCTGGGAGAAAATGTGGCTTTCCTGCCTACCCCCGGGATTGAACCCGGACCACAAGGAGTACGTCACCCGGTCTCTGCGAAATCCGGTTTAGCCAATTTCGCTAGAGAGCCGGGCATATTAACTTTATGATCAGAGTTGTATGATTATGAGATTATTGTTTGCTATTCCCAATTAGTTTATTACCTATACGATCACACTTATATGGTTCCAGATAATAGTGCTGTCTGTTACTATAAGTCAGATTTCCCAAGTATGTGGTAATCTTTGTGAATGTTTATTTGTTAGACTGTGGACATGTATTGCAGACTGATAACCAGGTATTAGATAAAATATGCATCTATCCTGGAGACCTGAAATAAAACTGATATTTATGTACAAAGATGTGTACAAGAGTTATTGCTTTAAATATATATATATATATATATATTACACATATGTTGTCACCACCCCTCTTATCTTGAAATAAATCATCCAATTCCATCATAAACTTTCTTTATCTTCTTCTTTGTATTCACCGGCTGTAAACTCTGGAAAGAAAGTTTTTGTTGTTCATCCACTACTGGACTTTAACCTGTCTGACTTGTATGCAGACTGTTGGTTCCTCACATCTCAGGCAGATGCGCACTGGCTTTGAAGCAAACACCTTTAATTAGTTTGACTTCTGTGACTTGTTTGTTAGGGTGGCAATGGGTCTATTGTTGCCGTGGCGGAACGGCTAGACCTCCTCGTGGATCGGAAGGCCGTGGGTTCGCTCCCTGGAGGAGCCAGACTTTTTAAAAAAAAATGACTTTGGCTCCAAGGTCGATCCAGCCTTGAGTGGGTACCGGATGTAGCCCCGGGAAGTAAAGGCGGGCGAGGTGATGATGACCACCACATCACCCATCTTGTGCCGATTGGTCTATAAAATATAGGTCTAGCCCTATATGTCCTATAGCCTAAAGGCGTAAAAAAAGGGTCCATTAATTTTTTTTACTATGGGTCTATTTTTTTCTCACTCAAACTAGGGCCTTAGAACCCACACATGGAACATAACCTTTCGATAAGCTAGTTATTTTTATGTGGAGTGACTGACCAAATAGTTCAGATCGCAGGGCTCCAACACCTGAGACCTACGTGAGAATCCTCACTAAGGGTTGAGGATTTTCTCACAGGGGCCTCAGTATGTAATATCTCCGAGGACAACAGTGGATGCATTATAGCCAACCTTTATTGTGGAGACCGCATGGAATTTTTTAATCATCATCATCATGTAGCAGGTCAATTTTGCAGAAAGTGGCTCTCATCACCGTCTGCCTGAAAGAAACTCTGTCTCTCTCCATCTCTCGCACCTCACACACTTCATATTACAGGAGTCACTTATATCCTGTGCCCATCTTCGTGTTGGTCGGCCCCTGCCCCTTCTTTCTGGTACCGTGCCTTCTACTATTATTTGTTCAAATCCCCTGTGATGATATGATGTGACCAAAATATTTCAGCTTCTAAGACAGAACGCTGTTTATTAGCCAATCTTTCTTGATGTTCATATCTTTTAAAATGTCACTATTTGTTTTTTTTTACATCGTTTGTGGTATTCCGAGAATTTTTCTATGGCATCAAAACAGTAGTATTTTCTTTCTTAAGGACTGGGAGATAGTCCACGACTGACATTCGTATGTTGCTACAGGGAAGATGCGTGCTCTCAAAATTTTAATTTTGATTTAATTGTTTAATAGACTAAATGAATGTTCTAGAAGTGATGCTACTGTCAGTTGACTAACGAAAAATACTAGAACAAACAAAAGTATTTTTGCTGCTTTTATTATTTTTTTAATATCATTTTTTTTTTATTAAATTATTTTTCTTGTAGTGATGATATGTAACAGCTTGTGTGAATTTTAATATACAACAAGAAGAATGTAAAAATTACAACTTTAGTGATGTGAAACAATTAACATAACATTTTCAGTTGCATTTCATTTTTGTACATAACATTTCACATTTATTCCTTAAAGTCAATTCTATTTTGACATTAACTTACAAAAATAAAATAAATTAAACCAGTTTGCACACCATCTGCATCTTCTGAATATGACTTAGCGCTGATGATGTTGAAGACCAGACTGTACATTAGGGCAAATGAAACCTGTAGTGTGCCATAGACTTTTCTCATGTTCTGATCAATCAGCCCTATTATAGTAGTGTTATGTCATGGAGGGTGATAGAAAACAAAACAAGCCGTCTTCATAGAGGCTGATGAAAGTTCTAAACTTCTGGTGCTTTATTAATATCCTACCCCTAACGGGAAATCCACAAATATTTATTTCAGTGGGTGGTAGATGCATAGAGTCGTGGGACCTAGTCTGCAAGCAGTCGTGGAACCTAGGCTGCACTCTCTCGTGGGACGTAGGTGGGTTGGGGTTAGGGCCAGTTCTAGATGTTTTGAGGTCGTTAAAAGCATCAGAAACCAGAAAACCCAGTCTTACCACCCTCTAAAACGTTGGACTGTCCTGTGACGTCATCTGGGGTAGGATATTAATAAAAAGCAAAACTTTTTAAAACAATCAGATTGTTGGGGGGTGTGGGGGGGGGGGGGGCATGTAATGAAACGGAACGGACTCAAGAATTTAGTAACAGCTGGCAAGATAAATGGAAATAGAGCAAAAGGAAGGTAAACAGAGAAATACTTAGGTGGCTTGATAACATGATTGGGAAGAAAGAAGAACACTGAACTGATCTGGGATTCTGATGATTGTTGAGGTGGCGAAACATGACAGCCTACACTTACCGGAATGGCACTTGATGGTGATGATGATGATGATATATGTTTAATAAGGTTGGGGTGATGCCAAGACTATAAAGTTAGTTGCACACCATTTACAGCAAATGTGTGTGTGCCTTTACTTTGCAATGTTATGCACAATAATTGCTATTGCTCAGTGAACAAGTGATGATGTATACAATTATCGAAATTAACACAGACTGGTCTCCTGCCAAATCACATGTAAGGTGTCACTAGCCTTGCAGAAATTATTGCTACTAATAGGCATAAAACTACATACACACCTCAGACACTGTTTTGTCTGTTCTGTGCGGTGACCTTAGAAGTGTGATACCTAAGTTAATTATTAAACTGGGTAATGCTTTCAACTAAGGACACTTTTTTCTTCAACACTGTGAACCCTTATAGATCACTGCTGCAGCTATCACCCATCATCAGTCTTCTCCGGCATGCTGTTGACCTTATCTCCACCATCGGCTATCTCTGGCATGAAGTTGACCACATCATCCAACATCATTCACCTCCAGCATGATGCTGACCACATCAGTCACCATGACTCATCTCTGGCATGATGTTAACCACACCCCCCATCATCTGTGGCATGATGTTGACCATATCACTCACCATCATTCATCTCTGGCATGATGTTGACCATATCACTCACCATCATTCATCTCCAGCATGCTGTTGACCATATCACTCACCATCATTCATCTCTGGCATGATGTTGACCATATCACTCACCATCATTCATCTCCCTCATGATGTTGACCACATCACTCATCATCATTCATCTCCAGCATGCTGTTGACAACATCACTCATCATCATTCATCTCCAGCATGCTGTTGACCACATCACTCACCATCATTCATCTCCAGCATGCTGTTGACCACATCACTCACCATCATTCATCTCCAGCATGCTGTTGACCACATCACTCACCATCATTCATCTCCAGCATGCTGTTGACCACATCACACATCACTGGTCTTTACAAATACGAGTAACCTCGTATATCCCAAGTGCCGCTGGTCTGTAAAGGGACCTTTATTCTCACCTACTATTCATCTCTGTGGTTGACCTTCTTTTACCAGTTGGTGACCCTGAGTGTTTGTATGTCTGCCTTTTATCTTTCCACATTTTCTTTGTCTGCCTCATAGTTTATTCCTATTAATGCTTTTTGATACAGTTTGTGTTTCTCTGTTATCTTCTGTTCTCTTTAAATGCCCCAGCCGTAGCAGTCTATGAGCCCTCATGAATGACATTTGAAAACTATATATTTTTTTTAAATATAGCACTGAATGTTCATACAAACACTTGTATGGAGTATACATATTCTTCTTCACATACACTGGCTGTAAACTATGGTGGAAGTTCTGGCTGTTTGTCCACCTCTGGACTTTAGTTTTGTTCCAGATAAACCTGAGTGTTGCGTTCACATCCATTAAATAGATCTGACTTAATGATATGCAGATTGTTGGTTCCTTGCCTCTCAGGCATATGCACTGCGACTTTGAAGGAAGCTCTAGTTAGTCGACTCTTAGAACATGCTTGCTGGGGAGGCAGAGGGTCAGTTCTTGTTTTCCCCATAATGGGGTCCCAGAGCCCACATGGCGAAAATATATATCTATATATATATATATATATATATATATATATATATTATATATATATATATATATATACACAAACACTTGCATCAGTTTTACATAGAAACACTTGTGCCATGTATACATGCAGTTGTGCAAACACTTGCATCAGTTTTACATAGAAACACTTGTGCCATTTATACATGCAGTTGTGCAAACACTTGCATCAATTTTACATAGAATCATTTGTGCCATGTATAACATGCAGTTGTGCAAACACTTGCATCAGTTTTACATAGAAACACTTGTGCCATGTATACATGCAGTTGTGCAAACACTTGCATCAGTTTTACATAGAAACACTTGTGCCATTTATACATGCAGTTGTGCAAACACTTGCATCAGTTTTACATAGAAACACTTGTGCCATTTATACATGCAGTTGTGCAAACACTTGCATCAACTGTACCTACAAACATACAGAATTTGCATTGTATACAAATAAGCATAAACACTTGCATCAAAGTGTACATACAGATATGCACACTTTCTGCAACACATATACACTGCAACATAAATATCTGCACCAAGCAAATGAACAAACTTTATAAAAAGTGAACTGTGTATAAATTAACAGTGTGATACTTAATCATCAAACTGGATGTTGCTTATCATCAAATAACATCTTTAAAAAATAATATATATTTTTTTTAAAACATTGCAATGAACATACATACAAACACTTGCATTAGGTACACATCGCATATAAATAAACAGTCACCTGCACCAGATATAGATACATATATAAAAACACTTGCATAAAGTGTACAAGCAAACATACAGAAATTGCGTTGTGTACAAATAAACATAAAATACTTAAAACATTTATACTACTTAGTCGCTCCTCTTCTACCCTGGGGTGTAGAGGTGTGTGTGCCAGAGAAATCACCAGACGTCTCTATCAGCAGTTTTTTTTTCTGGCTTTGTTCTATTCCAGTCCCCTGTCAGTCAGGGACTGTAAGATGTTGTCTTTCCAGCAAAGCCCGGGTCACTCTTGAGGTCTTGTTCCCTGGTTCTTAGCCTCCCATGTCTGCCATAGTGTCGGATTTTCTCCTGTTCTGCATACATGTCCAAACCATTTTAACTGACCGATCCACTCGAATTTGTAAGTCCTGGGTTTCAAGATCTTGTTTGCTTGATTGCGAACTTTGTCCCTTCTTTTCACTTGGACAACCTTTCTTGGGTATCTCATTTCTGTGAGCTGTTATCATTGCCCATGACTTACACCCTTAGGTCAGGACTGGCACATAGGTAGAGAGGTAAACAGCCATTTTTGTCTTCCTACCAATTTCTCATTTGTTAAGAAATCCTCGGTTTGAATCAGTTGTACACTGGCATAAACACCAGCATTGACTGTACATTAAAACATAAAACACTTGCTTGGAGTATACTTTCAAACTTTACACACAAACATGTGTACCCATACAAACAATAAAATTCTTGCTAGGAGTATAATTTCAAAATTTACACACAAACATGTGTACCCATACAAACAATAATATTCTTGCTAGGAGTATAATTTCAAAATTTACACACAAACATGTGTACCCATACAAACAATAAAATTCTTGCTAGGAGTATACTTTCAAAATTGACACACAAACATGTGTACCCATACAAACAATAATATCCTGTATCCACAGTCTAGATAAATTAGCTAAAACACGCATCAAGTGTACATATAAACAAAAAAATTTGAACAAACATTTTTGTATATATGTAAAAAAGGATATTATGTATTCACGTTAATAAGATAAAAACAGGTGGGCTGAACACTTGCATCAAGGGAATACAAACTGGCATGAAAAGATGCGAACACATGCAATAATTATTCATGAAGTGCATTAAATATATGTGAAGACATACAAACACCTGCATTAAGTACACATGCAAGCAAATTTAACCAATACATGTGTCAGTTTTACATACAGAAAATACAAACAGTTGCAACTACTCCGCAAGCACATATCTGATTTATGTTTATATAGACATAGATTCCATATCCGCACACACACATTAGT
This sequence comes from Candidula unifasciata, assembly GCA_905116865.2. Taxonomy (NCBI): domain Eukaryota; kingdom Metazoa; phylum Mollusca; class Gastropoda; order Stylommatophora; family Geomitridae; genus Candidula; species Candidula unifasciata. Next base: position 54,212 of record CAJHNH020003547.1, on the reverse strand, counting down.
ATTCTGTAATGTCTCTTCTGCGTGTATTTACTACCTTATGACTGTGTAAGACATTGGAGTCTTGCCTTAGGATTTAAGGCCGCTTGACTAGAACAGTCTTATGAACTGTGTAGGTTGGGCTTTTTATATCCCCCGCCCACCCCCAACAGAAACATCCCTTAACTGTTTTTTGTGTTGGTCAAAACCATCACTGGTATTATTTATAAAGTCAGTCTTCTTCTTCTTCTTCTTCTTTTTCTTTTTCTTCTTCGATCCTTCTGTCAGAAAACTTATATCGGGAGGTCGGTAGTCTTTAGTAAAAGCTATCGTGCAATCAATATCTCATTGTGTAAAATAGCTTTGTCTTGATTGAGGTTAGCATATTCTGTTACCAAGCTGCTGGGACACGTTTTTGTGTTTCCTACACAGAATCCAAAAAATGTGAACATATGTTCGCGAAGTCTGCTATGCCCCGTCCTTAGTCTGAATGTAACAACACTCTGTCCCTATCTTGAGAGGCAATGCGAGCCTTGAGGCGACAATTTGGTGCGTGTGCGTCTCCGGGCATGTACCTCGAGTACTAGATTGTATTAATGTCTTGGTACCTTTGTGGGTTAAGTCACTGTTTGATTGTACCATGTTACAGTCAGTCTGTCCTCGATTTCATTGCCTTCCAAGACACAGTGCAGTAGTATTCTACATCCGGACAAACACTAGTGTTGTGGACAATCAGTAATATTCTATATCCACACAGACACTAGTGTTGTGGACTGCTTCTCTTTCTTCTTCAGCATTCCGAGTCCTTGAGGTTCATTGCTGCAGACATTCCCCGCCTCCATTCATCTCTCTGGTTGGCTTTATCTTTCCAGTTGGTGACATCAAGTGTTTGCAGGTCTATCTGGACATTATCTCTCCATCGTCTTCGTGGTCTGCCTCGTGGTCTACGACCATTTATCTATCTCCCTTGTGTATACAGTTTTCACTTCTCTGTCATCTCAGCATTCTATCAATATACCCCAGCCATTTCAGTTTATTAGCTCCCATGATCCAGTGATCAATGGCGATTTAAACATTGGTGGTTTTAAGTGTTGGGGATGATCAGTAATATTCTATACCCACACAAACACTAGTGTTGTTGACGATGCAGCCACACAACTCTAATATTATGCATAAACTCTTCTTTTTTTTTTTTTTTTGCGTTCGCCCTTAAAGGGGCAGTTGACACGTTATGCTGTGCTTTACAGCTAGGCTGTGATATAGTATTGCACCGGCACCTTTCACTCAGACACATCCAGTTTCAGCAAACTGCTAGTCAGTAACCTTGGGTGTGGGTGGATCTATTCCTATCCCCCACCCCCTCTTCCAATAAAAACGGTTTTGGAATTCTCACAGGGGATGTATCAACTTAACAATACTGATACTCGTATTATGTATCAGCTCAGCGACATTCTGTAACCACACATATGGTGAACTTCCGGTCAAAATGGACGCTAGGCAGGAGCACTGCGTGGAGCCGAGGCAAATTTTTTTTTGCTTCTGCCGGACGATGGCCGATGCATTTTTGCTCTATTCGTAGACTGGATATAGTTTCGTCGCCCAGCTTCTGAGTTGAATGCATGGTGTGACTCTGTGAGCTGCGGATTTTATTTGGAATGTTTTTTCGACTGTAACTAACGTGGTGGTGTGAACTGTAGAGTCAGAAAATGGCGCGATCCTGTTGTCGCAATGTTGGTGGTGCCCATATGTGATTAAAATTGATCATGTGGGAAACTGCTGATCTGTTAGTGACTTCTACTACCATCAATGATGAACTGCATTTCTAGTGTCGGACTGTTTGTGTTAGCACTTCGGATGGCTACCGTATGCTTTAATGCTTGTGTATGCTAGATATGCTGAGACAGCTGTCTGTCAATATTTTCACAAGGGACTGTGATAAACATTCTGTGTATTTTTCGTTGGCACAGGAGTGGAGCAAAAATGGGGTGACCCGTTTGCTATGAAGCTGAAACTAAGACTACCAGACCAGACACATATAGTAGTAAAAAGTAAAGATCCATTCTCACCCCTGTAGGCGCATCGGGCATATAGGAAAAGCACCCATATTTTTACAGACCAATCGGCACTGGGTGGGTAATGTGGCATTAGGCCGGCCATTTTTACTTCCCCGGGACATACATCCTAGTACACATTTTAGGCGGGGTCGCCCTGCGACGTTCCATAAAAAAAAAGTAAAGATCCCTTTTCACACCTTTCGGCGCATCGGGCATATTTTACATTCCATCAGCACTCTGTGGGTAATGTGGTCAGCATTACACCGGCTGTCTTTACTTTCCCAGGACAGCCCATCCTGGTACCCATTTTAGGCTGGGTCGACCTGCGACGTTCCATACCATGATAAAAATCCACGCTACCAGCAGTGGGTTTCGATCGCGATACGTTGGAATTACGAGTCGGACTCGCAACGCTTAAGCCACGGACGCCGCAGACAGTGGGAATGATATATGAATTATAATAAACTGTGTCAGTAGAGATGCTGGTTGTGTATATTAGTCGAAACATAAAAGCTATAATCTACAGAATAAACAACCATTCGCTTGACCATGTAAAATATTTAGGTTGCTGATGAATCAGTCCTGCCCACCTTACATCCGAGCCAAATTACAGTTTGCGAGCAATTAGAACAGTGATTTTGAAACATACAATTCAGAAATTTAGTCTCTTTCAACATACGGCTATCCTCCGAATAACGGGCACAAAAGATGGCGGCCACAAAAACACCCTAACAGAGCCTTAGTCACGTGTCAATTGCGCACTTCCGGCGGTTTTCCGGCGACTACCGCCACCGTCGAGGGTATCCTCCTCGCTATCCCCCACGCTAACGCGGCGTGGATTAGGGCTAAATTAGATGGCTGGAACTCACGAGCAGCAGCTTCCTCATCTCCTGCAGCTTTGCTCGTGAGTCCTAGCCATCTAGTTTAGCCCCAATCCACGCAGCGTGAGGGTCTGAGGGATACTCTCGAACGGTGGCGGTAGTCGCCAAAAAACCGCAAATTAGGTCACCGGAAGTGCGCAATTGACAAGTGACTGGGGCCCTGTTTTTGGCCGCTATCTTTTGTGCCCGTTATTCGGAGGATAGCCCAGCATACTAAAATACTGGTCAGGCAGCTGCTAATCAAACAATTAAACACTACAGACTTGTCTTTTTTAATGCATAAGTATCAGAATTGTAGCGTTTATACAAAATAAACGTCTCTTTACACGCCAGTGCGCATCCACGTGTTTTTATCTGTGTATGCATGTGGCATGGTTTTGTCTGTTTTGTGTCTGTTATTGTCTATGTGACTGTTTAGGTTTTGTGTGTATTGTCAGTGCGTGTTACTCTGTGTATAAGTGTTTGTGTGTGTGTATGTGTGTTTGATTGAGTCAGTAAGTCTTCTTCGTGTGTGTTTTTTTGCGTTGTGTGTGTATTTTTACATGTATTTGTCAGCCAACATTTTGAGTTAAACATCTACCCAAATTATTTCAGGATCTTCGTTTGTGCACTTCGCTGAAATGTTTCAGATTTAGGATTGAGTTAGAAGAAGATGGGAACACTTATGGGTTACACCCATGTGCCATGATGTTGATTCATTTAATAAGTTAGCTGCGTATCCTTTACAGGACGTTGCAGAACCAACCCCAACATTTTTTTTTTTTTTTTTTGGCTTTTGTGGTTTTTCTAGGCATGTTCACGTTCAGTAGTTTGCCACTGCTTTTTGGATGGTTTGCTTCTCGATACCACGGTCGAAACCAACGCAAGGCGCAAGACCCGCAGCTGGGATCGAACTAGGCACACCGGCATTACGAAGCATGTTCGCCTAAGCCACAGACGCCGACCCGTTGAATAAACATAAACAAACATTTGTCAGCCATGATTTTGTGTTATACCTTACATTCATACTATGAATACCTTACATTCATACTATGAGTACCTTACATTCATACTATGAACTTTGATAAATGAACATAAGATGCATGATACATAAAATACAAATGCCGAATGAAAGATGAGTGATTGAAAGACCTGCCCAATTTGCGACCCTTTTAAAAATAAAGTTCGTCGTTCGTACTTTGCTTAAATCTCATTGAAGAAACCATATTACAAAAACATTTGAGGATTTTAATATGCTTATCAGTGTATCGGTCTGCTGTTTTTTTTTTTTAATCTTTTTCTGACTATTCTACTTTCTCTGCCTGCCTGCCCGCCCTCCCGTCCACTCGTCTGTCTGTCTGTGGACCTTTCTCTTTTACCCTGTATTTTGTTATCCTGTTGGCGTTTGTGGCTTACGCGTTGTAAACGTGTTTCACAATTCTGTTGTGCCCGGTTTGATCCCAGCTGCAAACGATATGATGCTCGTTTCAACAATATTATAAAGAGCAGACCGTTCACTAATAACAAATTAGTAAACGTAAAATTGCGCTTGTAAAACCACGCAATAAAGTCAAAAATAATTTTAAGGTTGATTCTGCAACGTCCTGCACAGGGCACGTAAATAACATTTTTTTTTTCTTTTTCCTTCTCGTGAAGGAAACATTACTTTTTTTTTTTTAAGGAACAAACACACATCTTTTATTTGCATGTTAAACGGTATACCACATCACAAGCCAGTCTCGCAGACTCTAGATACATCTACAAAAGAACAAGTAAAAGGTTACATCAAACAACAAATCTCATCTTGTTTACTTTGCTGGAACACCAGCTTCCTTGCCAAGTGCAAGCATCTCCGTTTCTTCATTCTGTTTTTTTTTTCTTTTTTTTTCAGCTGTTCCATTTTAATTTTGTGCTTCTCAGGAATCTCACTCTTGTGCTTGTGAATGTCCACAACACGCCTGGACAAATAACTGTGTCTGGTGACACCATAAACGATTCCAGTGAAAAGTGCCGTCCATCTGGCAAAAGCGAATTAAAGGTGAAATGTTGGACTTGGGTCCTGCAAGTACGGCCGTTACCTTGCTTGGTGTTGGTCAGTGAAGTTAGCTGACAAATAATCTCACAGCACTCGGGGTATTTCCACAAACGCCTAGTCTCCATCTCTATCAGCTACTGCAGAGTTCCAGTAGGAATGGAGGCAGTTTGCAGTGTGATTCTTTGTTCTTTTATTGGCTATGCAGTGGTGCAGAACATTCCAGACTGTCGAGTGTGCTGATTTCGCAACACACCGTTATATCCTGGGGAAAGGGAAGATTCTGGACAGACTGTCCTTTCCGTTTAGTGTTTCCGTCAGACTTGTGCTGTATTTAGTACTCCGTCCACAAACTCTTTGTTCTCAAAGTTCGGTTTGTTTTGTGCGCATCTTTTCCATTCCCTTAGTTGAGTTTTCTAGCCACATCGTGTGTAGTAGACTTCACTGGGGGGGGGGGGGGGGGGAAGAAATAACAACCGCTCTTGGCCTTTGAAATAAAGTATGCACATGGCATTACAATTTAGCCCTAATCCGGACCGGCCCGACAAGAGGTGTGCTGAAGAATGATCCCATTACATCCTAATATGTTGGCACCTTTAGTGTTATATTGTGTTATAGGGGGTCGGGGGGATCACAGCAAATAGCGAGTGTAACTAGACATACTTGCCCTCGTTAGGAAAAGTCTTCCACATTTAGAGCATCGGATTTCAGGACATCTGCACAACACAAAGCCTGGGCTGTATTGTAGAGACCATGTGTTGCCCATTCATCATGATAATCCTCTCCGTCTGCATTATTTACTCCAAAAGAGAGGTAACATCCATACCTCTCAAAGAAAGCTCGCTGCAGAAGCTACTGAAGCAGAAGACCAGTGTTCTGCCTGCCCGCCTTTTTTAGCTTTCCTCTAAGACCGTCTGCCAGCCATGGACAAAGGGCTGTTTTTTTCCCGCTACACAACATGTCAAGTTTTCGTGTGTCATTTCCACTTCCAAGGGATAGGTAGAGTATCCTCCCCTGTGCTCTCCTCCAAGGGATAGGTAGAGTATCCTCCCCTGTGCTCTCCTCCAAGGGATAGGTATAGTATCCTCCCCTGTGCTCTCCTCCAAGGGATAGGTATAGTATCCTCCCCTGTGCTCTCCTCCAAGGGATAGGTATAGTATCCTCCCCTGTGCTCTCCTCCAAAGGATAGGTAGTATCCTCCCATGTGCTCTCCTCCAAGGGATAGTTATAGTATCCTCCCCTGTGCTTTTATCCGCACTACGTGAGCCTAAAATGACTCTAGGCAGACGTGGCATTCCAGAACCAGTCTTGCACACACTCACATAGGGGAGCGGAAACAGAACTCCAAACAGTGCCCGGAGAAATGATGTTTTGAAAATGGATCCGATGAAAACTTTCTACATCAGCCACACCTGATAGGGTCGAAAGCGTTCCAGAGAAATGAGTCTCTTGCTTACACAACAGCTCTTTCTCTCTTTCTTTCTCCTCTCTCTCTCTCTCTCTCTCTCTCTCTCTCTCTCTCTCTCTCTCTCTCTCCCCCCCCCCCTCTATTTCTCTCTATGACATTCATTCTAAGTAAATTGTTATATGAACAGAACATGCTTAATTAATAAAATACAGTTGCGGTCTGTAAGATGAGTGCTTGGAAGGGCCTAACATAAGACAGGCCTGCGTGCCCAAGATGTGATCCTCTGAAAGTAATGTGCATTTGTTCGTTCGCCCCCTCCCCGTGTATAATGTGTGTTGAATATAGCAATGACCTTGCCTAATTAATGATTCTAAGGCTCGTTAAACAAACATTTTCAACATATTTACAGCTGATAAATGCAGGCGATGTATATAAACATCTGCTGCTGGGCACCAATGTGAATACAATGACCACCTTGTCCCGGTGGCGCTCTCAGTCCTTGGGGTGCTCGTCTTTAGTAAAAGCAAAAGTAAGGCCAATAACTCCGGCGACAACAACCAGGGTGCCAACAACAAGAACGGTAATCCAGATACATTTTCGGTGACGAGGACTTCTTGTATTCACCTGCAGAAGAGTATACTTTACACGTTGACATCTTTATCAATGCATGTTGATAATAACCAATGGTAACTATTAGGAAGACATAACTATCGATGAAAATAAACAGATTATAAACAGCATATGCACGCCATTATTGAGCTGCTAGTGCCAAACATGGCCATTTTCTAAGACCCATGTACGCAACATTTCCACTTGCGAGATCAAGTTCCTGAGAGAAGCCACCAATCTGACTATCCGAGATCGGGTGAATACTGATATTATCACACACATTGTGAGAAAGACGCCTTGTACTAGATTCGTCGACAAAAACAGCAGATCAAGTGGTTTTGTTATCTCTTAGAAGGTAGCAACATCAAATACCATCACAGGCACTTCAACTCAAAAGATCAGCAACAAAACCAGTGTTGCCACTGTAGATGTTTTACATCCAGATTTAGATGTTTTTCCTTGCATTCAGATGGCGTTTTTGAAGTTTAGATGGTAGATGTTCTTCTAAATGTTTTTTTATTTGGAGTTAATTTATCAAATCTAACCTCAGAAACAGGATGAAATTTGACCTTTTAAATGCTGTCTTGACAATAAAATTCCGCCTGATCAGAGTAGGAAAAGGCTGTTCCATTTATCAGCTCCCTGATTGGGTATTAAAAGAAATTAGAACAGCTAAAGTATACCAAAGTCATTTTGAATCTGAAGCTTCAACTTCATCATCCAAGCTAAGTTTAGCCTGTGGCTCTTGTGAGGCTGACTTCAGTAAAGATGAGGACAAGATTCTATAGGGTAAGTCATGTCAATTGCTATGTTATTTGTGACTCTTTCCATTTGAATGTTGTTTCTAGATGTTTTCCACGCCAAATTTAGATGTTTTTAGATATTTTTTGACTCCGTTCAGGATGTTTTTTGTCAAAGAAAATTGGCAACACTTCACAAAACAAGAAGACAGCCACGAAAAGTGGATCCTCAGCACAACAAGCACTTTACGCCTTTACCAGCTGACAATAGCCAGTGCCATCCAGGGTGTACTAGGTCACAAATTGACCATCCCAGTGTCACTTAACGGCAAAAGTGGTTCATGATGATGACGATCAATGCATATTATCAATGTGGAAACTTTTTTAAATCACAAAGGTACGGAAATAATGGTGACGTGTGTGGTGACGAGAGGATATAACCAACACCCAACACTACAAGGAAAGACAGTTAAGTTAGTTGCGTATTTGTGTACAGGATGTTGCAAAACCAGCACCATAATTCTGTGGCTGTTGTGGTTTTTCTAGACATACTTTACGTTGAGTATTTTGCCATTCCCTTTTAAAAGGTCAGCTTTCAGCTCTTTCGAATGATGAGGAGATAATCAAAATCTTATCCCAGGAAACTACACCGAACTCCTCTCTGCAACGCTTCATGGCAAAAACAGTAGGAGAAAAGAAGAATGATTACTGATATGCAGCTTTGGCAGGCAAGGAAACAAACTCCAGTGAATCGAGAAGGGAGGGGGAGATGACTGTGGGCGCTGAACAGTGGCGCTCTACGTGATAGAAAAGGTTACGACGAATTACTGCCACTTGGCTAAAAGTGTATGTTCTAATGTATAAATCTATTACCTAAAGTTACCATACCATCCTGAGAATAAAGTAAAATCTTAGTCTGGACAACAGACCAACTAGGCAGATCCCAGGTAGCCGTTCAATCTCTAAAGAAGTAACAGTCAGTTACACGTAACGATTACACCAGCCAGACGCCAGCTGCAGTTTCACCAGAGCAGGAATTTGAGGAATAGGTGGAGGAGGGGGGAAGAAACGTTATACTTTTTATGTGTTATGATAACACATCAAGCTCTACTCTGGCTGCAGTTACTACTACAGCCAGCATCTACCAGACGATTCCCCTGCACTTTTATTGATTACACAACAACTGCCCAATAAGAAGTAACTCGGAATAAAAGACAATAACATTAGTGGAAATGTGTCTTTTACCGAGAATCAATTACATGATTAGGTTCTGTTTCTGTTGATGTCTGAAGCGCGGCAAGATGGACGACGAAGGTGGCGACAAGTGACAAATTATTGAGCGAATGATCTACAACAGCGAGATGATTTACAGCGACCTGGCAATCGACAGCCTCACGACCACTTGCGTGGATGGTAATTCATTGGACGAGACACGCACACGTCTTGCCATAGATATCTTGTCTTGTCCTCACGTGATAAGCTTTTTTAGTTTTTCTAGGCAAGAATCTGGTTGTTTCTTTGTCTCTCTGTCCGTTGTCAGAGCCTGCCCGAGCAGGCGGGTGAGCGTCTGTCTGTCTGTCCGTCTGTGTATGTATGTAATGTATGTATGTATTGTATGTATTGTATGTAATATATGTAATGTATGTATGTATGTATGTATGTATGTATGTATGTATGTATGTATGTATGTATGTATGTATGTATGTATGTATGTATGTATGTATGTATGTATGTATGTATGTATGTATGTATGTATGTATGTATGTATGTATGTATGTATGTATGTATGTATGTATGTATGTATGTATGTAATGTATGAATGTATTGTATGTAATATATGTAATGTGTGTGTGTGTGCGTGCGTGCGTGCGTGCGTGTGTGTGTGTGTGTGTGTGTGTGTGTAATGTAATGCATGTTTGTATGTAATGTGTGTATGCGTATGTATGTATCCATGTGTATTTTTGTTTGTGTGCGTGTTTGGGTATGTATTTATGCATGCATCATATGTGCCTGCATCTGTATGTTAGTAGAAGAATATATATACAGAACTTCACCTGAGAATTTCTGGTTAGGATGCAGAAAAACGCATAGAAAACATATAGCTTGCATATAAGTTAGTATGTTTATTATTAGGGTAGGTAGATAAAAACTTTTGAGAAAGATTCTCAGAATACCTTGGACAAAGAAGAGTAGAAATATTGCCACCTGAGAATTTCTGGTTAGGATGCAGAGAAACGCATAGAAAACATATAGCTTGCATATAAGTTAGTATGTTTATTATTAGGGTAGGTAGATAAAAACTTTTGAGAAAGATTCTCAGAATATCTTGGACAAAGAAGAGTAGAAATATTGCCATCTTGACCGTGATGAGAGCGACGTTCTGCAAGGAACCTGCTACATGATGATGATGAGATTAATACACAATAAATGTCACTGTGTAGTATCATGCATGAAATACCAACACAAGGATAATGGCAGACGAAACAAGAGAGTAGGGCAGATGTAGCAGAGCACATTTTACAGAGGATAATGTGAAGGGAAGAGTAGGATATAGGGAGAAGGACGATATGAGGAAACTTGTTGGAAGTTAGCACCTGATTCTCGTCTATGCGTGCGTGCACTTCGCGGTTTTCATCCAGCAACGTGTGCACGCAAATATTGCAATGATCAAAGCTTCTGCTTCTCGTTTCAGTTCTCCCCATATCATGTCTGCGGAATTACAGATGTCGCAACAAATTAGCAGTCAACCGACAACGCCAACGATGTTGGGAGCTGGAAACATTCGTTGTTTAAAAAACAGGGCCGCAGTGGAAGAGAAAGGACAGACTGTTCAATGTTTTAGCTGGCCAACCACTACGTCTCATTCTTGGTATAAATTCAAAGAGGTAAAGTATTATTATACATATAAGCGATCTTTTCCTGCCCTTTTTATACCACTCTTCTTGGCTCTTTAGGGCGGATGTGCTTTTTTTTTCCCTTTCCTATGAGGATTTTAAAGATTCTGCATTATAAAGACATGGTACGAGTAGAAGATATCAAACATATTTTGAAAAAGGCAAAAGACAATGGACCAGGGACTGATGGGGTCAGGTATGGCCACATGAAGACTTTGAACGATGTAGACCTGGCAGAGATGACCGACTGTTTTAACGATTAAGACAGCATCAGTACCGCAGAACTTAGTGCACAGCTATCTAATCCCACTGCCAAAACCTTTTAAGGATCATTCAAAGCACAGTGGCTTTAGAATCATCACCTTACAAAACACAGTTGGGAAGGTCCTAAAGAAGATAGTTTATGTAAAGCTGCAAGAATTTTTGTAAATGGGCAAGCTTCTCCCAAGAGGTCTGGGAAACTACAGGCCGGGAAAGGACACATGGGCAAATGCGGCCACTTTTGCTATTGGTGACTATGAAGGTTTCCAGAACAGACAGGAAACTATAGCGGTAGCACTGGATCTCGAAAATGCTTATAGACATCTTGATGACTGCACTGAAGAAAAAGCGAAGTCAGTCCATGGCTGGTGAATTGGGTTGCAGATGTCCTGTATTCACGTCAGGTTGCTCTTTGACTGGGCTCACGGACCTCAGAACCATGCAGTTAGGTCCTAGTACTTGTACACGAGCAATATTGTAAGTCTAGAAGCACCAGGAGTTGGAAGGATACTGACTTTTGCGGATGATATACTTGCATATAGGCAGGGGGAAGAGAGGTAACAAACAGCCCGGGAGCTACAAGCGACAGTAGACAAAGTGAATGAGTACTGTACAGAAATGAGGTCTGTCGTCCACCCGGAAAAGGCGTCTGTTTTGTGGTGTTCTCTGGACAACAGGATCGTTAGAGCTAATGTCCCAAGTCTCACGATAGATGGTAGAGACGTCAACAGAGAGAGCAAATTGAAGTATCCGGGAATTACATTTGACAGGAGCCTGTCAATTAAGGACCATGTGGAGAGTGTTGTGACGAGATGCCAAAAAGGACTTAGTGCACTTAAGACTATGGCTGCAATTGACATAGAGCAGAGATTGCTTTTCACACTATATCAGCACCTGATCCTGTCAGTGGTTGATTATGGCCTGGGACTGCTTACCGCCTCAGAGTCAGATGGACAAAATAGAGCGCGTACAGAACGCAGCTATGTGGGTCATTCTGGGTTACACCAGAGACACCACTGTGGCGTGTATGCGATACATCCTTGGTTTGCCGACTGTTGCAGGTAGGCACACGGTGCTGCAGGCGAAGTCATATCTCAAACTAGCTGCAGACACAGACCACCCTTTGCACGAAGCTCTGGGTGCAGTTAAGGGTCAGAGGCTTATAAGAGGAAAATCACGGATGGCTCAGACAGAAGACACAATCAGACAGGTTTGCATCCTTGAGAACATTAGGCGAGGAGAGGAGTGGGTCAAAGTGCCACCTGAACAGTCAGACTTGTCATAATCACACTAGGCCGGGAAGGCAGAGATTGGCCAGCAGGTTGAAATTCAGCAATTAATTCAAGATAATGCTCGCTCAGAGGATTTGAATATTTACACAGGCTGTTCGGTGTCAAGAGGCAAAAGAAGTGCTTGGGGCTTCTTAGCAAAAGTTAATGGTCGACGTTTGGTGCAGGAGAGCCTAACATATGATACCACAACATCCAGCTTAAGAATGGAGGTGGAGACGGTTACTTCGGCTTTTCGCTGGTTGGAGAACACACCACAACACACACACACACACACACACACACACATCATGATTGTAACTGACTCAGAAAGCATGCTGAGGAAGATCAGGACAGGCATGTTTCATACAGAGTGGCATGCTTCGCTGCGGAAGACACAGGTGAGGAGTATTCTCTGGATTTTTTCGCCGGCATTCGCCGGTGTGTTCAGAAATGAACAGGCGGACAGACTGGCTGGCTCTGCACAACCTGGTGGAATACTGATGCATGATAAGGCAGACGTGGTTAGTGCCTTGTGGGAGAGCGTGTACAGTTCGGGGGCGCAGATGCATAACCAGTCTGGTGAGATTAATGCAAGTGGGGGAGGGGGGGGAGTGACTAGAGGTTCTGGCAGATGCTCGAGGCTCAGAGGAAAGGCAAGACGTACGTTTAATCAGAATGCTACTGGCACCATTAGTATCGGAACTTTTCGCTGGCTGCTGACGGGGACAGAGCGCTTATGGGAATATCCCAAGTGATGTGATGTCAGTTCTTGAATCAACTCAACTCAACTCATGAGGATTTAGAGACATGTAGACTGAGATTTATTTATATCCCTACAGAAAAAAAAGCTTCAACTTTACCCAGGATGTGAACACGAGGCTCCGACTTCAAAGCCCAACAATCTAATCGCCTCGACAGACACTCCTCGACTGTATACAATAATTGTTATAAACTGGTGTGTGTTTTTTTATGAGTTAAGAATCGACTCCACAACACTCGGGGCATTCTGATAAGCGCTTCGTCCACGTCTTCAGCAGCAAGCGCAGAGTTCCAACTCCGGTGGTACCAATAACAGTCTGAGTGTATGTCTCGTCCCTCCCGTCAGTGTTGGGAGTCGGCCCCTGGTCACTCCTAGCTTCTCTTTACACAGTGATCATCTTGTTGTGCCTCCGCACTGTTCACTGATTCCCAGAGGGACCTTACAATATCTAGTTTGTCATGCATCAGTTTATCACCAAATGGAGCGGAACTAGCTCATCTTTCTGCTTGTTAATTTCCCATCATACTGAAATACCCTGGAGAAAATATCCAGAGGACGCAAACAACTCGTGACCTCTGGAGCGACGCTTTCAAACAGTTTTTAATGAGCCCTAGATATACAATAATTCACTAGTAATTATATTCCTCAGAGACCCCTAAAAAAAAAAGTTGCCAGAAACCACTGCAAACGGCATGTAAAGAAAAATTGAGATTAATCCAAAGAAGAAATAAATTACAATATTGTTTAAGTCATTTTTTTTTTACCCATATAAAGCAGAAGTTTTTAATTGTTATGTCTATTGCACATTCTGTATCTTACATCTTTCTGTGGTCGAAAGATCTGACCAGTCACCTAACTCTTAAATGTAAAACCAAACTAAAATTTGTCGGAAAAATAATAAAAGAAAATAAATAAATCGGAAAATGCGAGTAAAATCACGAATGGCGTTTAAAACACTAAGATTATTACAGTGAACTATAAAATATCAAATAAGATAAAGAATTGAGGAGTAAAACATATGTCTATCGCTGACAAAGATTATCAAAGAAGAAGATAGAGATGGTTTGGAAAGAATGCCTCCTGACACTGAGACAAATATGACTCTCTGGTGGACTGGAGGCAAAAGAGAAGCGGACATCCTTCAGGAACCTTAAGAAGACCAACAGAAAGGACAACAGTGTACATTGTCACGCAGGGAGCCACTAGACTCTCGCATGCGTATCCGGGTACTGGCAAAATAGACCTTTTATTTTTTTAAACAAATGTTACCTTGGCTCCCAGGTAGACCAAGCTTAAAAAGGTACCAGTTAAAAGTCCTTGGAAGTAAAGGCGGCTGATGCGATGTTTACCACATCGCCGATTGGTCTATAAAATATATGTCAATACGACTGGAGGCGTGGAAATAGGTCCTTTTCTTGACTTACCATAGGATACCATCGGCAGAAAATTTGCAGACGAGTAGCAGTGGAGATCACGTGTGAATGCCCTATACGTTAGCAACCACATTAGTAGGTACATGCAGATTAAATAATATGACATGCACTTTACTGATACAGCTTATGGAATATACATACATGAGTTACTGCAAGCTCAACGCCATCTCGATCCCCATCAGACGTGTCCACTTCTGAAATTATAAAAGATGTTGAGACATTTCCTTATGAATAATAATTATAACTTGGGGCTAGCTTTTATGCAAGCAAGAAAAGGACTCTGCTCAGATGATGGGCGTACAGGGCAGATGGCGTTAGATGTGTTTTTTTTTATAGACTAATCGGTGTAAGATGACTGATGTTTGTCATCATCAGTCCGGATGTATTTACTTTCCAGAATATTTTATTTTGGGCTGCTGCTGCTGTTTCTTCTTCTTCTTCTTCTTCTTCTTCTTCTTCTTCTTCTTCTTCTTCTTCTTCTTCTTCTTCTTCTTCTTCTTCTTCTTCTTCTTCTTCTTCTTCTTCTTCTTCTTCTTCTTCTTCTTTGTCTTCTTCTTTTTCTTCTTCTCCTTCTCCTCCTTTTTCTTCTTCTCCTTCTTCTTCTTCTTCTTCTTCTTCTTCTTCTTCTTCTTCTTCTTCTTCTTCTTCTTCTTCTTCTTCTTCTTCTTTTTTTCTTCTTCTTCTTTTACCGCTTCAGGTGTGTAAGGAAATCTGAGGTTCTGCTTCTTGCTATTTCGGCTGCCTCTACCATAGACATGTCACGATGCGAAGAGCTTCTCTGGTTTTATCTTTATATCTCATTCTTGGTCTACCTTTGGCTCAACGTCCGTTTCCTCTGTTGATGTATGCCTTCTAAGGTATAGCGTCAGAAGGCTTTCCCTCTGTGCACATACCATTTTGTTTGATGTCTTTCTAGGTAATTTAGTATTTGATATGACTGTAATGAAATATATTTAGGAAGGGGTTGAATAAATAAAGCATATATTTCAGACCAGCATCAAGGCACGCCAATCCATCACTGGTTGGCATGACAGAAAACGGTTATTAGAAAGCTGGCCCGACCAGCGATACAGATAAACCAGGTGCACTGTGACCAGTTAAAGAGAATACGTTTACCCAAACGTGACAACCGGAGACGGATGACAGGGGGTGATTGATAACCCACGCGGAGAGAGTTAGGAAGCGGGGGGTTGAAGAGATTTGAGCGAGGAGGAGACAGGTCAGTTAGTGCCGAGCCGCTAGTAGGGCAGTTGAGAAAACTTCGAGGGAAGATGTATAAAACTTTGGTTTAGCTTTGCGAGAGAGATTAAAGAACTTATCATGGTATATATGAACATACAACAACAAGATACTAGAATGTTATACTGTTGCATACATGAAATGACTCGTACTGTTTGTCTGACAATAATGTGGAAATAAACAATCAGATCTGGAATAACTTGTTACATCACTGGCCGTGTGATTGCGTACGATCAAGAGAGCTATGAACTGTATCCATAACACACTTTGTCCGAATTATGCACATTTATTTGTTGGGGGATGTGAAGATAGATACAACTGTGTCACAAGTGTGAGGATATTTGGCGCCGTGACCAGCGACAGTCTTGTGTACATCGACATTGTTAAAAATCAAGACTGCTGGTACAACAAACAAAGTAAGCAAGACAAAACAAACTAAACGCACGTCAGCTGTGTCACATGACCTTATTTCCCTGGTTTTACCACTTCGGATCACTCGCGCAGCCATTGCAGACATCTAACTTCCATGGAAACTAATTCGTTTTTCTTATTGGTTGTGAGTGACCATGTCTGGCACTGGTAGCATTGTCTACGAATGAAAATGTTTTTGTGACATGTTTCTTTGTTTGGTCTACCATAATTTTTAAATAAAAAATCAGCCCTGATGTGGATTTGAATCCAAGCCCGGCAGATAAGAGTCTAGGCACTGCGTTAACGCGGGCAAAGGATTATTTTTGTGGACAGATAAATATAACGACTACCTTTGCAATGGATAATTATAATACACAACTTCTGGTAATGGCTATTTATATGACGATTTCGCAGGTGGATAATTACTGTAAAAATATAATTATGACACATTTATCTTAGATGGCTGGGGGGAGGGGGGGGGCAGAAATATTACCAGAGAAATAGACAACAGAATACAGAAGGCCAGCAACATAAACTACCGAACAGCGACACTTTTGAAGCATCTAAATATCACCATGCACACACAAGAGCAGCTGATCAATGGGCTATTTTTACCTACTTTGTGCTATCATAGACAATCCTAGAAAAACATAAACGCATAATTACAACATGTAAGATGAGATGTTTAAGAAAATGCAATGGGAAAGACAAAGAAGAGGCAGCGTCACCAACCAAGAACTAAGAAGAATAGTAAGCACAGTACCGGTGAATGATTTCATGGAACATTAAAGAATGAAACGGTTTGATTATGTGATCAGAATAGAATAAAATCAGCCAGAACTAGAGCGTACTACACGAGGACAACAGACTACAGAAGGCCTACCAAGAAAGATATCGATGGAGGAAGTAAAAGCGACACTGCAGAAACATGACATTAACACAAGCTATGCAACTAGCAAAAGAGATGAAAATTCCAAAAAACTCCTCTCTAGGAAGCTTTGTGGCATAAGCAATAGGTCACAAGAAGAAGAAGAAGAAGAATTTTCAGGTGGCTAGGATATACTTGAAGGATGGAGGATATAAGTCTCCAAGGACTTTCTCTATATTGAATAACAGATTAGTAGGATGTTTCTATTTCCTCTGAGTTTCTTTTTATTATCTCATTCTAATGTGTCTTAATACAGCAATTTAAGTATCTGGGCACATGGATAACATCATATGGAAGATGCATAACTGAGATAAGAAACAGAATAGGACAGGCAAAAACTGCATTTTGTAAAATGAAAAACATCTTGTGCAATATATCTTTATCATTGAGAGTTAGAAAAAGAATTCTTGCTTGCTACATACATCAAGTTTTAACATATGGCTGTGAATTATGGACAATCGGTAGGCAGGCCAAGCAATTTCTGGAGGCCTCGGAGATGTGGTTTTACAGAAGAATGCTTAGAATACCTTGGACAGCCAAAAAGAGAGCAACCAAGAGGTTTTGAAAGAGGCGGGAGCCCGAAGACAACTTATCACAGACATCAGAAGGAGACAGCCATAATTTTTCGGCCATGTTATGAGAAGAGGGAAAATAGAACACGTTGTGACCACTGGAAAGATATGTGGAAGGAGAGATAGAGGAAGACAAAGATAGAAGATGCTTGACAGTCTTGTTGCATGGCATGGAGGTGTGTCGAAACACGAACTGATACATGCTGCAGGAGATCGCAGATTATGAAGAGGCATGATCGCCCACGCCAGTCGGCAAGGCACCTGATGATGATGATGATGAATGTGCCTTAAAAATTGAGTTGTTCTTCTAATGCTGGTGGCCAGTTTTTTTTTTTTTTTTTTCTTTTAGATATGCCCAGGCTGATTTCATTATCGCTAAGACTAAAACGCCATTTATGAAGCAAAGCAGGTTATCTATGATTTGTCAAAATTGTAACGCTTGCCGGGCAGCAGGCTATTCTTCTATATCCTTTTCATGTCGCTGTTGACACATAAGGCATTCACAAGTGATCTCCATTGCTGCCGGTCTGCTGCTTTTCTGCCCATGGTATCCCATGTTAGTTTGCATTCCTTAATTTCCCGTTCTATGGTCCTTCTCTTGGTTTTCTTAGGGCGTCTACGTCTCCTATTCCCATCTGCTGTCCACTGGAGAGCTGTTTTGCCAGAAGTGTCACAAGGCATTCTGCAAACATGTCCAAGCCATCTCCATCATCTTACTTTGATAACATTTGCCAGTGTTGCACATTCTGTTTTCCTATTCAGTTCTTCATTTGAGATCTTGTTTGGCCAAAATATTCGTAGAATTTTTCTTAAACATTTATTTTGAAAAGTCTCAAGTTAATATGTAATTCCATCTGTAATTTTATAACATTCACTGTTGTATAATAGTATTCCAAAAATGTTGCTCTTGTATATTCTGAGTTTTGTCTTTAAACTAAATCCCTTTGACTTCCGTATATTGTTAAGCGTGGCAAATGCTTGATTTGCTTTGTTAATTCTTGGTGTTACATCCTTTTCAGAATCTCCATCTGGAGTAACTTTAATTCTGAGGTATTTAATTCTGCAACTTCCTCTATTGCTTCATCATTTAAGATAATTGGATTTTCTGTTTTGTAATTATTTCTCAGTACTCTAGTTTTACTGGTGTTTAATTTGAGTTATATCTTAGGGGCTGTTGAAAGTCTTTCGATTTTTTCCTGAGCTTCCACATGACTGCTTGATATAAGACAGATGTCATCTGTATAGTCCAAATCCTAAAACAAAGGTGAGTGAACACCTGATGCCTCTTTCTCTATCTCGTGTAACTTCTTTCATCAGCCAGTCAATGGTGAAATTGTAAAAAAGAGGAGAGTTAGTATGCATCGCTGTCTGACTCCTGTGTTGACAAGCAGACCATTAACCCGCCATTTTATATAGCTAATGAAAGTCGCGTAGTTACCGTGTAGCATGGAGCGCGCGCGCGCGTACACACATACATACACACAAACAAACAAAAATAAATATTACATTATGTTTTAAATTTAGAAAAGTGTCTCTTGAACAGATCCAAAACGCGTGCAATCACATAAACACAGACACTGGCAAGCAAAACATGAACCTCCTTAGGGCACCAGATTTGGACACATAAAAAGCCGTCAGCTAATATTTCAAGTACTCTATTGTACTTGTTCTTCATCTTGTAGTTTCATGTCGAGATGTGGGGATATAATAGCTTTCATCCGGTGATGTCTTGAGGCAACTGGAAATCGTCTCTATGAGTTGAAATCATAATATATATGTGTGTACAGCTAACACAGCCAGCTCGTCTCTATGAATCGCTTAGCGATTATGTTTTGTGGTCGGTTGTATTATTTGTTCCGCTGCATGCGGCTGTTTAAATTAGGGTGTCGTGACTTTTTTTGGTGCGATCGTCTGATTACAGTTGTACATATGAATTCAAATGCTACTGTTTGTCTGATCTTTGCTCATGTCTGGGGTGGTCTGTGAGTATTAACTAGTTCTTTCATATTCCTCTTATCTACGTCACAAGGGCCTATGACAATGATCAGCTACAAAACACGCAGAATGATCAACATTAATGGCATAAAATAGCACACATAGATCAACATTGAATGGGGTATCTACAATATTTGGAAGTGAATTAAAGATGTATGGTGGAGTGGTCAAATTGTTTGCCTTGCGCCCTAAAAGTTGCTGGCTCCTTTCATGGACACATTGTTCATTATACGGGTACAGTCTTTATGGAGACCCTTGGGAATAGTGACGGGAGATACGGAGTTCATGTTTTGTGCGACACTCTCAGCAGGCGGCTAGCCTTTCTACGGAGAGGGGCCGAGCCAAACTGGATAAAACCCGGTGCAGTGATATCGATCCTCTGGCTTTCAACTTCAACTTACCAATTTTGGTGTGGTCAGTATCTGGTTTGTAGTCCCATGGATTAACATCCATCACCTGACTTGTCGTATAGCATAGCTCTTGCAGTGTCAGCACTTTCCTGTGTCCAAAGTGAAGTCAAAGGTCAGGCAGGAGGAGACAAGACAGATATAAATTAAACCTACAATATGCATTACTGGAAAGCTAATTCAACACAGAATAGTGAAATATAAACAAAATTTGGTTATAGTATTTATTGTCTTAACGATGCGAAATTAGATATTAAAATAAAATAGAAGAGAGTAGATAAAGTAATTTTTTTAGATAACTAATCAACCCCGTGTGGGTTCCGGGGCCCTACTATGGGGAAAAAAAATATACCCACTGCCTACACAAAAGCATGTCGTAAGAGTCGACTAATTGGGAGCTTCCTTCGAAGTCGGAGTGCATCTGCCTGAGAGGCAAGTAACCAACAGTGTGCACACAAATGTCTCAGATCTGTCAAACGGATGCACACGCAACACTCAGGTTCTGAAACAGGACTGCAGTCCAGAAGTTGACGAACAACCAGAACTTTCCACCAGAGTTTACAGCTGGTGAACGCAAAGAAGAAAAAGAAGAAGACAACAGGAGAGAGGGGATTATGTAACTTTTTAGATAACTAAAGGGTGTTTGCACCCTTCTCCCCCTTTCACTCCCCTCCCCACCCCCCCCCCCCCCCCCCCCACCCCCCAAAACGAAAATCGATAAGAGAGATCACAAAGGCTGAACTGGTTTCCACCCATTATATTTAACTGATTTTAAAAAAAGGGTGAAGAACCCTTTTCCACGCCTTTCAGGCATATTGGGTATATACGGCTAGACCAATATTTTTGTAGACCAACGGCACAAGATGGGTTATAAGGTCAGCATCACAACGGCCGCCTTTACTTCCAGGACAGCACCTGGTACCCACTTAAAGCTGGGTCGACCTGGGAGCCAAAGTCATTTGTGCAAAACAGTCAAGCTCTGCCGGCTAGCCGCTACGTCACGGCGACTCCTATTGAACTGATTACGTAGGATAAAACAAAATGTAGGAACAGATCGTGAGCTTTATCTGACATTAAGGGCACCATAGAATAATGAATGAAAAAAGAAAAGAAGAAGTTGGCTGCGTGGTCTCGAGGCATGGCATCCGCCTCGAGTGCTGGTGATCCCGGGTTCAAGCCACTATGAATGCTGAGACTTTTTCACATGGACTTCTAGTAATTTCCCCTGGTCTCTGGGTAGTAACATCGGACGCCCGTGTGTATTGTGGTGGACGTTAAAAAATTCCTTGGCGGTTGGAAATTTAAAAAAAAGGAGTAGCCTAACGGTGCTATGGAGTTCGTGCACTGCGCAGAGAATTTCGGTCTCAGACTTGAGTCAGAAGTCGAACGGACCACTTAAGAGTTACTACCCCTGTGCTGCGATGTTGATTCGCCGCCTTAACCTAACAGAAATGAAGAATGGGCAAATGAAAAAAAGTGTAGAGAATTCAGTATGGACGGCTACACGGACATCTACTCCGGTCAATTATTATCTTGATGGGTGAGTACATGATAGGTAACTTTGAAAGAATGATCATCATTTGAGGTTTGAACAACGGATCAACATCATGGCACATGGGTAGTAACCCATAAGTGCTCCGTTCTTCTTCTAACTCAAGTCTGAGTCCGAAGAAGCTCAGCACAGTGCACAGGCTCTGTAGCACCGGCGAGGATCCTGAAATACTTTGGGGTAGATTTTTAACTCCAAATCTTTGCTTGGCAGCGCCGTTAGGCTACTTTTTTCGATTTTCAACTGCCAAGGGGGGCCCAGGGGCCCAATCTCACCACCCAGAGACCAGGGGGATTACTAGAGGTCCACGTGAAAAAATCTCAGCCCTTAGCAGGGACTGAACCCCGAACCAGACCTCGAGACCACGCACCCCCCCTAGAATAAGCATACTTTTTTTTTTTTTTTTCTGTCATTGGATGCTCTTTATTGTTCAAGTTTTTTTTTTTGTTAAGTATAGTTGGTAGTTGAATTCAGAAAAAGAAAACAAAGTTTGGTGGAAACGTTTGGTTGCGTGTATTAGAATAAAACTATGTACACATACTACGATATTCACTTTTTTTAAAAATCCTGTGCCACCAGTGACATCAATTGCTTTCAACATGACCCATTCATGATATTAATTTTAAAAAGAATGATCATACTAGTTGTAAGTAAACAAGAAAGCAGGAACAAAACAAAAACAAAAAAGCAAGATACACAAATCCTTTTTTTTTACACGTTGGAGTGAGGATTAATGTTACTTACGGCTTCAAGTTAACAGTCTCCTTCTGGTCCTCTCTAATATACCATTCCTAGTTAACAGTCTATGAATGTTTACAACTAGTTACTGTAATTTACCGCTACAGGTTTACAACCACTTACTGTAACTTACCGTTCCTTGGCTTAGTCGCTCCTCTTCTTCTTTGGGGTGTAGAGGTTTGCCGGAGAGGTTGCCAGACTTTTATATCAGCACTTACCGTTGCTTGGCTTAGTCGCTCCTCTTCTTCTTTGGGGTGTAGAGGTTTGCCGGAGAGGTTGCCAGACTTTTATATCAGCACTTACCGTTGCTTGGCTTAGTCGCTCCTCTTCTTCGTTGGGGTAGAGAGGTTTGCCGGAGAGGTTGCCAGACTTCTCTATCAGCACTTACCGTTCCAAGTTAACAATTTCTTCATGGTCCATCATTTTGCGGTCAAGACCAGAAGCGTCCAGTGTTTCTAAAATATTGCACGATTTCTTGTGGCCTTGGCTCTCACTGGCTCCTGTCTGTATAAGCAGTGTCGATGCTAGAGGAAGTAAACGCGGACAAAGAAGGTTTGCATCTGCTTCTAGCATTGTTTGGAGTATAAATACAGGGTGCCCCATAAATTTCCATACATTAAAAAAAAAATGAGATTTACACTACTTCCATTGCTTTGAAAACGTCGATGCGTGCCCTCCAGTGCTGAAGAACACGCGTAAGCACAGGTAGAAAACATCGGTGACCGAGCGCCCACTAGCTGGCCGGTAGACGGCTTCGTCGTCGCTGGTCGAGACATTTTTTAGGTCAGTCTCCTTTGATCGCAACAACACCGCACCTACTTGGTGGTAAACAATGCTAAGCCATTTTATATAACGCAACAAAAAACTAGTCATAATTATAACCAAAAGCTCCCTCTTCGTGAATGCTGGTTGAACGTAACTATTCCCCCCCCTGCAAACCAAGTCAAGCTGGAGTTTTGCTTGATAATGGTGTTGGTGAGGTGTTTATTTTCTTTATGTATGGACCCTTACTGGGCGAACTAATACCTTTCAGCCCCGACAGAGCCTAGGCAATCACTTAATATACACACCAAGGTCCTAGTGAATCGTGGGGTGGGTGGACCCTCAGCGCCATAGTATTTTCCTAGGGGCAGTGCTCTAGGGGTTTAAGGACAGGTTAAACCCAAAAAATGAATTTGATTTTATCTGATGCAAACAATGCTTTCTGTATGTACATACTGGTTACAGATTTAAGGGAGATAAGGTTTTTTTTTTTTTTTTTGAGTTATAATCAGCATATTTTTATGGTTATTTATTGAAAATATTAAACTTTATGCGGCTAATATCAGACATGATGTGGAAAAGGTCCAAATTTGTACTCCCCATGGCGCAATGATTTTTAATAAAACTAATAAAGATGGCTTCCTAAAAATTCGCAAATAAATGTAGCATTATATTTTAACTAAACACTTCAGTGCAAAATTTTAAAAAATATATATTTTTTAATTATTTAGTAAATCACAAAAATAAAAGCCCCTTTTCCGCGTCTTTAGGCATATAGGGCATATAGGGCTAGACCTAAATTTGTATAGACTAAATCGGCACAGAATGGGTGATGTGGTCAGCATCACGCCCTATTTAATTATTATCTTAATATTATTTGCTAAATTGCAAAACAAAAATGTGAAATAATAATAATAATAAATGTATAAACAAACACTTAGTCGCAGTGTATACATGTTTAAGGGGGACACAAGCAACTTTGACAATATTTTTAGGCAATGAAAGTTCAGACCATTAAGAATTTTTAGGAGGAACATGTTTTTATTTCCTTGGGGTGGTTGGGGGGGGGGGGGGGGGGGTGGGGGTCAAGTATCAATGTATCGGAGTACAAAGGCTCCAGTCAAGGTCGTCTAACTTTTGTCACTTCCGGTAGCATCCTTCATGTACTCCCCCAATTTATTATTTCAAATCTAACTTCTTTTTCATTTTGTTTTTAGAGGTCCCTGTGGTTTCCAGGAAAATAATTAGTCAGTTATACTATTAACATACTTTCTCAGTGTATGTCATATTTAGCACCAGTATCTGTTTGTCAACTCTTGATTCC
>CAJHNH020003547.1:0-27346 GCA_905116865.2 Candidula unifasciata | reverse complement strand
TACTAACTACTACTACTGCTACTACTACTACTACTACTACTAATACTACTACTACTACTTCTACTGCTACTACTACTACTACTTCTATTACTACTACAGCTCCTTCTGCAGCTACTGCTGCTGCTCATGATGTTACTGTTGCTGCTGGTACTACGACTACAACTGATTACTTACTTAAAAAGCAACAACTACGACTACTTTAATGCCTTCTTCTTCTTTTTCTTCTTCTTCTTTTTTTTCCGTCCTTTTCCTCCTCCTCCTCCTCTTCTACTACTATACTACTTATTCTTCTTCTTCTCTTCTTCCTCCTACTCATACTCTTTTATTTCCCCGTCCTCCTTCTTCTTCCCCATCTTCTGCTGCTACTATTACTTCTTTCTCTTCTGCTGCTATTACTACTACTATTACTACTAATACTACTGCTGCTGAAGCCACCATCACTACTACTGTTACTACTAAAACTACTACTACTGCTGCTGCTGCTGAAGCACCATTACTACTACTGTTACTACTAAAACTACTACTACTGCTGCTGCTGCTGCTGAAGCACCATCACTACTACTGTTACTACTAATACTACTGCTGCTGAAGCCACCATCACTACTACTGTTACTACTGATACTACTGTTGCTGCTGCTGCTGAAGCACCATCACTACTACTGTTACTACTAATACTAATGCTGCTACTGCTGCTGAAGCACCATCACTACTACTACCGTTCTGTACAATCCTTTGTGAAATTTCAAAAGACTATAATATACTAGTTTCTGAATACATTCATAGAATACATATTCCCTCCGTGTGGGTGCCTGAGCACTGTTTTGGGGAAAACAAGAAAAGACCCACCGTCTCCCCAACAAGCGTGTCGTAGGAGTGACTAACTGAGAACTTTTTTCGAAGTTGGAGTGCATCTACCCGAGTGGCCAAGAAACCACCAAATGCACACAAATAAGTCTGTAAAACGGAAGTGCATACAAAACTCGACCCTGGCACAAAGCTAAAGTCCAAATGGACGAACCACCAGGACTTTCCGCAAGAGTTGACAGCCGGTGAACAAAGAAGAAGAATAGGACAAAGATTCTTTCATCTCGATTCCCGCTGCATCATTTTAATAATACAAGAAACAAAAGTTCCTCGGTTAGTTAGTGAAGAAAACAGTCATAATGCTCAACAAAGAAGAAAAGTTATACACATAACATCAGAAAAAAAAAATGCAGTAGTAATACGAGTAATAGCTGTAAACTAAATAGAAAATTAATCCTACCACATCTTTGAACTGAATCCGGATTCTTTATTTTAATAATCTGATAAGAGTACTAAGAACTAGAAAACCTTTGCACTGAAACCCAAAGAGTTGAGGGATTAAAAGCAGCCACACAAACTCTCTCTCTCTCTCTCTCTCCCTCTCTCTCTCTCTCTCTCGCTCTCTCTCTCTCTCTCTCTCTCACAAACACACACAACACACACACAAACAACACACACACCACGCGCACGCACACACACAAATACACACACATTCGCACACAAGAAGAGAGTCGGAAATTAGAGATCGAAGTGAAAAAAGGGACGGGGGAGAGACGGGGTGAGCTGCAAACGATATAATGGATATGACGTCTCAAGTGAGTTAACTGAGGGTCTATGCTAGCTGGACGATAGGTTAGTTGCGTGTCCTTTACAGGACGTTGCAGAACCAACCCCAACAGCCCCTGGCTGTTGTGTGGTTTTTCTAGGCAAATGTATGTCCCGTAGTTTACCATTGCCCTAGACGGTCGGCTCTCTTGATACCACTGTCGAAATCAATGCAAGGCACATGGCCCGCAGCTGGGATCGAACTCGACATCCCGACATTACGAAAGCTGGACGATAAAAGGGCATAAAAAGACAACTTTCTTGGTCATCGGCGACCGGGACGCCTATTGGTTCGCCCGTATACGATTTCGTCGCCGGTCGGGACTGTGTTTGGAGTTTGTCTCCTGTGATCGTATTAACGTTGCGGGAGTCCTTTTCGGGGCTCTTGGCGGCGTGTAGTGTTAAGCCATTTTGTATGGCACACGTAACGTAGTCACAATTATAACCAAAAGCTCTGCCTTCGGGAATGTTGGTTGAAGGTTGAAGGCGACATTTGTTTTTAAACAAAGCATTGGATTGGACTGTCTTGGTAAGCCTGTGTTTCTACTGTGTTCGCCCTAAAAAGTGTCGGTCGACTAGTAGTGTTGTAGTTAGGCTGTGATATATACACCTTTCTGATTAATTAATTAAAACAATTAGTCGCTTCCAGTGCTGGATTAAAACATAAGCTAACTAAACTGCAACACAGGGCCTCATAATCTGCAGGGGCCTCAACACATTCCAATTATTTGTTCACAAACGCAATCTTCTTTTAATTGAGCGTTTAAAAGAATTACAAAATGCAATTATCTGATTTCTCAGACACGTTCTTTGTTATAATATACTTGCATCTTCCATATACTTGAAAGGCGTATATATTTTACAGATTTATGCGATTAGCTGGCATTATTAGAAACGTTAGGGGGATCGAGACTATACAGCTTAGAAACATGAAGTCTAAATCCGGCCCTGGTCGCCTCTTACGACATGCTTGTAAGAGGGCTATTCCCTCCCCCTTCCCCGCAATGAAGCACCAGAAACCACACAGGAAGTCTTGGTAAGCAAGAATACTAAATCACAACAATACTGCTGATCCTTGGTGAGAGATACTGCTGATCCTTGGTGAAAGATACTGCTGATCCTTGGTGAGAGATACTGCTGATCCTTGGTGAGAGATACTTCTTATCCTTGGTGAGAGATACTGCTTATCCTTGGTGAGAGATACTGCTTATACTTAGTGGGAGATACTGCTTATCCTTGGCAAGAGTTACTGCTGATCCAGGGTAAGAGATACTGCTGGTCCACGGTAAGAGATTCTGCTGATCCTTGGTAAGTGATACTAATGATCCCTGGTAAGAGATACTGCTGATCCACGGTAAGAGATACTGCTGATCCACGGTAAGAGATATTGCTGATCATTGGTAAGTGATACTGATGATCACTGGTAAGAGATACTGCTGATCCACGTTAAGAGATACTGCTGATCCTTTGAAAGCGTTACTGCTGATTCACGGTAAGAGATACTGCTGATCCATGGTAAGAGATACTGCTGATCATTGGTAAAAGATCTGCTGATCCTTGGTAAGAGTTACTGCTGACCACGGTAAGAGATACTGCTGACCACGGTAAGAGATTATGCTGATCCATGGTAAGAGATTATGCTGATCCATGGTAAGAGATACTGCTGATCCACGGTAAGAGATACTGCTGATATATGGTAAGAGATACTGCTGATCCACGGTAAGAGATACTGCTGATCCACGGTAAGAGATACTGCTGATCCATGGTAAGAGATTATGCTAATCCACGGTAAGAGATACTGCTGATCCTTGGTAAGAGATACTGCTGACCACGCTAAGAGATACTGCTGATCCTTGGTAAGAGTTACTGCTGACCACGGTAAGAGATACTGCTGATCCTTGGTAAGAGTTACTGCTGACCACGGTAAGAGATACTGCTGATCCTTGGTAAGAGATACTGCTGACCACGGTAAGAGATACTGCTGATCCTTGGTAAGAGTTACTGCTGACCACGGTAAGAGATACTGCTGACCATGGTAAGAGATACTGCTGATCCTTGGTAAGAGATACTGCTGATCCACGGTAAGAGATACTGCTGATCCTTTGTAAGATATACTGCTGACCCACGGTAAGAGATACTGCTGATCCACGGTAAGAGATACTGCTGACCCACGGTAAGAGATACTGCTGACCCACGGTAAGAGATACTGCTGATCCATGGTAAAAGATACAGCTGATCCACGTTAAGAGATACAGCTAATCCTTGGTAAAAGATACTGCTGATTCACGGTACGAGATACTGCTGATCCATGGTAAAAGATACAGCTGATCCACGTTAAGAGATACAGCTGATCCTTGGTAAAAGATACTGCTGATCCACGGTACGAGATACTGCTGATCCATGGTAAGAGATACTGCTGATCCATGGTAAAAGATACTGCTGATCCTTGGTAAAAGATACTGCTGATCCTTGGTAAAAGATACTGCTGATCCACGGTAAGAGATATTGCTGATCCTTGGTAAAAGATACAGCTGATCCACGGTAAGAGATACTACTGGTCCATGGTAAAAGATACTGCTGGTCCATGGTAAATGATACTGCTGATCACTGGTAAGAGATACTGCTGATCCTTGGTAAAAGATACTGCTGATCACTGGTAAGAGATACTGTTGATCTTTAGTACGCAAGTAAACATGACAATTATAAGAGGATCTTACCTTAATATAAGTGGCATCAGTCTTCTTTTGCATAGTAGAACCAGATCAAACACTTTGGAGCCAGAGTACCGGAGTTCATCTCTCAGCACGTAAGAGTCGCTGACCCCGCCGATACCCATACTCAAGCAACAATAGACGGCAACCTCCCGGCTCAAGTTGTACACCATCTGGGAAGAAGAAGAAGTAGAGACCTGTAAATTCACTTTGTGCATCTTGGCTGTCTCCATGGATATTTTAGAATTAACTTGGGCTTCATGGTCGATACAGCCTGAAATGAATTCAATGAAATACTCTGGGCGGTAAAAGCGACGGAGGTGATATTTATCATATCCTTAGTGTCGGTTGTTCTTGGATCTAGCGTCACACCGTCACGTCGTCACGGTCACTTCATTCGTCACACGCACACACAAACGCATATATATATATATAAAAGGACGTTTAAAAAAAAATGCACGAAATAGTTCTTTCCAGCTAATAATGAAGGGAAAGGCATGACATTTTGGACACTGCAATTATGACACGTACCGATTGTGTTAAACGAAATGTCACCTAGTGAACAGGTAAATACCTTTTGTATCACATACCAACCCCCCCCCCCCCCCTCCTCCAACTACCACCAGCTACAACTATCCAAAGATTTGTCGGAACACCTTGTCTGGTTTAGACCTAGTACACATAGGCCAACGAAATAGTAAAATGCCTCAACTTGTCTGGCTAACCTATCAGTAAATGTCACCATTTGAATTAGGGAAATATATTGTGTGGCTCATTATCATTGCACGTCACCAGTGAATTACTTAAAATACCTTTCTTTGGCCCATACCCAGCGCACATCAGTCAACGAATTGGTGACATATCTTCTTCTGGCTCACCCCCAGTACATGTAACTCAATCAATTGATAAAATATCTTATTTAATTCCAAATCCCCCCCCCCCCTCCTTTTTTTTTTTTAGTATATGTCACCCAATGAAGTAACTTGTTCAAATTGACAGTTAAAATATCCGAACGCGTCACTGACATTTCAAAATAGCACTTCTACTATTAATATCAGTTCTAAATGAAGTCGCAGTGAATTTGTAGCATTCGAAATTCTATACTTATCCCCCGAACACTACAATAGTATACGTATCTTGCTCAATCAATCAATATAAGTTTAGGACTGATGCAATAGTCAACGCAGGAGATGTTACATGATCGATAGATAGACGATAGCTTGCTCTTTCAGCATTGGTTACCCTGCAATCGTATTTCTCAAACAGGGACAGGATCAGTTGTAAACGTCTGATTGTTGATCCTGACAAGCGGTGTCGTGGTTACAAAAGTATACAGCCTGAATTAGATCCACAAAATCCTATAAAATACGGTTGAACGATGAGGTCAGATTTCGTCATATCTGGTTGTGCAGATGCGGTTACTTGGTTTAAAATAACTACTGACAACCTTTGTTGTTGGCGAATGTTAAAAGAACCAGAGATTGGACTTTATTAAATCGGGTTTTATATGAAGCGGTCCGGTCTCTCTCCAAAGTTTATGGCCGAGAACGTCGCACTCAGTACAATGTGTGTGTAGTTCAAAAGACGAAACTAAAGGAGAAGTGATTGAGCAGTAAGGTAACAGCCGAAAAGAAGTCAAAATCCTATAAATTACCTCCTTTCGTCTAATAAAATCTCCATAATTGGCACCTGCTATATTAAGATTATGAACTAATTATTAAAAAAAAAAAAAAAAACAGTTGCAGTAATAAAAGAAATAAAATTTCCAAGAGCAAAAGAGCACGAGGAGAAGAAAGATAGATAGAGATCGATCAAAATAGGGAGGGCATGGGGCGAGCTGCCTACGATGAGAAAGGATTTGAGGCCTTGGCGTGCGTTAGTTGAGAGCATATTTGAGGCCTTGGCGTGCATTAGTTGAGAGCATATTTGAGGCCTTGGCGTGCGTTAGTTGAGAGCATATTTGAGGCCTTGGCGTGCGTTAGTTGAGAGCATATTTGAGGCCTTGGCGTGCGTTAGTTGAGAGCATATCTTCTAATGCAGGATAAGAGACAGAACAATAATATAAAGTTAATTATTATTCTTCCAACCTTCAGTTTCCAGTGACAAGTTTCCTTTTGCATATTCTTCCCAAACAGTAATCAGACAATACGGTAATATTTGGCTCTTTTGTCTACATTGCTAGCCTCGGTAGCGCCCTGGCATGATGCCCAAATGCCTGCCTGAAGGTCTTGAGTTCGAATCTGGATCAAGTTATATTTCTTTCCTTTTTTCCGTCAAAAAATCATCTTGGCTCTTAGGTCGACCCAGTCATAAAATGGTACCAAATAATGCGCTAGGACGTGTAGGTGGCCGGCGAGATTCTGACCTATCTGCCACTGAATCCTATGATGAAAATGGGATTGTCCTGATAAAAAAGGGACTGTACCGGTGGAAACAAAAGGTACTGTATTGATGAAAATGGAATTGTCCCGACGAAAAGGGGCCTGCCCTGATGAAAAACGGACTGTCCCAGTAAAAACAGGACGTACGATTACCTTAATCTAGACCCAATGCGCTACTGGCGTAAACAGACACTTGTATCCCTTTTGTACGAGCCTGGATTGACTTCGCAACCGCATTGTTCAAGGTGTAAATAGTGCTTCTTCTAAGGATTTGAACTGGACTGGAACTAGGCTGGATCTGGTTCTCACTAGTTAAAAAGACTACCAAACATACTAACGCATGTAGTAAATACTGGCGTTAAAATGTGTTACACTTTATTATGACAGAGCACTTCCATTAACAACAAACTACATTTCTGGTGGCGACTGTTGGCTTTGGCGTCTCTAGCAACTGCCATATGTATTTACTGCGTGCGCATATTTCTGGATTGTGCCGGGACAATCGGATGTTCACCAGTTTTTCAAATAGGGCAGTGAGGAAGATTTCATTTGATTTTCACTACCGCAGGAATGAAGCGAATATGCGGTTACCCAATTTCAGTGAAACTGAAACCTAGAATAAGACACTTCCATAATATGAGGAACGTAAACAAAATATTAGCTTCTAAATAACGTATAATTGTCAAAGATAAGATTCAGCGCGTCAACACGACGCGAAACTGAAATGATGAACAAGCAGTTAGAAGGTCAGATTGAACACCAGGAGAGCTTTGGATGTACGGGGGGTATTTTTCGCCTTCATTGAAGCAAAAGAGATCCCACAAATGTCAAGTGTATGCCTTTTGAAGAAAGTGGAAATTAAAAGAGGGCTGATGCTAGAAACGAAGAAAGTGGAAATTAAAAGAGGGCTGATGCTAGAAACGAAGAAAGTGGAAATTAAAAGAGGGCTGATGCTAGAAACGAAGAAAGTGGAAATTAAAAGAGGGCTGATGCTAGAAACGAAGAAAGTCGAAATTAAAAGAGGGCTGATGCTAGAAACGAAGAAAGTCGAAATTAAAAGAAGGCTGATGCTAGAAACGAAGAAAGTAAAAATATTTCGGCTAGACATTCCAAGTCTTGAAATCAGGCCACTAAATAAAGAGATGAAAGTAGGAAGATAATATTCAGAGATGAAAGTGGGAAGATAATATTCAGAGATGAAAGTGGGAAGATAATATTCAGAGATAAAAGTGGGAAGATAATATTCAGAGATGAAAGTGGGAAGATAATATTCAGAGATGAAAGAGCAGCAGTCTGCGTGTTTAGTCAAGTAGAAGCCTACAAAGCAAGTTAAAGTTCTATAGCAACCATCACTGCAGAAATGGCATTTAAATGATTATTACACGACTGTATACTTTTACTAGAAGGTAATGGAAATCAATTCCTACACTGTGCGATAGAAAAGAACATCAACCGTTATGCTGCAGGATTGAACGACACATCAGCAGCTATGTTGAAAGGAAGAAGGCTCGCATCATCGCACGCTTGCTGCATTCGCATACACCGACATCACACGACGAGCAGAAAATGGACGACTGGAAAAACAACACGATACTGTTCCAGCACTTTAATCTTCCACTCGCGGCTTACACAGCCGGCACATGAAATAGACAACTGTACAGGCACACATTATAACTCAATTATCAACGTTTCAATTATTACCTTCAAGCAGAAAACACAATCGTCCTACACTAGCATCATGAACGAAAACACAACAGCTGTCCTGACAGAAAAAATAACACGGCCCGCCGGCATGTTGCTTGCCAGCTTTTTGCCAAGTTGGACGTTGGAACAAATTCACTCATAACATCTGTTGAATCCACACATCATCCACCGCTGTCCATGCACTTTGTTCCTGGGCCCAAACGAGACTGACTCCCAGCCCTTTTTACGATATTATATAGCCTTCTAATCCCCGCTTCGTTTTTCCTGAATATTCCGTGCTCCTTCAGTTTCACGGCAGTCGTGTTTCATCATACTTCGCATGAAGTTCCACAGTCAACATTTCTCTTTACGTAAATAATTTATACTCCACATAATATTTGACTATCAGCATTTCTTTATAATTCCCGTGAAGTTCAGACTCAACAATCCCCGTGCCGTCCCAGTTAGAGTCAAAATATTCCACTCACATTTATTACTGACATCATCTGTCGGGCATAAATTAACTGGGAGAAAATGAGATTCACTACACACGGCCACCTTTTTTTTTTTTAAGCCGTGGCAACTGTTTTTTTTTTTTTTTTGCCAGAGGGTGGCCGTTGCATTTTTGCTCCATTTGTAGAATGGAAGGATGTAGTTTCGTCGCGAAGCTTCTGAGTTGTGTGCATGGCGTGACACTGTGAGCTGCGTTTGTTTTTTTGTTGGCACAGGAGCGGAGCAACTGTGGGGTGACCCGTTTGCTGTGAAGCTGAAACCAGGATTACCAGATTACCAGATTTTAAAATATCTTTTTTTTTTTTTCCAGAGGCATTTTAAAGATTCTTCTGTAAAAAAAAAAAAAAAAACCATTTCTGATGTCTCGAGCATGTGTCTGGCTTGTTCGTTAATTACCAAGTTGTTATTCTACGATATTGCCGTATGGTAAGCAGATATGCTAAACAAAAAGACATCTTCTTTTGTTTAATAAAACCTGTTCCAAAAATCAGTTTACACCTATGATAACTAAAGTCGATAAGTAAGAAATAAATCCATTATAGAACTACTTCACAAGCTTCTAAGTGCGATTACAATAATTATCACAGCTTGGAAAGTAAATTTCAGTGACTTGATGTAAATTGTATCTGGTGTTAGCATTTGCTGTTTGAGAGAAGAAAAAAAAAGGTTTTGAAATTGTGCAATTTTGTGACATTCTAAATCATGCAATCACGATCGAGAATGTTGCAATACTCTGCTGCTTCCACGCTGTGCTTGTTTGAGTTGTAGCGAGGATATGAAAGTGAATTGTTGAACCCCAGTCAAAAGTAAATGTTTCTAAATGGCTGCATGGTAATTTTTATATAACGGTGACAGAAAGACAAGGGGTGAACTGTTGAATCTGTATTTTGTTAGGCTACTTCAACAGAAGAGATTGCAGTATTGATCATCGTGCTGATGGGTTGAGTTGAATGCAATGACATGGCTGTTCAAAAAAGCGAGGCTTAGATAGAAAAGTGGCTTCCAATTTTTGGCTGCTGGAAATTATGGATTTAAAATAAGACGAAATGCCAGGTTTTGTTGGAAATGAAAGCTGAAACGAGAGCAAAGTCGGTGTGTGATCAGTAATAATAATGTTCAAGTAGAGGCAAAGAAGGGGTATTTGGAGAGACAGAACATTTGGTGACAGTTTCAAATGTCGTTGCGGGTGATCTCATGACAATGTGCTTATTATAAAATTAGAAAATAAATATCCTGATCAGCAGTAATAGATAGGTCTTGACAGGATATTTAACCTCCTGAGATAATTGTGAAAAACACCGGCAGATCCCAGATATCTGGTTGAACCTTCACAGAAGTCAAGATTAGGTCACTCGTATCGGCTACAACAGCCAGGTGTGACCTATCGTCTTATGCCAGTATTGTCGAGATAGTTTTTTTTTTCTTTCTTTTAAGTCCTCATTCCTGATATTATCTACTCTAGTCACATCTGCAGATCTTCTCAGACATCTTATGTCAATGATCACTGATTTTTTAAATTGTCTGCTGTTATGAGTGACGATGTTTGGCACTGGTAGCATGGAGTGGGAGTGAATATGCTTTGCATGAGATGTTTCTTTGTGCCACTTGCAATTGTAATATACTGTAAGAAGGGAGCTAGCTGTTCTAATACTAAGTAGACTTTGTCGCATCAGATGTTAATTTCTTCATATACCATATAAAGTATGTTAAGTTAATATTCCATCATCGGAGATTTTGTTCCAAGATATTTAAACTCAGCTGTCTGTTTAATGCCTTTGTATTTTACTGCTATATTTAGGTTCTGCTACGTATTTCTTATTGAAGTTATTCTGTCTTTTCAATTATGCTTCTCAATATTCGTTTTACATTCTTCGTTCATGAATGTGAGATGTTCTAATTTTATGGCCACATCAGCTGCTTTACTGGCGATATTTTTCTGCTAATTTTTTTTTTTTTTTTTTTTTTTAAAGATTTGCAAAAAACGACAGATAATTTAGAACATATAGTATCAAACATTAGACTACAAATAAGTTACGAAAAGACAATATGCTTGAATTGAACACACCGTCACCAGATCAAGGCATCAGTAGGTTTAAAAAGCCTGAAACACATTTTTGAACTCTAAATAGTATAGTTCTAAAACCAAGTTACGTATTTGCAATGCTTATGTTATTTCCATTTTAAAATGTGCCAGTGGAAGTTGGGAAACTACTAAAGACAATGGAAAGAAAGTAAATGCATTCAACAACAAAATACTTGGGGAAAATTATGAAGATAATATTGAAATTACTCAAAAGGGGAGAATAAATAAGAGCGATAGTGAGGCAACCACTAGTATCAACAGTTCTGAGACATCCGGGGGTTGGGGGGGGGGGGGGAAGCGGAGAATTATCAGACAGGCAGTAAAATCACAAATGTTGAATTACGAATCGACATCATAGCACCCGGGACACTCCTATAAGCGCTCCGTCCCCATCTTCAGCAACAAGTGAAGAGTTCCAATTTCGATGGCCCCAGTAACTTTCTGTTTGTATTTGTGTCTCGCCCTTTCCCTAAGTGTTGAGCGTCTGCCTGGTCGCCTGGTAACTCCTCGCAGCGCCATTCTTCTCAGACCGCATTCTTTGCCTCCGCACTGTTCACTCGCTCCCACTAGTTCAGACTTGTTGCGCACCGGACGCAACAAAATGGTAGCTGGAATTTGTATGTATCGGTTTGTTTTCAAAAATCCTATACTTAGCTGTCTACCGTGTATGTAACCTTTATTTTGACGAAACAATGACTATTTACAGGCGTACACACATGACAGAGTGGATAGTTCGGTCCCATATGCCAGCTTACCAGAATAAATTAAAAGTGAGTGCTGAAGTTGGAGGCAACCTGCCAGGAGGCGCACCGTAAAAATCAGGATGCCACGCACAAACGCTATAGGAAATATATCTATATCTGCAAAAATATTGGAGTGACTGCAGTCAAGTTTGAAAAAGGCTGCCCGGCCGAAACGTTACGTTGTGTTGTTTTGTGCACGTTTTTCTGCTTCCTCATTTTGTTGAGATTTTTAGTCTAATTTCTCTGGAATTCCTATATCTGCGAATAGATCTAGTCTCAAAATCGTGCACTGAAACACGGAGGCAGTTAAAAATAAAAAATTAGAACAAGGAATCACAAAAGACAGTGCAGTTCATACTAGAGACAATATGGCAGATATAGATAATCTATTTGAAGCGAACGAAAGAAGAAGACTCGCTCTCAAAGCGCCCTGACAATATCTAGCTTGTCATACATCAGTTCAACACTAAATTATGCAGAGCCAGCCAGTCTATCTGCCTGCTCATTTCCCAGCACACCGGCATAACTGGAGAAGATATCCAAAGGACGCTAACTACCTGGGAACTCTGAATTAACGCTTGCCACTCTGCAAAAAGTGACAAATGAAAGGATTAGGCCATAAGAAACCCTAAAAGAAAAGGTGATGAGAGGGGCGGAAGGTAATATACTGAATTCCATCCATAATTTAGTATTGATTTTACTGGATAGTACGGAATTTGAGAATAGACTGCGAGTCATGTGTGACATATAAAGGCACATCAGGACCATGAATGAATGAATGAATGAACGAACAAACGAATGAATGAATGAAAGAATGATTCTGCCAACAAGATCTAACAAAATTATCTTTACCCAGTTTTTAACTGACCAGCTCTGTTGAGACCTTTCGGCTGTCCTGATATAACACTAAAATTGCTTAAAACAAAACAAAAATAAAAGTATCATTGTATTGAGAACATCATAGCGAAGACATCTCCGGGAATTACTAGTTACTACTTGCCGTGAGATACAGATAATTGCTGTTGTGGGTAATCGATATGTATTGGTGGATCGGATTGACGACAGGGTTGTCATCCACATCACTAAACCTTCACTTCAGATTCGAATATATTTTTAGTTAGAAACGTTGTTAGGTTTGTAATTAGAAAGAAGCTAATAAATGCTTGTGTCACACTGAGTATATCTTGTCTTTCGCATACGTTTATCATAAGTGTCTTTTCGTTTTCAAGTATTTCAGTGTATTTGTTTTGAGACTTGTGAAATGTAAGGTGGGATTGTTATTATTATTTCATTATTATTATTTGTGGGCTTCTTCTTCGTCGTCGTCGTTTTCTTCTTCTTTTTGTTTGTTTGTTATTTTTCTACTTATTCTTCTTCTTCTTCTTCTTCTTCTTCTTCTTCTTCTTCTTCTTCTTCTTCTTCTTCTTCTTTCTCTTCTTCTTCGTCCATTTCTTCTTGTTTTTCTTCGCCTTCTTTTGCTGCTGTTGATACAGCCGCTGCTGACGCAGCAACGATAACTTCTGTTACTACTACTATTACTACTATTACTACTACTATTACTACTATTACTACTACTAATACTGCTGCTGCTGCTACTACTACTACTACTACTACTACTACTATTACTACTAAATTTTAATACTGCTACGAATACTATTACTATTACTGCTGCTTCTGCTGCTGCTGCTGCTACTACTACTACTACTACTACTACTACTACTATTACTACTAAATTTTAATACTGCTACGAATACTATTACTATTACTGCTGCTTCTGCTGCTGCTACTACTACTACTACTAATACTACTGCTGCTGCGGCTACTACTACTATTACTACTACAACTTACTACTGCTACGACTACTATTACTATTATTGCTGCTTCTATTACTACTACTACTACTATTGCTACTGCTACTGTTGCTGCTGCTGCTACTACTAATACTACTACTGCTAATACTACTACTACTACTACCACTACC
The DNA here is from genome assembly GCA_905116865.2 of Candidula unifasciata. Taxonomy (NCBI): domain Eukaryota; kingdom Metazoa; phylum Mollusca; class Gastropoda; order Stylommatophora; family Geomitridae; genus Candidula; species Candidula unifasciata. Next base: position 13,622 of record CAJHNH020003547.1, on the reverse strand, counting down.
ACCACCACCACCACCAAAACTTCTACTACTAAACTACGACTTACATTACGTTTCTTTGTTGCTACAGGTACATCATCTTATTCTTAGTTTGATTTCTTTTTCTTAAAGTCTATGCCGTGTGGCATTGGTAGTCATGACTAACCACAACCTTCTGTCTCGTGTACTTTCAATCAACTCTGACACAGATAGTCTACCATAGTTCATGCCGTGTGGAGTTGGTAGTCATGACTATCCACAACCTTCTGTCTCGTGTACTTTCAGTCAACTCTGACACAGATAGTCTACCATAGTTCATGCCGTGTGGCGTTGGTAGTCATGACTATCCACAATCTTCTGCCTCGTATACTTTCAATCAGCTCTGATACAGATAGTCTACCATAGTTCCTGCCGTGTGGCGTTGGTAGTCATGACTATCCACAATCTTCTGTCTAGTATACTTTCAATCAGCTCTGATACAGATAGTCTACCATAGTTCATGCCGTGTGGCGTTGGTAGTCATGACTATCCACAATCTTCTGTCTCGTATACTTTCAATCAGCTCTGATACAGATAGTCTACCATAGTTCATGCCGTGTGGCGTTGGTAGTCATGACTATCCACAATCTTCTGTCTCGAATACCTTCAATCAGCTCTGATACAGATAGTCTACCATAGTTCATGCCGTGTGGCGTTGGTAGTCATGACTATCCACAATCTTCTGTCTCGAATACTTTCAATCAGCTCTGATACAGATAGTCTACCATAGTTCATGCCGTGTGGCGTTGGTAGTCATGTCTATCCACAATCTATTCTCTAATTCTCCCTCTGCTTCTCCTCCCGTCCAGCTCTCCTATTGTCACGATGTACTCCAGTTTTCTCCTTTTTATCACATGACTTTAGAATGGAAATTGTCTCTTTCTGATGCGGGCATTCAGTTGTCTTCGCGAGTCAGTGTCTTTCAAGACGTCTCGTTACTCTTTTGATCTGTCTAAGGTATTTTCATCATTCGTCTGTAATACCACATCTCCGTGGCTTCCAAATTAGTTTTCCCTAATTTATCAGTTGTCCGTAATTCACTTCCGTCTATCATTATAGGATTTTTCAGCTTTTCTCGTCTCAATTAACAAAGAAAGACTGCATAAAATATTCTCCAAACTAAAACCCTTGTTTTCACTTTCCGTTACAATTATATTCATCATTTCTTACAGGTGTGTTTCATTTTCACCGATCAAAACTGTATCGTCAGCATATCGCAGGTTGTTAACAATATGCCCGCCAACTGTCATTCCAGGCAAACTACGTATGGATCTAATTATTACTTCACTGTACAAATTAAATAAATCGGGTGATAGTACGCACCCCTCTCTAATGCCTTGTTTACTGTTTCGAAAAGTCAACTTTCTTCTTCGTTTCATTTGATGCAGTTGCACGCGATTTGGCAAAAGGCAGCTCTGCGTTGATTTTGCCATGGTGTGCAGCGTCGGCCGATTGGAGCGCAATAATAATAATCTTCTTCCTTTTTTCTCTTCTTCTTCTTCTTCTTCTTCATCTTCTTCTTCCTCTTCTTCTTCTTTTGTCTTCTTCTTCTTTTTTTTCATCTTCCATTTATCCCCCAATGGAGAATAAACTGTGAGCCAACTGGCGTCCTACCTTTTGCTGTCGCATGCAGCTTACCCCATGTCTTTAACTTCATTCTTTACCTTCTCCGTTTGATTTTTTGGTCTGCCTTTATTTCTATGCCCCTGTGGTTTCCAGTAGAGAGTCCTTCGGGTAATATTGTTTTCTCAGATTTTTTTTTTTTTTTTTTTTTTTGTGTGCCCTGTCCAAAATAAATTATTATATTGAAAAAAAAAGACAATCTTAGATTATTCAGCTGCTTATATTTTGTAAAAAGAAAATATGATGATAAATCTGTCGATGACAAATCTTCCCATGACAAATCTTCCCGAGAAAATCTTCTTGAAGCCAGATCTTATAGAATTACAGTCAATTAAACGATTTCTTTCTCATAGTCTAGCTTTTCCCGATGAACACATTTTAAATGTTGCAACAGAGTACAAAGCTATTGGCATTAATTCCGCTAACCTATATTAATTGGTTTTATTTAAATCTCTCTATAAGTAAAAGTAAAGGTAAAGTAGGGAGATGTGAACCGGTGTCATTTTTCCCGGTTATAAACCATAAGTGCTCTGCCATTAGTACGGAGAGCTGATAAGAAACTGTCCGCCTTTGTCGCCGTTCGCGCGTAACTCTGTAGCGTTCCTAAAGGCTTGGTGAACTCCGGGAACCGCCCGGTTTCAAACACCGATTGTGGGCTGCAGCGAGTCGCAGCGGGATTTGAAAGCGAGCCTCGTATCGACTGCGCTTATGCGGTGAAGTGAAGCACCCATTTCTACGCCTTTATGCGTATTATGTATATAGGGCTAACTGAAATTGTATAGACCAAACAGCACTTGGAGTTTGATGTGGTCAGCATCACGCCGGTCGCCTTTACTTCCCAGGACTGTACCTATTCAAGGCTGAGTCTACTTGTGAGCCAAGGACACTTTTGAAAAAAGCCCGGTCCCTGTCAAGACCCGAACTCCCGACTTTCCGATCCGCAGGCGAGCGACTAACCGCTAGACCACATCGGCTCCCAAATCTTTCTTTTCTAAGAATATATTAATCATGTGATCCTTATGAGGCCATAACAATTCATTCAGGCAAACTCTAAAAGAAACTCAAGACAGCGATTTTGTAACTTCACAGCATGATAAAGAACTATGCATAAATCTTGATAGACATATTTACGAACAAGCAATCGTGTAGTGCAAAATCGACCTCATCTGTTCCTTTTCGTGTAACCACAAACTAAATTTAGAAGATCTTCCTTTCTAGAGAAACTAACTTCAGTGTTTCTCACCCTCAGGTCACTTCATTTTTTTAAATGTCATTACTATGGCAGGTCCACATAAACAGCTGATCTAAAAAAAAAAATTTCTTATAAAAATGTAATATCGACACATTGATAACTGTTGTAAAGATTGCACCGAAGCGCATCAAAAGTAACAGCTTTTTCGTGTCAGCATGGCGCACTTACTGGATATTTCCACGTCTTTAACAAATATAATAGTGTGTTACCGGGTTACGCTAGATAATTGTCTGCCATGTGCAAATACCGTGACGACGGTTGGACTGAGCAGCATTTGATCTGTTGACGATGGTGTTTTACCATGATTGAACAGGTCAATACGCTGGCGTCTTCAGGCAGTGCCAACAATAGAGATAAACAACAATTAGTTGCGTTATGAAATTATCCGTGCTTAGATCACAAGGAACCAATGATAGAATGAACTTTATTGGTATGGGGGTTACTAATTGGGCATGCAGGCCTTTCTAACATTGTATCATTCTCACTTACCCTCACGCAAGCAGGCACACGCTCACCTACACACACACACACACACACACACACACACATATATATATATATATATATATATATATATATATATATATATATATATATAGAGAGAGAGAGAGAGAGAGAGACAGAGACAGAGAAAAGAGAGAGAGAGAGAGAGAGAGAGAGAGAGAGAGAGAGAGAGAGAGAAGCACACCAGATATATTAAACTTAATTTTTAGTTCAGCAGCCACTCTAAGTAGAATTTTTTCCCTAGCGATATAAGCCCCCCAGATACCATTATGTATCATTTTCTATGCGACTTTGAGCTGAAATGCTATCGAATAGTTCTTAGAATAACATTGACCAAGAAGGGAAAAACTGAACATAAAAGAAAACTATATAAACACCCTAAAAAAATCTGAACATGATGGAAAACAACATAAACATCATAAAATAAATTAATATGATGGAAAAATAAATAAACATCCTGAAAGGTCTGAACATTAGGAAAAACTATATAAACATCTTAAAAGATCTGAATATAAAGGAAAAACTATATAAACATCTTAAAAGATCTGAATATAAAGGAAAAACTATATAAACATCTTAAAAGATCTGAATATAAAGGAAAAACTATATAAACATCTTAAAAGATCTGAATATAAAGGAAAAACTATATAAACATCTTAAAAGATCTGAATATAAAGGAAAAACTATATAAACATCTTAAAAGATCTGAACATTAGGAAAAACTATATAAACATCTTAAAAGATCTGAATATAAAGGAAAAACTATATAAACATCTTAAAAGATCTGAATATAAAGGAAAAACTATATAAACATCTTAAAAGATCTGAATATAAAGGGAAAATATTTAAAAATCCTAAAAGATCTGAACATGAAGGAAAACTAAATATCTTAAAATATCTGAAGGAAAACTATCTATTAGGGCTTACTTAAAGATCTGAACATGAAGGTTAGGTTTAGATGACTCATCAACATCATGGCCAAGGGGTAACCCATAAGTGTTCCGTTCTAATTCTGACTCAAGCCTCAGTTCGAAGATTCTCCGCCCAGTGAATGAACTCCGTAGCACCCACCGGCGAGGATTCTGAAAATTCTTTCGGTACGTTTTTAACTTTCAATTTTGCCTAGGCAGCGCCGTTAGGCTACTCTTTTCGATTTCCAACTGAAAACAGGATTTTTTACGTGTGCAACAATACACACAGGCGTCCGGTCTTACTACCCAGAGACCAGGGTAAATTATTAGAAGTCTGTGAAAAAGTCCCAGCCTTCACCGGACCTGAACCGGGGCTTCCATCACTCGAGGCGGCAGCCAAGCATTGAGACCACGAGGCCCCTGAACTTGAAGGAAAATCATCTATATAAGCATCCTAAAGATCTGACAAGACAAATACAGAAACGACCCTTTCACAGGGGTCGCCTAAGACCATCGAAAAACACACATTCACTAAAGTTTGAAGCAGCAACGAAAATAATTTCATGGTTGGGGGTCACCACAAAATTCTGAATTGTATTGAAGGGTCGCAGCATTAGGAAGGTTGAGAACCACTGTGCTATATGACGATGATGTTAATGATGATGATGATGATGTTAATGATGATGATGTTAATGATGATGATGATGATGATGTGAATGACAATGATAATATGCTTGTTTCGCTCGTTGTTTGGTGTAATTTCTGTTGTTTTATTTAATCAGACAAACTTTGGTCCAACCGTTCGGTTATATCTGCCCTAGACTTTTTCCTTAATCTCGTCCAACTTCTGAGTCACACATAGTTCGTGTTATCGTCATGTGTTTCTCTTCAGGTGGGGATGGTATATTCAAAGTTCATCGTTAGTTCTTCTAAAATCATTTCTGCAGCACAAACAATGTGAAGCTGCAGTAAATAGCTCAGTGACTATACGCTTGCTGTCGGTATCACGGTTCAAGCTCGAATCTTATCTTCTTCTGTTTTCTTCTTCTTTTTCGCCTAGTTGTCAACCATTCACCGGAGGTAAACTCCTCGTAAAGTTCTGGTCGTTCATCCATTTGTGGACTTTGGTCCTGTTCAAGAACTTGAGTTTTATATACATAGGTTTCACAGATCTAGCATATTTTACAGACTCTTAGTTCTTTGTCTCTCATAAAGACGCACTCCGACTTCGAAGGAAACATACTTGATAAGTCGTCTTGTTCGACATGTTTGTTAGGGACCAGAGAGTCTGCCCCCCCCCCACCCCCCCCCCCACCGCCCAAAAAGAAATTGGGCCCCGGAACCCATACCGGGAAGACTAAAGTCCACAAGTGGACAAACAACCAGAACTAACCACTGGAACAAACAGCCAGTAAACTCTAAGAACAAGAGTGTACATGGAAATGTCTTGGGAAATGCAGGTGGCAGTATGATGTTAATTCCGACTGTTATGAAAAAAAAAATGAGACAAGAAGCCTATTCCTTACGCTCCAAGTGCGGCGCTAAGGTTCTTAGTCTTTAATCTTTTAACACCAACTATGATTATCATCATTATGTAGCAGATCCTTTGTCTCCAATGCTGTTACGCCGAGGGCGGGGCTGAGGATAAGCTCTCAGTCTCCAAGAAATACCCTCAAGGCATGCGTCTCTCAAAGCCTCTGACAGCAACAGTCCAACTCCTGGCCTTCTCGTGGCGGAGATGTTTAAACTAACAGGAGAAGGGGCGAAAGCGGGTCTCTGGCGCTTTAACCAGACGCTTCGGGTAGATGAGGCTCGTCAGTACGGGAGTGCAGCTCATCTAGGAGAAGAAACTCTGATTTTCAAACACACGGGCAGATGAGGGCTTCGCCAGCACGGCGGAGTGCAGACTCATCTAGGAGAAGGTAAACTCTGACTACACACCTCCCCCCTGCTTTGTGGCCATACCCATGGTTTGGGAAAGGCCCCCGCTTCGGGAGTATAACCCTGAGGGAAAAATCGGAGCTGGAATCCCTAAGGCGGTTTAGCATTGTATACAGTGCTATTCTGGCAATTCCGCAACGTCCTCGGTGCCAAGTTGTACTGGTTTTTGCCTTTCCCTTGGTATCACGGCGACGTAGAAAGGGGTACTTGCTGCCTGGAAACAGTCTGTACTCCAAATCAAACGCCTGGCTATGCCCTGGAGAGAGGTCCCTCCAGCGATGCTTAAACAGTTTCGACACAACACGGGAAACAGCAGTCACCGGTAATAAGCCTTTGCTCAATCGGGCGTAGAGCTAGGCGCCAGGGGTTGTTTCCGACGGTGCGAGAGGCGTTGGAGACATCGTAGTCTCATTGGACAGCTACCGCCCGCCTCAGCTGGGCAGCCCCCAGTCAGTAAGATGATTGTCCCGCCACGAATCCGTTTGCCTTGTTCGGGTGCACAGGGCTTAGGGTGATAACCCCGACAATACGGATTGTAATCCTTGTACTACACAAAGACGCTAAAAAATCAGATTCCCAGCTCTAAAGCTGGGCACATGGAACGTGAGGACCATGACACCTGGTATTCTGGACCATCTGCAGCATTGAGCGATGTAAGGAAACTGCAGTCATTAACAATGAACTGTCCCGTTTGAACGTAGACATTGTTCGCCCTACAGGAAACCCCGGCTCTCCTCCTCAGGTAGCATCAAAGAGAAGGACTTTCACATTCTTCTGGCAGGGAAAACCATCTTCGGAGCAAATGGAACAAGGCGTAGGCTTTGCAATTAGGAACCGATTGCTTGGAACTGCCACACCACCTACAGGAGGATCAGAAAAGGATCCTTAAAATCCGTCCAGACCACCAGAGCTGAACAGTCACTTGATAAGTGCCGCACACCAACCCGCCCTCTTCTCCCGATTCCAATGACAAATTTACGAGGAAACTCAGTTCCACACTCGCGAAGTCCCGGACAGGAACCTATTCATTTGGGTGACTTAATGCAAAGAGGGGCGCGGAGCCCAGGCTCATTGCCATCTGATGGGACATTTTGAGTAGGAAAATAAATAAAAATGACAGAGCTGTTTGAGCTATGCTGTCTTCAAAACCTCGCATCAAAAATACCTTTTTTTGTCTAAGCCCAGCACAAGGTCCTTTTGGGAGACACCCGACAAGCATGGCCCCACTTGAATCATCCTAGTAGATGCAGTCCCTTCTTTTGAAAAAGGGTCCTCGCAGCTATACGTGGATTGGACACAGAACCCCCTTGTGCCAAGTAAATTAACCCCAAGCGAATACAGGGGCAAGAGGCCTGACGGCCCCCCATTGACACAGGAGAAAGTGTAACCCGGGAAAAGTAGGAGAATTATAAAATCCTGAGCCAGCTCTGCCGGGCCCCCCAAAACGCGGAGTAGGACAGAGGGGAAAACCCCTCAAAAACACCCCCATAGATTTCCATGCCTTTTCGGTAGAGGCAATTTAAATCACGGGGACGGGTTTTTGGGGAAACAAAAGGGAAAAAATTCCCCAATAATAGAGGAGAAAAAAAAGGCTTTTTTTGGATAAAAACCAGCCGAATATCGAAATCTGAAAGTGCTCAGGTCCTTTCGGTCTAACCCCAGAAACTGCAGGCGCTGCGTAATGTTTAGGGATAAAATTTGGGAGGTACAAACCTCAGGTAGGGCAAATAAGGAAATTTTTGCTGGCACAAAAAGGGTATTTGGGGCCCGTAAAAAAAGATGCCCTCTTAAATCAAACCCCGGGCGAAAAAAAAGGACGGGCAAAGGGAGCTGGACCGTTGGGGGGAGCACTACCCGAGCTATTGCTAAAGCACCTTGAATGTGAAGAGGCCCCCAATGAAAGGGGTCGCCAACCATGGGGGAAAATAACACGGGGAACCTCCGTCCCCCCAGAAACGGTGAGCAGTAGATGGCTTCCTTCAGGGAGCCCCAAAGGGAGGATGTATCCCACCTGAGATCCCAAAATGCTCCAAGGATGCTATCTTTCCCGAGCTAAAAAGTCCTTTCAGGGTTTGGGAAGCAAAAAACGGTGCAAAAGGGTATGAAGATGCCAACATTGTAACCCCTTTATAAAAATAGGGGCGATAGAAGCGACTGCAACAACTACGCGGTATCTCTCTATTGAATTATGTGGGGGAAAAATCTTTTCTGTGTTTTCCTAAAAGGGGGGGTTGCAAATTCTAGCGGACAGAGTATACCCGGGAAACACAGTGTGGGTTTTGGGCCAAAGATAACAGTGAATGTATTCTCCATCAGGGGAGCACAAAAAAAGTGCAGAGAGAACAGAGGCACTGTCATTGCTTTATAGTTCACTAAGGCCTGGTAGAAAAAGAACGGTACATTGCTCGGACGTTGGGTTATACTGAGGGAGGCCCGAGCACTATGGACAGTCCCGGGGTGCAATGATGATAACCCACTAAATAAATAACTAAAAAACTAAAGGGCCCTTTGACTATGTCAGCAGATATGTCTATTGGGGTCCTTTAAAAAAAATGGATCCCCCCAACTACTGAGAAAATCAAATCCTTTTTATGAGAAAAATAGGGGGGCCATAAAATATGAGGATTTATCACTCGACCCTCCCGACGAAAAAGGAGTAAAACAAGGATTGGTTCTGGGCCCCCCGCTTTGGAATCTTTTTACCGCATTATTTAGGCGGATTGGGACAGCAACTGAGGGGATATACCTCCCTTCGAAGTCAGATTGCAATCTTTTTTTAATTTTGTCCCGGCACGTGCAAGGGCGAAGGTGACACGAAAAGCCCCAGGGATTTTCTGTTTGCGGAGAGCAGCCCTTGTGGCACATTCAGGGATGTCTGCAGATCATGAATCGCTTTGCAAACTTTTGCAAAGAATTTGGGCTTACATCAGTCGAACAAAAAAAAAGTGATGGGATTGAATTTTGGAAAATCCCCCAAACATTATGTTTTTTGGGCCATCAGCTTGGCTGTAACATTTTGGCCTGGTCATTCTCAGGCAATCTTTCTCTGGTGAGAACAAACAAACGTATAGGAAAGGCCTTGCTATTTTTGCAAATCCCCCAAAAGAGAGATGGTCAAAAAAAAAGCAAAATGATAATCAAAAATAATTTTTCATGAGTCTTGTGTCTGAGACTTACTTCGGCTGCGAACCCTGGACTCTCATCTCCACGGGAAAAAAAGACTGAATCCCTTCCTTGCGCTGTCGAGACGCACCCTTTGGTATTTAGGGCGAGACCTTGTCCCCAAACGAATGGTGCCCAAGAGAAAAAATCCCTCAATGTACTTAAAAGAATAAAAGACGTCTGCGCTGGCGGGGACTTTTCCCCCGCCGGGGGGAGGGTGTTTTCCCAAAAATATTCCTATATGGGAATGGTAATGGGAATAGCCCTCGGGAAAGGCCAAAAAAGCTGCCTATAAAGATGATAAAAACGGACCAAATAGATAAAAAGGCAATAGACAGGGGAAAAATTCGCTGCAGATGTACTATGGAGACAGAAAGGAAAGAGGACTTCACTTTTTGAAGAAACCAAACACAACGAGCTGTGGAGAGGAGGCAGGGGAGAGTAAAACTGCCTCACAACGGGGAGTATCGTTTTTGTGGGACCTGTGTGACAAAGGCTGCCATTCCGCATGGGGATTACAGTCACGAGATCGTTCCCAAAGCCAGCGGCAATTCATAGCCCCCCGGGGACTGCGGATCCATTACATTACATTACAGTAGCATATCCTTTACGGGGCGTCGCTATCATCACGGTCTGCCTGAAAAAAAATAAAACTAGATCTTTCCCCAGCTTTCCCGCCTCGTCCTTTCCGCTCGTGTTCATTAAGCTTGTGCCCCCCTTGTGCGGGGTCGGTCCCCTCCCCCTTTTGGTACCAATCAACGAGAATAAAAATCGGGATGGGGTTCACTTTCTCTAAAGATCACCCCAGAGAATTGGTTAGGGGTTTTTGTTTTTCCCTGGGGGTTTAGGGGTCCCATTGGGGGGGGGGGGGGGGCAAAAAAGACTAACTGTTCCGTAACAAATAGTTGTAGGGGTTAAAAAGCCACCCGAAAAAAAACAAAAGAAGCCACAAACTTAAAATTCACGGGACAAAACTTTACGCAAAAGAAAGCCAGTTTTAACTATATGCTTTATTACCACCCCCCGAAATTAAAGTCCCTACCTGTGGATTTTCCGGTTTTGGGGGGGAATTTTTTGGATAGAACCGTTGACAAAGAGGGGATATTCCACGCGGAGTAAAACGTCTGAGAAAAGGAAAACCCAAAAGGGCTGCTTCAAAAAGCCAGAGTGTGAAAACGATGGCATGCACACTCACATTCAAAGCAAACTACGTCCGCAGGTGGATAAAAACCAGAACATTCTCCGGAGTTTTAAAACCCTTCCCAAAAGAAAGAAAGAAGGGTGATTGTTTAACAAAGGGCTGTAAATTTAGATAACGTTCCTTTTTCCCGGAAAATATAAAAATTGGAGTCTTACAGCACGATTTTAATTTTGTGTTAAGAGGGAATTCATCCATCAAAAATTAAACAAACAAACTGTTTGCATTCCTGGGTGTTTCCGGCAATTTAACGTTGAGTGGTGTGGAAATTGGCAGGACACTGTTTTTTGATAGCGTTAGAGAAACGATTTTGGGCCAGGGGTTTTTAATCCTGAGGAAAAAAATTTTCGGGACTTTATAAAGTGTCTAAAAAAGGAAAAGGGGCCCGTATGACCATAAAATTTTTTAAAAAAAAATGGGGGGGGGGGGGGAGTATTGACCTAATGTGTCTAAAAGGGGCCATTTGCCCATAAGTGTCTAAAAAGGGGGCCGTTTTGACCCAGTCTAAAAAAAGGGGCCTATTGACCTTTGGTCTAAAAGGGGGCCCATTTTTGACCAAAAAGGTTCTAAAAAAGGGCCTATTGACCACAGTCTACAAAAAGGGCTATTGCCAAAAGTTCAAAAAAAGGGCCCGTATTGCCAAAATGGTCAAAAAGGGCCAGTATTTACCCAAAGTTTCTGCAAAAGGTCCCAATGCCCACAAGTGTCAAAAAAAGGCCAGGTTTGCCATAAGTGTCTACAAAAGGGCCAGTATTGACCAAAAATTCTAAAAAAGGGCCTATTACCAAAAAGTGCTAAAAAGGGGGCCATATTGCCCCTAAGTCTACAAAAGGGCCAAGGGACCAAAATGTTCTAAAACAGTACGCTAAAAAATGAGCCAAAGTATGCCGTCCACCTCCCCCGGGAAAAAAAAAAAGGGGGGAAAAAACGTTTACGGGGGAGCTAACAGGGGATATATGTACAGGCGAAATTTTTGGCAAAAAAGAAAAAAGTAAGAAGAAAGAAATAATTTTCCCCTTAAAAGATCGACGACCTGGCTTGCATTTAAACAGCTAGCTACGATATTGTGCCTCCAGGCAACACACTAATTTAATAAACCCCTTTGAGTCGCCTTTTAGCATTCTTTTTATAAAAGCTTTGGGTCTATTCTCCCCCCCCACCCTCCCCCGGGGACTATAAACCAAAAGGGTAAAAAGTCGGAAACTCAAAAGGGGTAGAAATTGGGAACCCACCGGGGGGGAAAGCGGAAACCCACAAGGGTGAAAATTTAGGAACCCAAAGGAAAAAATCAGGAAACCCACGGGGGAAAAAAATCAAAACCCACAAGGTAAAAAAAAGTCATAAAACCCTACAAGGGAAAAAAGTCAGGAAACCAAAAACGTGAAAAAGTCACGAACCCAAGGTAAAAATCGGAAACCCAAAATTTGGAAAAGTCAAAAACCCCAAAAGGGTAGAAAGTCAAAAACCCACAGGGTGAAAAAGCGAACCCACAAGGAGAAAAGTCAAAACCCAAAAGGGTAAAAAATCGGGATCCCCCAAAAGGTAAAATCGGAAAACCCCACAAGGGTGAAAAGCGGAAAACCCACAGGGTAAAAGTCAAAAACCCACAAGGAGGGGAAAGTAGCGGGTTTAATCTCGTGGTGGGGACACGGACACTATTTAAGGAACCCCCCAACTGATTTTAAAGGTCTTTGCTGGGGAAATTCGCCGTTAAACCCATGTCGCGGGTGCAAAAAGGGAAAGTCCACATTCTTAACCACAATTGATCTATTATCTATACAAGGTTGGGTGGGGGGGGAAAGAAAGGCCTGGGGTTTTCGTAGCCCCCTGGGAAAAATTTAGGCAAGACCCCTACATGCAACTCACTCATCTAGCATGAAAATGGGGGGACGGAACTGCGCTCTCCGGGTTGGCTAGAAATTTGATCCTCATTGTCCAATTGTTAAGACAGGTTGCTTCGAGGGATTTCCCTGGAAAGGTCCGGGTGTGAGCATCTTGATCTTTCCCCGGGCAGCCACTTTGGGGGGAAGGGACACAATGATTGGCTGGTTTGCACCACTGGGGGTAAATTATACATGACAGGGCAGATGTGGCCAAGGGCCCTTTAGGAACAGCCAAAATTAGTAGAGAAAAGATTATTGTAGCCTAGAGAATGAGACCGGGGGAGAACCAAGGGTCTGGTGGCTCTTTGAGCCCCAACGAACGCTCATACGTTCATAGGTTACTCCCTAAACCCATGAACGCCGATGCTAAATTTTCGTCTCTTTTGACTACCCCCTTGGGGCCCTTTTGCTAAACCCATGGGGCTCAAAGAGCTACTAGTTGGCCGTACACAGTATTTAAACTCTGCGCTGGCTGCTGAGATGAGGACGGTCATGCATGGGAAAGCCCCCAGTGCTCTGATTCAATTATTGAAAAAACTCTGAAGGGGGAGTTTTAGTTATAGTTTGACTAATTATTGCACCCTATAAATTGTTTTTTTTAAAGCATGCCCAAAAAGACCTAAAAGGACCCCCAGGTTTTACGCGATCAAAAAACAAAACCCCCGTACGTCCCACCGGGGACGATGTTCCTATGGGGACCTGGGGACCTCCGCCGGCCCTGATTTTCAAGCACAATATTCAATAATAAGGACATAGCCGGTGTATTGAAGAAAATTGCAGTGAAATACCAACATCCAACGCTTACGCACAGGAACAGATCATACTAATCGTCCCCTGGCTCTAGTCCTGCATTGAAAGAGTTTTAAAAATTCCGCTGAGTTTATTTTTATGCTCACGACGTAAAATGAAAAGTTATTTCTTTTTCCAAAAACGAAAAAACAGAAAAGGCGTCCTCGGTTTTCACTTGGGAGCTTCGAGAGAGTGAGACCTAGGACTGGGCCCCATTTGCCGTAAGTCATTTTTTCTCACTCAGGTGCCTTGCCGACTCTTTCGATCAGCCCCTCCCTAATTGCGATCTCCTGCATAGTATCATTTCGTGACCGACACACCCCCTCCCGGCCCCGCCCAAAACC
>CAJHNH020003546.1:481967-545397 GCA_905116865.2 Candidula unifasciata | reverse complement strand
GGGGTGGGATTGGGGAGGCGGGCGTGGTTTTTATGAGGTGTTACTAGGGGAGGCGGCGTAGTTTATAGGGTGTTACTGGGGAGGTGAAGTGGTTTATGGGGTGTTACTAGGGAGGCGGCGTGGTTTATGGGGTGTTACTGGGGAGGTGAAGTGGTTTATGGGGTGTTACTGGGGAGGCGGCGTGGTTTATCGGGTGTTACTGGGGAGGCGGCGTAGTTTATAGGGTGTTACTGGGGAGGTGAAGTGGTTTATGGGGTGTTACTGTAGAGGCGGCGTGGTTTATGGGGTGTTACTGGGGAGGCGGCGTGGTTTATAGGGTGTTACAAGGGAGGTGAAGTGGTTTATGGGGTGTTACAGGGGAGGCAGAGTGGTTTATGGGGTGTTACTGGGGAGGCAGAGTGGTTTATGGGGTGTTACTGGGGAGGCAGAGTGGTTTATGGGGTGTTACTGGGTAGGCAGAGTGGTTTATGGGGTGTTACAGGGGAGGTGAAGTGGTTTATGGGTGTTTTACTGGGGAGGCGGCGTAGTTTTATAGGGTCGTGTTACTTGGGGATGGCGCGTAGTTTTATAGGGTGTTTTGAACTGGGGGAGGCGGCGTAGTTTATGGGGTGTTACTGGGAAGGCAGAGTGGTTTATGGGGTGTTACTGGGGAGGCAGAGTGGTTTATGGGGTGTTACTGGGGAGGCGGCGTGGTTTATGGGGTGTTATTAAATGAGTATTTAAGGTGCTGGATTTAAAGGTCGTTAAGATCTAATGATTATTATAGGCAGGCAGGCAGGCAGGCAGGCAGGCAGGCAGGCAGGCAGGCAGGCAGACAGACAGACAGACAGACAGACAGACAGACAGACAGACAGACAGACAGACATAAATAGCTTAACGTTTAAGTGATCCGACATGCAATCAAATCCCTGAAATACAGAACATATGTGACATCCCTCAGAATTCATTAATCACCAACCACAAGGCTCACGATCAAAAACCACGAGTTCAATAGAACATGCAGGTAAACTAAATTAACATAGAAGTGCTGTCATGTCATCGACGCTGATTTTTTTTAAAGCAGCCAATATGTGATCTTATCTATCTGTTCTTCTTCTTCTTCTTCTTCTTCTTCTTCTTCTTCTTCTTCTTCTTCTTCTTCTTCTTCTTCTTCTTCTTCTTCTTCTTCTTCTTCTTCTTCTTCTTCTTTTTCTGTTTTCTTCTTCTTCTTCTTTTTCTTTTCTTCTTCTTCTTCTTCTTCTTCTTCTTCTCTTCTCTTCTTCTTCTTCTTCTTCTTCTTCTTCTTTCTCTTCTTTCTTTCTTCTTCTTCTTCTTCTTCTTCTCTTCTTCTTCTTCTTCTTCTTCTTCTTCTTCTTCGTCTTCTTCTTCTTTTTTCTTCTTCTTCTTCTTCTTCTTCTTCTTCCTTCTTTCTTCTTCTTCTTCTTCTTCTTCTCTCTTCTTCTTCTTCTTTCTTCTTCTTCTTCTTCTTCTTCTTCTTTCTTCTTCTTTCTTCTTCCTTCTTCTTCATCTTCTTCTCTTCTTCTTTCTTCTTCTTCTTCTCTTCTTCTTCTTCCTTCTTCTTCTTCTTCTTCTTCTTTCTTCGTCTTTTCTTTCTTCTTCTTCTTCTTGCTTCTTCTTTCTTCTTCTTCTTCTTCTTCTTCTTCTTTCTCTCTTTTCTTCTTCTCTTCTTCTTTTTCTGTTTTCTTCTTCTTCTTCTTCTTTTCTTCTTTTCTTCTTCTTCTCTTCTTCTTCTTCTTCTTCTTCTTCTTCTTCTTCTTCTTCTTCTTCTTCTTCTTCTTCTTCTTCTTCTTCTTCTTCTTCTTCTTCTTCTTCTTTCTTCTCTTCTTCTTCTTCTTCTTCTTCTTCTTCTTCTTCTTCTTCTTCTTCTTCTTCTTCTTCTTCTTCTTCTTCTTCTTCTTCTTCTTTTTCTTCTTCTTTCTTCTTCTTCTTTTTCTTCTTTCTTCTTCTTCTTCTTCTTCTTCTTCTTCTTCTTCTTCTCTTCTTCTTCATCTTCTTCTTCTTCTCTCTTCTTCTTCTTTCTTCTTCTTCTTCTTCTTCTTTCTTCTTTTCTTCTTCTTCTTCTTCTTCTTCTTCTTCTTCTTCTAATCATATTATTATTATTATTATTAGTATTATTATTATTATTATTTATTATTATTATTATTATTATTATTATTATTATTATTTATAATTATTTCAGTTTAATCTAGGTGAACGATCTTTTTTTCTGGGCTACTGAAGGAATATTGAGATGCAGTATTGGACCCCCCCCCCCCCCCCCCCCACCCCCCCCCCCCAATAAAAAGACAGATTTAAGGAGAAAAGAAAAGGAAAAGAAAGAAAGACCGACAAACCAACAGACAGACGAGAAAGATAAAGCCTCTGCATTTGACCCCAAAGAAAAAAGAAATATATTTAAAATATTTCTATGTAAAAGATCAATGAATGCCAAGGGGTGGTCGATGGAACAAACGAAAGAAGCCCTTGATGTCTTTCTTTCCTATTTTTTAACCCCTCCCCCCTGCCCCCGCCATTCCCACCCCCCTTTTTTTCTTTCTTCTCCACTCCTTTTTGTGTGTGTGTGCAGTTTTTATATAGTTGAATAACGGATCCTTTTCCACAAATTGATGAGTAGTGGGTATATAGGGCTAGACTTATATAATTTCAAGACCAATCAGCACTCGCTGTGTGATGCTGCTGTCTTTACTTCCCAGCAAAATTATATTACAATTTAGGCTTAGGTCGACCTAGAAGGTCAGTTTTGAAATAAAGTCCTGCTGGTTCTGATCTGAACCCATGTCGTTCGGATTCGCAGTCAGCATCTAGTCCTCTGCACCACGACAGCTCTCATTCTTAATAGAGATTCAGTCTCCTTTGTGAATGTCACTAATTAATGTATGAGGGTCTTTGATCGACCAAGGAAAATAAGAGAGGTATGATCTCATCTTATTTAAATGTTTGCCCACGAGACACGAATATCATATCTGCAGCTACCACCCCCGTGGATGTCCAAACCACAATCATTCACGAAGAAAAGAGCAGATTCTGGAATCAAATCTACAAGTTTTTTGGCTCATGGCAAATGGCTTTAGTTTTATTGTTTTTGACTAACGTAAAAACTATAACAACAACAATACAAGCAGGCACACCCACAAGTACTTGCACACACACGCTCTCTCTCTCTCTCTCTCTCTCTCTCTCTCTCTCTTTTATTTCTCTCTCTCTCTCTCTATCTCACACACACACACACACACACACACAAACAGGCGCACACTCAGAAATTCATCAAAACCGACTTCCGGTCACCTCCCCTTTCATCTTCAATGAATTCTTCTTTGTTCTACACTCTAAATTTTTTTGGTTTCCTGGCATCTTCATTAAAGTTTTTAATCTCATCATGGGATTCTAAATATTCTTTTTTTTTTTTTGAAACCAGATTTCTCTGGCCCGCGGTGATCTGTTCAGCAAAAAAAAAAATCGATATTTTTCTTATTAGAATGTCCTTCTAAGGCGCAAATATCCGCTGCCCCATGAAATTCTTATTGAAGTAATAAGTATGTTTCATGTGCAGAGCCTAGGCTTGTTTGTGTACAGCAAGTGATTGAAGAGGTAGATATTGTAACAGAGATGCTGGAGCCTGGAAACTCATGCCCCTTTAACCCCACCCCCCCCCCCCATCCCAATAAATGTAAAAAGCCAAGACTTACGCATGCACACGCACAAACACACACACATGCACCCTTTTCCCACAAATTAGAAAACAAAAGCTTGAAAAGTACTGTCATCCTAATAACCCCCCCCCCCCCTCTCTCCGGTCACTTTTCCCTCTTTTCACCCAGAATCATATATGCACGTTCTATTTCTAAATATGTGTTCGTTCATTCCATTTTATTTTAGACATATTATAAAATTTACTTTTCATTCACAATATTGTGTGTGTGTGTGTGTGTGAGTGTGTATGTCTGTGTGTCAATGAGCGTAAACCCAGGTATTGGCGTCTACGTTATCACGTTCCTCATTCAACCATTCACTGTATGAATTCTGTATTTTTTAGGCATTGTGAACGAGCTTCGTAATGCTGGGGTGCGAGGTTTGATCCCAGTTGCAGGCGATATGACAGCAGGTACCGCTATGCGTTGGTTTATACATATACACATACATACATATACAGTGGAACCTCGCTAAACGAGCATAAATCGTTCCAGAGTCATACTCGTTAAGCGAAACACTCGTTATGCGAAACAATTTTTCTCATATAAATTAATGTAAAAAACGAAAATGCGTTCCATGTCGAAAAAGATACTCACAAAATGCTATGTATAACGTTTTTTCAAAGACAATTATATAAATATTGTTAAGGAGAGTGGATCATCTTCATCTTTTCTTCAAACGCGTAACAAACCCACATGGGATGCGAATTCCATTTGCAGAAAAAAAAGTCGAAATAGTTATGATACATAGCTAATTATTATTATTATTTTTATTTTTACTAGAATGATGTTCAGAGATTTGTTTTTGTCGACGCTTCAAAATTTGGCGAAAATGCGACACAGCAATCTTAATCATTTGCTAAATAAAGCCACTCGGCAACGGTGATGTTTCTCACCCAGGTGAAGCTGACTGTCCCGATTATTAGGGTGACACCCAATGTTTTTCAATTTCTCGATATATATCTTAAGATGCACAGTTTGCCATGCTTTCAGCATTTCTCTTATTTCGCCAGAAAATTTGTTGCAGTTTTTCTGTTAACTCCACCTCCTCCTCTGACTTTATAAAACTTTCCCTCCAAAACGCAGCTACTTGGCTGTGCTCTTCCACAATCTCTTTGATATCACTGTTATCCACTGCAACCCTGTGATAGTGCCAAAGACACAATCTTCTGATTTTGACTACAGGGTTTCACAGTCTCGAACCCCTAAAAGCACAAATAGACAACACTCTCCGGCCAAAGCTTCTTCCAAGCAGAAGTTAGGATTCTCTTGGTAACCCCTTCTTCCGCCTTGTCGATCATCTTGAGGCAGGCAACGATGTGAAAGTGATTTTTCTCAAAAACTCTTTGAGAGTGAGGTTGGTCCCTTGAGTCACCTGAAAACAATGCTCGAAGAGTGCTTTAGTGTAGAGCTTCCTAAAGTTAGAAATAACTTGCTTGTCCATGGGCTGGAGTAACGGAGTGGTGTTGGGAGGCAGAAACTGGATCTTGATGAACTTAAATTCTTCAGAGACTTCATCTTGTAGGCCTGGAAGATTCATGTACATGTATAACAATATAACACAAGTTTGAGAAAATGTGTGATCACAAGTGACACTACGATGCTGCTGGAAGAGTGCTAAACACAGACTGATGTAACAGTCGCACAATCCGGGACTTCCCCTCTCCTCGCCACTCGTTATGCGAAACGTCGCTCGTTAAGCAAGTCATTTTTTTACAAATTGTTTCGCTCGTTATGCGAATTACTCGTTATGCGAGATGCTCGTTAAGCGAGGTTCTACTGTATATTTATACGCACTCAAAGCATAGGTCCAATTTCCGCCCCGCCCCTGTTCTGATTTTCCACCTACAATATCTCAAGGATCCCTCACCCTTTCCCAGTGTTATATGTTTGTCGACGCCCCTGCACGGTGCCGAGGTGGCTAACACTTGTCGGCTGTCTTTTTCTTCTTCTTTTGTCAAAATCTGCTTGTGCCGCTAGGCGTCGCAGTCTATCAGATGATAGGCAACCGAGCCAGGGCGCGCTCAGTCGCTTCATATGCCGTGATGTTATGAAGTCTCAAGTTGTCCGTGACTCCTTCAATCCATATTCTTCTTGGTCTTCCCCTGCCTCTTGGTGTTTCGATTTTCATGTTTGTATGCTCTGATGCTGGCATCGTTGGTTCCATTCTCATTAGGTGACCAAACCATTTTATTCTTTGCTTCTCAATAAATTTAACGATGGGTATGGTTCCAATAGTTCTTGTAATCACATCGTTTCTCACTCTATCTATCGTTCCCGCTAGGACGGATTGGCAAAACTTGATGCGCGCTTTGAGGTCGATCTCGGACTGTGCTCTACAACCTTCTGTTTTTCAGCCCCCCCCCCCCCTCCCTTTCTTTCCAAAATATAACAAAATGTGATTAGTGACAGGTTAAACACCCCAAATAGAATTTGATTATATCTGCTGGAAACAATACTGACTGACTTTCTACCCCACCAGGACATCACACAAGCGATAAACACCCGATGACACAATGTGCCACCATGCGGGTGAGGATCACCCGTGGAGAGGTCCCAGAAACCGCGTTCAGCCTCTAGGCCTTATTTGTGGCTAGGCTATATTGCGGCCCCTGGCAAAGCCAGAGTAGGGCTTCAAATAACAAAAAAAGTTCATCCTGAAAAGGATGGGAAGTGTAGATGTAAGGAAACAATACTTTCTAAAGATGCATACTAGTCAAAGGTTGAAGGGAAATTAATTTTGGTTATAAAATCAACATATATTCATATTTAATGCGGAAAATAGCGGAAAATAGCCAAATTTAACTGAACATTTACCAAGATATTTCAAAAGCAAATAAAGATGGCTTAATGACAATTTTCGCATAAATGAAACATTATATTTCAAACTTTTAAAGAAGACAAAAAGAAAAATCCCAGGTACTGTTAACAAGGACTTGGAGAAAAACACACACATTTTAAAGTGTGTCCAATACCAAAAGCCGCAATCCACAACAACGGGTAATTTAGTGTGTAATTATCAATGTGATGGTTGACTCTGTTTTCTTGTGAGGACATCTGCCTTTGTTGGTCAGATACCAGACAAGGCACAAGGGAGATCACTCTCTACTACAAGCTGGCAACGCTGTTTCGTTTTCTTGTGTGTTGAAGCTGAAAATCCCGATAATTAACATGAAAGTGAAAGCGTTTTTACAATTAGTTTATATCGCTGTGCATCTTCCTCACACCACCTTGAAAAGGGGGGGGGGGGGGGCAGCCGCCCCCTGGTTGCAGACCACTGATCTAGGATGTGAAACAAGCCAGGAAAATTTCGTGGCAGTAAAGGTTGCTAGTGTGATCCATGGAGTATTTAATGATTTATAAAGATATAGCTTCCCGAACTATATATAATAGAGGCGGTCGTGGTATAACGTATAGACGCTTGCTTGCAGATCCAAAGGTCATGAGTTCAAATCCGCACGTTAACTTTTTTTTTCCAACCATTACTTTGGGTCCTAGGTCGACCCAGCCTTAAATGGGTACCAGTTGTCTTGGGAAGTCAAGACGGCCGGCGTGATGTTAGCCACATCACACAACGAGAGCTGTTCTGGTCTATACAAATCTGAGTTAAGTCTCAAATGCCCGAAGCGCCACTGGCGTATAAAAGTACTTTCTCTTTACTGTTTTTACTGTCACCTCTGGAGTTCCCTCTGCTGAAATGCTATAGAAAGATTCTCAGAATATCTTGGACAAAGAAGAGGAGAAATACTGACATCTTGAAAGATCTGAATATCAAGGAAGATTGGCTAATAAACAGCATCCTGTCTCAGAAGCTTAAATATTTTGGTCATATCAAGCGCCACGACGGATTGGAAAAAAAAATAATAGCAGAAGTCATGGTACCACGAAGGATGGGCAGGGGTCGACCAACGCGAAGATGGGCACATGATATAAGTGACTCCTTGAGTATGAAAGTTCACGAGGCGGGAGAATTGGCGAGAAACCGAGTTTCTTTTAGGCGGACCGTGATGAGAGCGACGTTCTGCAAAGGACATGCTTCATGATGATTATGTTTAAATTGTTATATATTATTATGTTATTATAAATTGACAAGACAGGTGCCTTCACATTAGACATCGTCTTGTTTACGAGGCCTAATTCATGAGTTTGCAAAATTCGAGCTCCTGTGTTTATGGGATTTTGAGACTGTTTCGGTTGTTTGTTTGTTTAAGTATCCAGAAGCCATGAGTTGTTAACCCATAGACTCGGTATTATGGATATCGCAACCTTTCGGCCTTGATTCCATTGTAAATATCGTAAATCTGGGAGAAAATATGGCTTTTCTGCCTACCCCCGGGAGTGAACCCGGACCACAAGAGGAATTCGTCACCCGCTCACCGCGCAATCCGGTTTAGCCAATTACGCTAGAGAGCCGGACGCCTTTAAAACATCCTTGAATGAATCTCCTAGTCCAGCAGTTCTCAACCTGCCTGTCGCGACCCTTTTTTGTGCCGAACGACCCTTTTTTGTGCCAAGAGACCCTTTTTTGTGCCGAACGACCCTTTTTTGTGCCGAACGACCTTTTTTGTGCCGAACGACCCTTCTTTGTGCCGAACGACCCGTTTTTGTGCCGAACGACCCTTTCACAGGGATCGCATAAGACCACCGGAAAACACATATTCATTGAAGTTATAAAGAAAATAACTATTTCGGGGGTCGCCACAACATGAGGGAACTGTAAAAGGAAGGTTGACAGCTGCTGCCCTAGTCGGACTGCAGTCTGCAGGTATTGAAAGTGAACTTTCCTATCATATTAGCAGTGTTGCCACGTTGGATGTTTTACATCCAAATTTAGATGTTTTCCATTACATTTAGATGGCGTTTTTGACGTTGGTAGATGTTTTTCGAGATTTTTTTTTTTTCGTTTAGAGTGAATTTATGAAATCTAACCCAAGAAACGGGATGAAATTTGACCTCTTAAATGCTACCTTGACAATAAAATTTTGCCTGATAAGATTAGGAAATGGCTGTTCCACTTATCAGCTCTCTGATTAGGTAATAAAAAAAATTGGAACAGCTAAAGCATACCAGAGTCATTTTGGATCTGAATCTTCAACTTCATCATCCAAGCTAAGTTTATCCTGTGGATCTTGTAAGGCAGACTTCAGTAAAGATGAGGACATGATGCTATAGGGTAAGTCATATCTTCTTCTTCTTCTTCTTGTTCACCGGCTGTAAATTCCGGCGGTAAGTCGCGGTTGTTCGTCCAAAATGGACTTTTGGCTTTTACCTTGACCTAAGTTTTGCGTGTACATCCGTTTTACTGGCTTATTTGTTCGCAGTTCTCGTTCCCCGCCTCTCCAGCAGATGTACTCCGACTTCGGGGGAAGACGTCAAGCCTGTTTCTAGGTTGACTGTGGCCATTGTTTTGTGTGGGTCGAGATGTTGCCTCATTTGTGTGGTGTCCTCTTTGACCTATAATAGGTGTGGCCCCCGGAATATCGTCCTTAAGGCAGCCCTAGGTAGAATTATCAGCCCTCAAGAGAAGGCAGGGGCAGATCATGGGCATTCCCCGCCATCCAAGGAGGCTTCCATAAATGCAGAGCCGACACATGATGCTCTGGTTCTGGGCTCACCCAAGGAATCGTCACGTCCTGCCCAGGACTGCTTAACCTCACAACCGTGTATTGAGCTTCCCGCGCTACAAGGCTGCGCTCTCCGGAGATTAGCGGGGAGCAGCCCGCAGGTCTAGGACGTTTGTGGCCACACAAATAGGTACATTCTTTTTCATCTTACGTTAGACACCTTTAACGTTGTTTCAGCTGTGCCCTTAGCAAGACAGAATGGGGAAGCAAAATACGTCAGGCGTGGCTTCACCTGTTTGGTCCCAACACTCGGGCGAGTTAGACCTGTGGATACGGACATTCGGACTTTTTCCTAATCGGTACGAATTATGATCGTCGGACTTTGAGCTTGCATGTGTGCCGTGGGGTATAACTTTGTCGGACATTATTTCCAAACCAGCATATGAAAAGTTGCTGCCGTGGTGTACCTCAGCGCGGTGACGACGACACTGAGGATTGAGGATGTACGTAGGTAGGATCTTGCTGCGAGAAGTCGCCCACAAGAGATGTTACTCGTCTTGGCTGTAAATCTCTCGGTCATGGTTGAGTCTCAGCAGCACAGTTTTAAATTCCCTCCCGAATTTTAACCAAGAGTTGTCATTTGATGGTACATTTAGCAAGCAATAATTGAGTTTTGTTAGACTTTTCACCCATGCGTTTGGGGGCGGGCTGGTGAGAGCCAGAAAGGACACTACACCTCTAGGGGCCGCCAGCTCCGAGATCCCCTGCCAACTCTGTTAATGCTCATTTGAGACATTATCCGTGGCGCACGACGGGGACGTGCAGCAGGAGTCTTGCATGAGGTTCCGTAAAACCAGAACAGTTAAGAACTGGCGCCCGAGTGGGGTACGGAGAATCTCCTTATACACCTCACATCAGACTTAACTTTGCCTCATGCCTGTGACCGAAATCACCGCGCCACGGGTAAGTCATATCAATTGCTACGTAATCTGTGACTCTTTCCATTTGAATTTTTTTTCTAGATGTTTTCCACACAAATTTAGATGTTTTTAGATATTTTTGACTCCGTTTTGGATGTTTTTTGTCAAAGAAAAGTGGCAACATTGCATATAAGTCGATTAAAACTGAGAGGAGTAGTCTTGTAGTGTGTGGAGCCGGTGTCGGTGGAAACAACGACATCCGAAAGGCCTCATTCGCGGTCTAAAATATTCCCTATAAGCCGCATGGGAGCCCAACTTTCAGTGCTTTAATAATATCCTACCCTAAACAAGGAAAATCTACAGGTCACGGGACCGTCTAATATTTCAGGGGGTGGTAGATAGGCTGCATGCAGTCGTGGGACCTAGGCTGCATGAATTCGTGGGACCTAGGGTGCACTCTCTCGTGGGACGTATGTCGGTCGGAGTTAGGATCAGTTCTAGATGTTTTGGGGTCGTTAAAAGCATAAGAATGCCGGGAAACCCAGTCTTTCACCGTGTAAAATGTTGTACTGTCCTGTGACGTCGTCTGGGGTAAGATAATAATGAAGAGCTCAACTTTCTAACCACTATAGGCCGTTCCAAATGTCGCGCTCCAACATTTTAATAAATATCTCGAAAATTCATCTAAGAATCAACATCAATGTTTGCAAATGGTCTTCGACTTCCCACACCTTTATATCGCAGAAAAAGCAAAATTAAAACTAACTGTTTGTTTGCATAATAATTATTTTTCTACATGGACATCACTATCACAGGTTGCATACAAAATTTCAATAATCTACATGGAACAGTTACTGGGTTATACATTTTTTAAAGTTGGGCACAACTTTGGAACGGACGATAGACCAAAAAAAAAAAGCTTATACTAAAAAAAAAAAGTGCAAAATGGAATTACCAGATAAATAAGTGACCACGAAAAGAGAAGAACAAGGCCATCTACCCTATAAATTTTTTTTTTTTTGAGGATGTGTTCTAAATTACAGTTGACATTTACTAATGAGTTTTCTCAGAGTTCATTGATTTTGTATTTTTGTCTGCAGCCTCTTTCTTCACAAATAATCTTCTCTTCGTTTGTTGGGCTTTGTTCGAGTTGGTAGGCTTTTTTTTTTTGTGTGTGCTGAATAATAGGCTTTCATTTTAGCGTATTTTCTGGAGTTAATATTGGTTAGCATCTTTGTCTTGTCTTGCTGTCCACAAATAGACTTTCGTTGCCAGCTGGGACAAAGTTTGTAACTTGCCGGCGACTGGGCCGTGAAAAATTCCGGTTATTTCATTCTTGTTTTTTTTTTAATGTATAATCCTGGTTAATGGCAGATCAGCAAAAATCCCTAGATAGACAGACAGGCAGACAGACAGACAAATACGTACAATAAGATTAGTTTGGATTGGATTGGATTGGATTAGATTAGATTAGATAGATAGATAGATAGATAGATAGATAGATAGATAGATAGATAGATAGATAGATAGATAGATAGATAGATAGATAGATAGATAGATAGATAGATAGATAGATAGATAGATAGATAGATAGATAGATAGATAGATAGATAGATAGATAGATAGATAGATAGATGGATGGATGGATGGATGGATGGATGGATGGATGGATGGATGGATGGATGGATGGATGGATGGATGGATGGATGGATGGATGGATGGATGGATGGATGGATGGATGGATGGATGGATGGATGGATGGATGGATGGATGGATGGATGGATGGATGGATGGATGGATAGATTAGATTGGATTGGATTGGATTGGATTGGATTGGATTGGATTAGATTAGATTAGATTAGATTAGATTAGATTAGATAGATTAGATTAGATATGAATGTTCAAACAGATGCGCGTGCGTGCGTATGTGTGTGTGTGTGTGTGTGTGTGTGTGCATGTGTGCGCGTGTGTTTGTGAATATTATTGAATTGGTTTAACTAATGGCGATTTGTATATTTTTTGATGAAAGCATCAGAAAGGTATTATCTAGAATTTTCCATTTGCTGATGCAAATTATTCTGAAACGTCTCTTTTTGCCTATTCAGACACCATGAACACAAAACACAGGCTTTACAATTCACTGTCTCAACTTTTCATCAAGAACGATAATTTAGCTAATGACAAAATTGTATAACATCAGAGTTACGAAACTTTGTTGAGAATTATTGTTAATGTTAATTTGTTTTCTGTTGCCAGTTGTTAATGTTGCGATGACATATGGTTATGCCATATAAAGGCGCCGGTTGCTGGGAGTAGAGCTAGACCATCTTGCCCCCCCCCCCCTATTTAGACTTTCATTCGGCACATAATACTGACATTGTTATTATTACGCACGTAAACAAGGCTTATGCCTCCCTTCCCCCCCCCCTTTCATGAGAGCCCCTAACTCTAGAAAATGTGATACGTCGCCCGGTTTGAAAAATAGAGAGAGAGAGAGATGGGGGAAGGGGTATATAATTTCTGTTTTATGTTACATATAATTAATTTGTCGGCTCTGTGGCTAAGTCGATGCGAACGCTTCGTAATGCCATAATGCCGGGTTCGATCCCAGCTGCGCCTTGCCTTGGTTTCGACAGTAGTATCAAGAAAGCCGACCGTTCAGGAAGCAATGGCATACTACTGGACGTGAATTTGCCTAGAAAAACCACACAACAGCCAGAAGCTCTTAGGGTTGTTTTGTCGGCTCTGTGGCTATGTCGATGCAAACGCTTCGTAATGCCGGAATGCCGGCTTTCGATCCCAGCTGCGGGCCATGCGCATTGCGTTTGTTTTGCCCGTCGTATCAAGAGAGCCAATTTCAAACTACTGGACGTAAATTTGCCTAGAAAAATTACGGAACCGCCAGGTGTTGTAATAGTTAGGTCTGCACCGTCCTGTAAAGGATATACAACTAACCTTATAGTTAATTTACGCGCCAAATATATTTTTATTCCCGGCAAGTCACGTGACATACATAGATTAGCATATGGTCTTGGGGCCTCCGGGCAAGTATACCTAGGGCCGCTCATGCCTTCAGACAACCCTAGGCTGGGGGGGGGGGGGGGGGACCAGACCCCTACCCTAGACCCTAGTGTTTTTGTTTCGCCGTACCTGGTGTGCATGTAGTTTTCCATAACTCTGTTGTCCACTATGTTCCTGGACTCGTGTCCTCTTTGGTCTCCCTCGAATCCCCTCCCACATATAATGGTGTTTTGCCGCAGCGACTCTGTCACATTTGACGCCTCACAGAATCCAACCAGGACAAAACGAACCCGTGTGTCCAAATATAGCCACAGTAATTAAGGCCCTTAACGATCATTATATTGATGGCCCCCTAAAGCGAGATGATTAGAGGTAATTAAAGTCCTAACGTGGCGAAAATTACCACCCCCCCCCACCACCCCCACCCCCTTTTCCCCTCCCAATGTGCGAGAGATTATCCTCCTCCCCCACCCCCCTCCCCCTCCCCCCCCCCCCCCCCACCCCCTTTCCTAGTGCTGCAGAAGTTATCTCTAATGTTTGGGAAATTAAATTTATTGATACATTATCTTTTTTTTTTTTCCTCAGAGTAATAACGCTTTTGTTTGCGTCCTCCTTCTCTATTCAGCTGTTTGGTTGGTTGTTTGGTTGGTTGGTTTTTAGGTTGGTTGGATGGTTAATTGATTAGTTCTTTAGTTTGTTGATTTGTTAGTTGTTAGGGTGTACTGTTGATTGGTTGCTTGTTTGGCTGATGGTTAGTCAATCAGTTGATCAGTTGGTTGATAAGCTGTTTCGTTGATTGGTTGATAAGCCAATCAGTTGATCGGTTTGTTGATAATTTGTTTTGTTTATTGGTTGGTTAGAAACTTAGATGGCTAGTCAACTTCTTGGTTAGATGACTGACTCATTGGCTGCTCATAGGCTTGATTAGTTTGTCGGTTGGTTAGCTGACTGGTCGCCTGGCTGGCTGTTTATCTTGCTGGCTGTTTGGCTGGCTGGCTGTTTGGCTAGCTGGCTGTTTGGCTGGCTGGCTGTTTGGCTTACTGTTTGCCTGCTGTTTGGTTGGCTGGCTGTTTGGCTGATTGTTTGGTTGGGTGGCTGTTTGGCTGGCTCGCTGGCTAACTGGTTGGCTGTCTGTCCACATTCCTACCCTTTTGGCTGTTTGACTGGTTGTTTGATTGGGTGGCTGTTTGACTGGTTGTTTGATTGGGTGGCTGTTTGGCTGGTTATTTGATTGGGTGGCTGTTTGGCTGGCTGACTGGCTGGCTGTCTGTCTGCCTGCCTGTCTTTCTGCCTGACTTTCTGCATTTATTGCCTGTCTCTCCGCCTATCCGTCTTTCTGCCTACATGCCTGCCTATCTAACTACTCGAAACAAACAAACGCGTGACTACAAATTACCCCCTTTCAAAACACAGAGGAAAAGAAATAAAAACGCCAAAAATAGAAAGTCAAACTGGCAAACACCTGCTTCGTAGTGTTATTTATATCTTAATGTTGTTCCCTCTGTGTGTTTCTCTCTCGTCAGACTGTTGCACACATGCACACGCGCACACTCACACCTACACATAACCCCCTGACACTGACACACACACACACACACACACACCTACACATAACCCCCTGACACACATAACCCCCTGACACACAAACACTCACACAATAGCGCACGCTTTGCCTATATCATTAGCGAACCACCGCGGTGAGCGCCCGAGTCATAGAGATGTAGGCATGCAGAATCAATATTTGTGTCACTTATTATGGTGACGGTTCAGCTAGTGGCAGGAATCAATAGTAGGTCAATATATATGTGTGTGTGTGCGTGCGTGCGTGCGTACTTGTGTGTCTGTGAGTGTGCGCGCTCGCGTTTGGATGTGTTATATCCGTTCATGTTATTGTGAAAGATTGAGCAGTTCCTATGAAAAGAATAGACCAATGAAAACTGCGGGATGTAAGAGTGGATGGGAGTGACAGAGAGACAGTTTGCGTGAGCTACGAACCTAAGTGAGTGAAACCAGGTTGCTAAATACCTGCCTTAGGCCTGCATTTTTTTTTTGGGGGGGGGGGGTTTAACCCTCTCTCTTACTTCAATGAGCTCTTTAATCCTCTAGGAGATCATCAGGAAAGAACAACTGAAGAGCACAGTGTTAGAACCACACATACTACTGGATGAAATAGAAAAAGTCATTAAGCAGTCTCCCAAATATAAAGCACCAGGAGCTGTTAGATTACCAACAGAAATAATTCAAGCAGCAGGTGAAAGCAGCATCAGATGGCTTCACAGAATATTCAATGCAGCATGGGTACAACAAACGGTTCCTATTGATTGGCAACATGCAATAGTTATACCATTGTTGAAGAACAAAGAAAGCAAACGAGAATGCGGTCAATATCGAGGCATCTCTCTTTTAAGCCATGTTGGCAAAATGTATGCCAAGATAATAGAAACAAGACTGAGACCAGTGATAGAACCACAGCTGGCAGAAGAACAGATGGGATTTAGGAGAAATAGAAGCTGCACAGATGCAATCTTCACACTTAAACAGTTAATAGAAAAGAACATTGAATACAATAAGAACTTATTTGTGGCATTCGTAGACCAGGAGAAGGCATTTGACAGAGTCGACAGACAATTATTATGGAAAATAATGGCAAGATATGGAGTAAGCGAACACCTCATCGAAGTGTGCAAAAGTTTATACAGGGATTGTAGAAGTGTAGTTAGAATAAATCAGGGAACATCTCATTCTTTCACAGTGACATCTGAAGTAAGACAGGGGTGTGTCTTATCACCACTGCTGTTTATCACCTACATCGACTGTATATGCAAGAATGCCAAGCCCATGAATGAAGATCTGTCACCTGATTTGTTTTTAATATAAAGTGATTATATAATGAAATGTATAGTTGATAAACCCGAAATTGCGGTTGGTGGGCACAATATAAACAATTTACGTTATGCTGATGACACAGCCTTGATAGCAACAAGTCAGAAAAAGGTACAGGAGATGATAAACATTGTGGTTGTGGAAAGTAGAAGAATGGGCCTCAGTTTGAATAAGCAAAAGACAGAAAACGGTGGCACAAAGAAACGAATTATTCCTAAATGCGTAAAAAAAATCACTGGTGTTATTTTGGAAAAAGTACAGAAATTTAAGAACCTGGACACATGGATAACATCAGATGGAAGATGAATCATTGAGATAAGAAACAGAATAGGACAGGCAAAAACTGCATTTTATAAAATGAAGAACACATTATGCATTATATCTTTGTCATTGAGAGTTAGAAAAAGAATTCTTGCTTGCTACATACATCCAGTTTTAACATACGGCTGTGAATCCTGAACAGTCGATAGGCAGGCCAAACAATTTCTTGAGGCCTCATAGATGTGGTTTTACAGAAGAATGTTTAGAATACCTTGGACAGCCAAAAACAGCAACCAAAAGGTTTTGAAAGAGGCGGGAGCCCGAAGACAACTTATCACAGACATCAGAAGGAGACAGTCATCATTTTTTCGGCCATGTTATGAGAAGAGGGCACAATGGAACATGTTGTGACCACTGGAAAGATCTGTGGAAGGAGGGATAGAGGAAGACATCGAGAAAAGATTCTTGACAGTCTTGTTGCATGGCATGGAGGTGTGTCAGCACATCAACTCATACATGCTGCAGGAGATCGCGGATTTTAGAAAGGCATGATCGTCAACGTCAGTCGGCAAGGCACCTGATGATGATGATTTGAAACTATTAACTCTTATAAGGTCTACAGATATAACTATAAATGCAGGTTCTGTTCTCCAGCTCATTCCTAGATTTATAAGTTAAAAAAAAAACGGGACACATTACGCTGGTCATGGCGTACCGAAGGCATGGCCGGGACATACCTAGACAGGGCGATTGTCCCCATGAAAATCTTATCCTATAGATTACACAAGGGAAATCTCGGCACAGTGCACGAACTCCGCTGTATCAACAACGACCAGTATGTGCATGCCAGAATTTTAAAACAATTTTGTAATTATTCTCTTTGCGGTTTTGTTTTTAAAACTAAGATGTTTACAAGACGGAAAAAAAGGAAGTTCTTTGGGTTCTTCTTTTGATGTCGACTTGCTGGGGAAATTTTAATCAGGGTAAGACATACGTGATCTTCCGGTTTGTTTTAATTATCGCCCTTCTAAATAAGATAATGTTTAAGTAATGGAATGTCCTTACAAATGAGTAGGATAGAAATGAGAACATGTTATTGAAAATGAGAAAGAAGCGAATGGTCCGGATTAAAGCTTTAGAGTAATTATATAATTGACTGTTTAAGGATGCCCGTAAAAAGTGCACTCGTGAACTGAACAGCTCCGAAGTAAAACGAACCCACCACCTTCAGAGCGCGAGGCAACGGCTTCACCACTTTGTCACGCAGACCGCCTAGCAAAAAATCCATGAGATGCTCCTGACATGTCTTCTAAAGTGAGGCAAGCTAGTCAATACGTAAAACGTCGTTTCCACTTTGAAATGATGCACTTAGCCGTTGAGTTGATAAATAAGTGAAATTATGAATATATTACCTGTTTAAGTACCCGGCACTAAATCATACTTGCTGCTTGTTGTCCCTTATGCCATTCTAGCACACCGGCCCCACCCATTCTTGCTCTGTCCTCCGAGACAGCAGCCATCGCAATGTCT
Source organism: Candidula unifasciata (assembly GCA_905116865.2). Classification (NCBI taxonomy): domain Eukaryota; kingdom Metazoa; phylum Mollusca; class Gastropoda; order Stylommatophora; family Geomitridae; genus Candidula; species Candidula unifasciata. The sequence continues at coordinate 527,529 of CAJHNH020003546.1, read as the reverse complement.
TAATGCTTACCGTCTCCAGTCGACTGGCATATTTTCCTTTGGTCCAGTTTTGTGTTTCCCGGCCAGTCAGCCCACTGGTTGACCTTTCATTGAAACTTTTTTAGACTCTTCTACGTCGGAGGGGTGTCACGTTGACTTGCCTCCAATTTCATCAGCCCTAATGTTGCGTGTTCTATACTACATGACGACATTGCGATTAACGATCCCTGAACATCTAGAACTGGCCCTAACCCAAACCCCTTTACCCACAGCCTGAGCCTAGGTCACACGAGACCCTTATCGAAGCAAGCAGTACAATGTGACAACCCTCTGACCTAGATAAGACTGAGAAAGTGCTATATGGGGCAGGAAACGTAAAATTGTTTCCCTTTTTCGGTTATTTATGCTCTGGTCTCCCCATTTACACACCACCGGTTGTAGGTCAACTCCATTGATAAATTGGTTGGACTAGTCAACAGTGGTCGAGGTTATGGGTGTCGCAGTCTGTTGTTGTCTGGCTTTACGTTTTTATTTCCGAGAAAGAGACGGCCTGTGACATAGGTTTTGACACTCTCTAGGCAGTTGTGTGTTAGATCCAGTATCTAAATGTTTTAGAAGTGTTAAAAGCTCTAGCATGGTGAAATATACAACACCCCATATGAGCGTGAGTTCGGAATATCCAAGTGACCTTGTGTGAAAGTCGGATCGCTCGAGTCCGACCTATCAGGGGTGAGGTGGTCAGTAGGTCGTCTAATCAGGAGGGGTACTACTGTGTAGCGGTGTGTAAATGGAGAGACCAGTGTAAAATTTACCCTTTTTCTTAACCCGCCCCGGTTTCTACATGCGTGACCTCGTTTTAACACCCATTGGCAGCACATAATACGTTGAAAAAATGATTCCAAATACAGTATAGTTTTCTGACTCTTGTCCCATGCAGACAAATGTGTCAACTCATGCTTTACCACAGAACTGGTGCACTAGTTAGTTGAGTGCCTTCCATTCCTTAGAATGGTTCTTTCATATTCTTTGCACTCAAACGTTTGCTGTTTTAAACTAATCATTCTATGGATAGGAGGGGTTAAAGTAATGACAGTAGAAGTGAAGGACCAATTTCCTTTAGGTGTATTGTGTATATAGGGCCAGACCTATATTTTATAGAGCAAACGGCACTTGGTGGGTTATGGGGTCAGAATTACACCGGTCGCCTTTACTTTCCAGGACGGCACCTGGTTCCCACTCAAGGCTAAGTCGACCTGGGAGTCAAGGTCATTTTTTTAAAAAGTCGGGTCAAGGGTAATGTTATGTTATAAAATAATATATTTGAAATAAAAATCTATTGACAAAAACCCAAAAAGAGCATTTCGTTCCATGGTTTTGTGTGCTGTGTGTGTGTGTGTGTGTGTGTGTGTGTGTGTGTGTGTGTGTGTGTGCTGTGTGTGTGTGTGTTTTTGTTAAAAAAAAGGGGGGGGCGGGGTAGCTCTTTTACAAATTAAGGGTAATGAGAACCCTTCCCCCTCTCCACCCCCTCCCTCTGAATGTTTCTCAAGGTGGGAGCCTCGGATGTCAAAAGCCCCAGGCTTTAGTGCCGTAGCAGAGCCAAACACAACGTGAGAAAGAATGTGTGGACACGACAACAAAGGCATCAGAAATCTGTGTCGACCGTGTAATGACTTGTCATGAATCTCTCCCGTGTGTAAAGTTAATTACGCGGGTCATCTCTCCAGCGATTTATTCTATCGACATTGTTGCTATTATTTGATTTCGGCAGTGCTGCAAGGACAGTAATCAAATTCTGATTTAGATCACCTTGTCTCGCTTAATCACTTTCTCGTCTACCTCGTTTGCTGTGTTGTGGAAGAAGGGGAATTGTTTAAAAAGGTTCCGGATGCAGTGATCCCCAAGAAATTAAACACAAAACATGGGATATAATAAATATAGTATTTGATCGAAATTGTTCGAGTTTCTGGCTAAAACATCGCTTGATGGCCAGGTCTGGTAATTTGCTTGATTGCTGGATCGGTTGGTTGGCGGGTTGATGGGTTAGTTACTACTGACTATGGTGGATTCATAGGCGGAATTTTGGCGTTGGTTGGTGGGTCAGTTAACTGATTGATAGATGTACTGGTTTGTTTAAAGGTGTTTTGGATGGACCGGTGGGTTGGCAAGTGGGTTTGTTAATAGGTGGTTTTTTGTTGACAAAAGATCGCTTGATTGGTTGGTAAGTAAGTTGATTGGTAGATAAATGCCTTGGTTGATGGGTGGCTGGATGAGTTGTTTGGTATATGGCTAGGTAAGTAGTTAGGTCAGTTACTTGGTAGATAATAGGTTGTTGAGTAGGTTTGTTAGTTGATAGATTGATAGATGCTTTGTCTGGTAGGTGGGTTTGTAAAACACTTAGGTAAAATGACTTCAATGACTCTCAGTTGACCTCTTTCCGAGGTCAAAGATAGAAACCCTAAAGACATAACGAAAGAATGAAAAAAGGTATAGAAAAAAAAAGTTCACTGTTTTAATTAAACTGACATTAGGTAAACGTCACCTGAAGACCTCAATGGCTACACAATTGCTCAATTGGAGAAAACAATTCTAGCTAGGCCTAACGATACTTGCAAGACTGATTTGTTGTTTCTTTAATTAATGTAAGATTGGACATCAAAGCACGTCAGGCATACCCATAGGTGCTCCGTTGCTCACAGCAAATGTCCTTAAGTGTAGTGATGGTTATTCACATCATGAGTCAGCATGCACTTTTCAGAAGGTCGCTCTTATCACGGCACGCCTAGAAGTTTGACTTTCTCTAGCCAGTTCTCCAGCCCTATGTGCCAGTGCGCCTTCAATATCTTTTATACACTAACATGAAGGTCTGCCACCATATTTTTTTTCGGAAACTGTTCTCCATATCCGTTCTCTTCAGGCCACTGTGATGTTCAACATGGCCAAAATACCCCAACTTTCCGGACAGGATGCTGTTCATGAGCCAATTCTCCTCGATGCCCAGATCATGTAGGATGCTGTTTATGAGCCAATTCTCCTCGATGCCCAGATCATGTAGGATGCTGTTTATGAGCCAATTCTCCTCGATGCTCAGATCATGTAGGATGCTGTTTATGAGCCAATTCTCCTCGATGCCTAGATCATGTAGGATACTGTTTATGAGCCAATTCTCCTCGATGCCCAGATCATGTAGGATGCTGTTTATGAGCCAATTCTCCTCGATGCCTAGATCATGTAGGATACTGTTTATGAGCCTCTTCTCTTCGATGCTCAGATCATGTGGGATGTTGTTTATGAGCCAATTCTCCTCGATGCCTAGATCATGTAGGATACTGTTTATGAGCCAATTCTCCTCGATGCCCAGATCATGTAGGATGCTGTTTATGAACCAATTCTCCTCGATGCTCAGATCGTGTAGCATGGCGAGTCTTTTCGTATTCTTTGTCCATAAGTATTCTAGGAATTTTCATGCAGCATTTAAGTTCAAAGGCGCTATTGTGTGGGTCTCTTTTCTTCACTAATTGAGCGCCTCTGACACATCCATAGTCAGCTGTGGGAGAGATGCCTGATCAGGAAATGTTGACTTGAACGCTCTTGCCGGTGCTGTCCCACATGTTCTTCATCTTCTGTTAGAGTTGACTTGAGTTGAGTTGAGTTGAGTCAAGAATTAACATCACAGCACTCAGGGGCATTCCCACACGTGCTTTGTTGTTATCTTCAGCAGCTAGCGCAGGGCTCCAATACTGATGGTACCTTCTATTAGAGTGTCGAGGGATATTTGATGCATTAGTCCGCTGGCTGGCCGTTAAGTGAAGGGTCCTATTCTTCGTCTCACACACCTCTTCTTGTAAAAAGAAAAAAAAAAAAAAAAAGGACTCATTCCCACGCATTCAGGTGTATTGGCCATATAGGGCTAGAAGTATATTTTATAAACTATTCGGCATTTGCATGGTGTGGTCAATATTATGCCAGCCGCCTTTACTTGCAATGACTTTATCCAGTACTCACTTAAGGCTGGGTCAACCTGGCCAAGGTCATTTTTGGAGCCGAAAAAAAAGTCCGTTTCCGTTCAGGACTCGAATCCACGACCTTCCAAATTGCAGGCGAGAGCTCTCCTTATCAATGCTTTACCATCAAATATTCCTACAACCACTCTTTCAACTAACATTTCTCTGTAGTCGAGTTTTCGTTCCTAGGCAGTCTTCACAACTGTTTCCTCGTCTGTTATGACATCACAAAGAAGCCGTGATGGCATAGAACAGTGATCCCCAAACTGTGCGCCGCAGCGCCCCGGGGAGCCGCGACCTCTTCACGGGGGCGCCGCAAAATTTTGTAACAGCTTCATAATTAATTTAACCAAGACGCGAATAGTCACACTTTTACATGGGTTAGGGCGCCATAGAGAAAAAAAATTATTGCACAACACAGTAACAAGGCAAAGTCGGGAGATGTGAACCAGCGTCTTTGCACCGGATTATAAACCATAAGTGCTCTGCCAACGGTAGAAACAACTAATAAAAAAAAAACTGCCCGCCTGTGTCGCCGCCCGCACGAGACTCCGTAGCTACAGCGACGTTCCTCCATTTACCCTAGAATGCTAACGCCAATACCCATTATCTAGAAACTGGGTGTGCATCAGGGACCGGCCGGGTTAGAACATCGGCCGTGGGCTGCAGCGAGTCGCAGCTGGATTTTAAAGCGAGTCTCATATGGACTGCACTAATGCCCCCCCCCCTCCGCTTCCCCCTACCCTCCAAGCTCCATACAAACACAAACCTGTCGAGATAAACACAAACCTGACCCTAGCCTGATTTGAACCAGGTAATGTGGAATAACGAACTGCGTTCGCAACACAAAATCTAGAAACGCTGACAGATGTTAGAAACTCCCTTGACCTCAAACCCAAACTCAGTGCCCCAAGGGAGGTAATGTACACAAACAGTACTAGAGAAACAATGGCGTCCCCTGCATCTCCCATTTCTACTCCATGATCTTGTCCCTGAACGATCTCTTGCCCTTTGCTTCCACCAGACGACAAAAGTGCGTCGACCCGCGGTATTCAATGGGCGTTGTCGGATTTTTCCAGCAAATGCAAAGGCCATTGTGACATTTCTGACCTCATTTTAAAATGCTGACGCAGTTGAGGACCGTAAAAATGCCAATAGTTCAAACAAATTATACCAAATTTCGTCCTTTTTAGGACGAAATTTTTTGTCATTTGAAGCCCCACTCTGGCTTTTGCCAGGGGCCGCAATATAGTTCAGTGCCATTTATATGGCCAAATGTCTGAACGCGGTTTCTGGACCTCTCCACGGCTTTCCTCATCCACATGGTGGCACTTTGTGTCATCGGGTGTCGGATTTATCGCTTGTGTGATGTCCTGGTGGGGTAGAAATTCAGTTCAGTTAGTTCAAACAAAATTAAAAGACGAAATGGGGTCCTGAATGGACGTAGTAATCTGTGGCTATTAAAAAATCGTGATTATTTTTCTTTAACGAAACAATATTTGGACATAAACGGTGATCGCTGTACTAACATTACTTCAGGGACTCTCAAGTTTCTTGGGATGACCCGGATCTTGTAGCTTGTTTTCGGTTTGCTGTCGTTGCTATGTTAGTCTTTCAGGTGCTTTATTAATATCCTACCCCAAACATGGGAGATCAACAGGTCACGGGACAGTCTAATATTTCAGAGGGGGGTAGATAGGCTGCATGCAGTCGTGGGACCTAGGCTGCACTCTCTCTTGGGACGTAGGTGCGTTGGGGTAAGGACCAGTTCTAGATGTTTTGGGGTCGTTTAAAGCATTAGAAAGGCGGGAAACCCAGTCTTACCACCCTATACATTTTTGGACTGTCCTGTGACGTCATCTGTGGTGGGATATTAATTTTTGTTTAAACCGTCTTTCTTTCATGCCTGTATAATTAACGAGTCACAAAAACACTCAAACGGATAGATAGGCTAGTAACTATGTGAGTATGTACAGGTGCGAAATTCAGCTTGGTAAGGTGATAGTTCGGCTAACAGGTGTGTAGCTAGACAGGAGAAGTAGACAGACAGGTACATAAAGACAGAGACAGACCAAAAAAAAAAAAAAAGATGTATGGGAATGCAAAGTCTGTGGCACAACTTGTACATACATGTAGTAATCGATATTTCTTTTTCTTCTTTTTGTGCGGAGTGGTAAGTAAATCAATATAGTAGTATACCTGTAACATAATGAAATGTATAGACACATATAACGTCTATACACCGTAGGATTGAGACTTGATAGGCCCTAAAGCTTCATGAAGTCCTGAGGCACCAACATTTGTAAATGACATCAGCTGATCTAAAAAATGTGTCCACCTTTTAAATGCACGGAAAATGGAAATATATTCCCATTTAATTTATAGTGACAACTATAATGAAGAACGTGCTTGCAGAATCACATAAAATATATAACTACAAAAGGCGCCACTAAACGAAAATTTAGTTTAAGATACATTAAAAGAAAACTGCATCTGTTAAACACGGAATATGTTGAAGCTCCTGTAGATTATAAGGTTCCAAGCTCCAGCTCACTTAGAAAGTGAAAGTAAAGATTCCTTGACACGCCTTAGGCGCATGGGGTATATGGGAAGAGCGCCCATATTTTTTCAGGCCATCGGCACTAGGTAAGCAATGTGGTCAGTATTACGCTGGCCGTCTTTACTTCCCCAGGACAGCCATCCTGGTATCCATTGTTAGCTGGGTCGACCTGCGACGCCCCATACCACTCTCACTTAGCTTATACCTACATCCAGCACTGCGTCTATACAATTTTAAGGAGACTACTAAACCACTAAAGTTTACTGCGGCGTAAGGGGTTTGGGGGGGGGGGGGGGCTTAATGAGCCATAGCACACAGGTTCATGCACCCCTCGAGCAATAACAACATGCCAAACACGCCCATCTCCTCAATCTCACTACACTCCTACTTTCCTTCATGCGTGCTCATCTCTCCATCTGTCCTTCACCTTCTTCTCTAGGGACATTGGTGTCATCCATGGCGTGAAAGAAACAGAAACCGAACCAGAACAGGAGCTTCTCATTTGAGTTACCCGGAATGTGGTTTCTATTTTCGTTACGCGTTCTTACGAGAAGGCGGTGACTAAAGAAACAGGCACTAGGAGAATTCACCAACAGCGCTTCTGTCATGCGTATGTTGTTAGCTGTTTAGTTTAGTCCAGTGTTCTTCAACAGATGGGACGTGGGCCACATATCGCAAAAATCACCCCATGGCCTCATGCGCGACTTCCCACAGGCTGTCCTATATTCTAGGGGTGTCGTGCTTTGCTATTTTCAACGCGGTTAGTTCGACGGTAGTCTCCCAAGAGCCAGACCCTATACACACTAGCACACTTCTGATTGGTCGTTCCTGAGATGCGGACTTTTCGCACACTGCTACGGGAGTGTTCCGCAAAGCCGCTGATATCTCCTGTTGTATATTTCAGTACGGCAGCGCTTTTAACACTACAAAAATACTGGGTCTAACACAACACCCCCTCCCCCTTTTTTTAGAGAGTGCTGCAACTTTTGTCACAGACATTCTCTTTCTCGGAATAAAAACGTTAATTCAGTACATCAAGGACATCAAACAAGACAGTGGAAAGTTTGGTCATGGTGGAACCCACCCGTAACCTGCTGGAAAGTAGAACAGCCGAACAAATTTGTCAATGAAAACTGACCTACTTTGTTTTTGGAGACTAACGTCAAACTAAATTTCAACGCTATGAATAAACAAGTTAGTTGCATATCCTTTACAGGACGTTGCAGAACCAACCCATCAGCCCCTGGCTGTTGTGTGGTTTCACCAGGCAAATTTACCTCCAGTAGTTTGCCATTACCTCTGGACGGTCGGCTCCCTGATACCACTCTCAAAACCAACGCAAGGCGTATGGCCCGCAGCTGGAATCGAACGCGGTACCCCGGCATTACAAAGCGTTCGCATCGACTTATTTAACGCTATAAGCATTCTATATCCAGCGTTTTCAGCAGCCAGCATGCTCTTTTTTTTTTTTTTTTTTTTTTTTGCGCGGTGAGCAGTCGGCACCGCGTGTGTCCGTGTTACAGCGTTGTGAGTTCGCTTCTAATCGCTGTCACGGCGGCCTTACTTGGTTACCTGGCCCATGACCAGCCGAAAATGTAACTGATTCTGAAAGCATTGACGGTTGCACAAGAGACCAAGTCGACACGGAAAAGAAAACTAGCTGACCACTTGCTCTCACGCGGGCGTACACACACACATACACACCGTCTTTAGTGACGCCTACCACACTTTCGTGTCAGGCTTCGAAAGAACGGGAGCCGGCTTTCCGCACGGTGTCTCTAGACAGCGAAGGCGAAATAACGCATATCCTAACACCTCTACAACATAGGACAGCCCGTTAGAACCGCCACGGCATGAATGGGAACCGAATCAAAATCTCATGGCTGACGTGATGGGGTGATTTTTGTTATATATGTCCTACTGGTAAAAGCCAATGATGGGTAAATCTTTTTTATTTGACGCCTTTTCGATTTTTAACTATAAAATGTGTACTTTTTAACAGTCTAGGTTTTAATTTTTTTTTTTCATTTTCGCGATAGGCGGCCAATAAATGTGTACCCAGCCAGTAAATCGATAGAGGCGGTAGTGTTTCCTCTTCTAGGGGTGAAGTAAAAACGTAAAGTCGGAAGAAGTGAACCAGCGTTATCGAACGCGATAATAAACCATAAGTGCTCTGCCACCAGTCGGGACAGCCGATAAGAAACTGTCCGCCTGTGTCGTCATCTGCACGTAACTCTGTAGCTACAGCGACGTTTCTCCATTTACCCCAGAGCGTCACTCTGGTACCCATTTCCTAGAGGCTGGGTGAACCCCGGGAACCGCCCGGTTTCGAAAACTGACCGTGGGCTGCAGCGAGTCGCAGCTGGATTTAAAAGCGAGCCTCCTATCGACTGTAGTCTTTATGGATAACACTGATTACTGATTTAAGAATCGACATCATAGCACACCGGGCACATCCATTGATGCTCCGTCTCCCGCTGCAAATTTCTAAAGGTGTAGATACTAAATGTTTTTGTAGAAAACTGATTTTACACACACACACACACACGCGCGCGCACACACACACACACACACACACACACACACACCTCGTTCTCTTTTTCTCATACCTCCCTCCTTACCAGCTCCATTTCTATTTCCTCGTGCACACATTGCTACTTATTTTATTTCATATGAGGCTTGAACAGGTACGACTACTGGAAAACCCCCTTGTTTTGTATGTGTGTTTGCCTAGTTTTCAAGTGACCCACCGGAGAAAAAAAATTCCTGTTTTGTTGTTGCGCTGCGAAACAATTTCCCGTTTTGTTGGTGGGCCGTGGGTGTTAAAAAGTTGAGGAACACTGGTTGAGGTGCTATACTCAGAAATATTACCTAAAGGGAGCCACCACGTCGTTAAAGGCAAAATAACGGATCCCCTTTAATTTTTTTTGGGGGGGGGGGGGGGGGGGGGGGGGGGGGCTTCCATTGTGTTGTGGCTAAATACGTGCCTGCGGATGTGAAGGTCGTGGGTTCAGGTCCCGCTTGAAAGGAAGTTTATTAAAAAATCACTTTGGCTGCCAGCCTTTAATGGGTAACGTTAAGTTTCTGGGAAGTAAAGAAGTAAAGGCGGCCGGCATGATGCTGGCCACATCACCCACCGAGTGCCGAATGGTCAATAAAATATAGGTCTTACCCTGTATGCCTAGTACGCCTGAAATGGTTGAACAGGGTCCTTCACTTTTCTTTATGGTCATCTGACCTCCCAGAGATCTCCTTGTTATCTTGTTGGACCCTTCCTTCCACATAGGGCTGCCAATTAGATTTTTTTGAAAAACCCAGCTTAGCTGAACAAAAACCCAAGCAATACATAGAAAAAGAACACACACACACACACACACACACACACACACACACACACACACACACACACACAAAACCCAGATTATTAAAATCTACAAACATTTGTAGTAACGAAACAAACATTTGTGACGTTTATATAAGGATATATTGTTAAAAAAAAAACATATTTCCCCAAGGCGTCATATAAAAACCCAGTTATGGGACGGGGGGGGGGGGCGAGGGGGAGCCGCATTGGTAGCCCTCACAGCCTTTTCCATCGCCCACATCACTCATGTACACTCAGAAGATGACCTTAACACATGTTGACCTCATCAGGATGACCCCTGACAGCAGACGACAAGTGTTTGATATTGCCCAGACCCTGAAGTTTCCCGCCCTGGCTCGCCAAAGACTAAATAAATCTATAGAAAAGATCTGCTGATATGAATGGATATGAAGAAGAAAAATCGATGGGATTTTTTTCCGATTATCCCGACAGCGAAAGTAGATTTCAGGAAGCGAATTTTAGACTGAATGCCGTCTGAAGAAATCTAAAGGTCTTTGAATGTTTGTTGGTGGAATTTATTTCGTGCTATTTTGTTGTGGATTAATAGGGTAATAGTCATTTATTGGCAGAGGGGTGACATAATGTCACCTCCCCATTCGGTTCCCACTGTCTTATAGAGGATGTTTGTAAAGTCTAACGACATTTTGTACATAGAACTAATTTGAAAAACGAGTGCTTTCTTAATATCCTACCTAAAACAGGGGAAATCTACAGATCACGGGACTGTATAATATTTCAGGGGTTGGTAAAAAGGCTGCATGCAGTTTTGGGACGTAGGCTGCACTTTCTCGTGGGACCTAGGTGGGTTGAGGTAAGGGCAAGTTCTAGATGCTTTGGGTCGTTAAAAGCTTTAGAAAGCCGGAAACCCAGTCTTATCACCCTCTCAAATGTTGGACCGTCCTGTGACGAAAAACAAAACAAAAAAGAAACAAAAAACGAAGTACATGACGTAATCAAAAAATGTGCTCAAAAGTTGTTCAGTTAGTTAGAATAGCAACTGCCAAGGCCTAACGATATTTCTAGGGAAGCAAAGAAATGTAAATGATAGCAAATGTTGGAAATGGCCACCACGTGCTTCAAGACATGTCTGTTCATAATGCAGATACCTTCTGAAATGGCAATTCTGAATCTGCACTCGGTACAGCTTAGTCTACTGTCTCAAAAAAGAACGCATTACAAACATAATAGGGTTAAATACAAGAAACGCTGAAATTTTCTCGCCTTCTTTAACATACACATTTCTGTGTTTTAAATAGGGCAGTGCTTTCACACGTAAAAATAACACATACACACATGTTCACACACACCCACTCTCACGCATGCGCGCAAGCACACACGTCTTTTTGTTGTAAATAGCGTGTTTCCTACACACACACACACACACACACACACACACACAATCACTCACACATCGTTATGCTGTAAATATGGTGTTTTCCGTCTATTCACATCTCTGTGTTGTAAATATGGCTTTTTATGTTTACAATCTGCGTGTTGTAAATATGGCTTTTTATGTATACAATCTGCGTGTTGTAAATATGGCTTTTTATGTATACAATCTGCGTGTTGTAAATATGGCTTTTTATGTATACAATCTGCGTGTTGTAAATATGGCTTTTTATGTATACAATCTGCGTGTTGTAAATATGGCTTTTTATGTATACAATCTGCGTGTTGTAAATATGGCTTTTTATGTATACAATCTGCGTGTTGTAAATATGGCTTTTTATGTATACAATCTGCGTGTTGTAAATATGGCTTTTTATGTATACAATCTGCGTGTTGTAAATATGGCTTTTTATGTATACAATCTGCGTGTTGTAAATATGGCTTTTTATGTATACAATCTGCGTGTTGTAAATATGGCTTTTTATGTATACAATCTGCGTGTTGTAAATATAAATATGGTGCATTCTGTGCACACACATGTATGTGCTGTAAATATGGCGGTTTTTGTTTGTACACACACCTATCTTCTGAGTATTTATATTGTTTTCTTTACCACACTTCCCTCTGTTATAAACCAGACGCTCTCTTTACCACACTTCACTCTGTTATAAACCAGACGCTCTCTTTACCACACTTCCCTCTGTTATAAACCAGACGCTGTCTTTACCACACTTTCCTCTTTTGTATACCTGATGCTCTCTTTACAACACTTCCCTCTATTGTAAACTGCATGCCCTCTTTACCAGATTTCCCTCTATTGTTAACTTGATGACCTCTTTACCAGACTTCCTTCTATTGTAAACGTGATGCCCTCTTTACCAGACTTCCCTTTATTGTAAACTTGATGTCCTCTTTACCAGACTTCCCTCTATTGTAAACTTGATGCCCTCTTTAGCAGACTTCCCTATATTGTAAACCTGATATATCTTTACCAGACTTTCCCCTACTGTAAACTTGATGTCCTCTTTACCAGACTTCCCTTTTTGTAAACCTGATATATCTTTACCAGACTTTCCCCTACTGTAAACTTGATGTCCTCTTTACCAGACTTTCCTCTATTATAAACTTGATGCTCTCTTTACCAGACTTCCCTCTATTGTAAACCTGATATCTCTTTACCAGACTTCCCTCTATTGTAAACCTGATATCTCTTTACCATATTTCTCTCTTTTGTAAACCTGATATCTCTTTACCAGACTTCCCTCTATTGTAAACGTGATGTCCTCTTTACCATACTTCCCTCTTTTGTAAACCTGATATCTCTTTACCAGACTTCCCTCTATTGTAAACCTGATATCTCTTTACCAGACTTCCCTCTATTGTAAACCTGATATCTCTTTACCATACTTCTCTCTTTTGTAAACCTGATATCTCTTTACCAGACTTCCCTCTATTGTAAACGTGATGTCCTCTTTACCATACTTCCCTCTTTTGTAAACCTGATATCCCTTTACCAGACTTCCCTCTATTGTAAACCTGATATCTCTTTACAAGACTTCCCTCTATTGTAAACCTGATATCTCTTTACCAGACTTCCCTCTATTGTAAACCTGATATCTCTTTACCAGACTTCCCTCTATTGTAAACTTGATGCTCTCTTTACCAGACTTCCCTCTATTGTAAATAGAGTATTTTCTGTACGCACTCGTCATTATGCTGGGGATAGATAGATTAGCAGTTTGATTATGTTTGACCTCTAGGAACTCACCGTGCTGGTTCTGTATGTGTGTGTGTGTGTGTATGTGTGTGTGTGTATATATATGTGTGTGTGAGTGTGTGTGTGTGAGAGAGAGTGTGTGTGTGTGAGTGTGTGTGTGTGTGTGTGGGTGTGTGTGTGAGTGAGTAAGTAAGTGTGTGTGTGTGTGGAGGGGGGAGTTACATTCCCCTGTCCATTAACAAGCGTGTCCTAAGAAGTGAATAATCACGGATTTGTTAAAATCGGATGTGTTGAGCTGAAAGGTGCCTAGCTGTAAACAACCCAATATGCCGACCGCCATTTTTCTGACGAACGAATAGGAAATAGAACTTATATAAATTACGTAATGAAGCTGTTAGCCTTACGCTGTCAAGACGTCAGTTGGTTTTCCGGCCTCATTTGTTTCGGCTTACGAATATAATCTCTTTCTTATTCTTCTTCTTCGCTGTTCACAGGCTGTAAACTTGGGCGGAAAGTATTGGTTGTTCGTCCATCTCTAGATTTTAGTCTGGTTCTGAACCTGATTGTTGCGTGTACATACGTTTTACACATCTGACTTATTTGTACGCAGATTGTTGGTTCCTTGCCTTTCAGGCAGATACACTTCGACTTCAAAGAAAGCAACCAATCAGTTGACTCTTACGACATGCTTGTTAGAGAGACAGTAGGTCTTTTAGTGTGTTTCCTACAGTGTGGCCCCTAAAACCACACGGGAAACAAATATAATTTTTAAAATCCCTGACGATCGTTGCTGGAGCTACTGAGTTCGTGTTTTGTACGACGCTTTTGGTGGGCGACTCCACGTGTGCGTTAGAGATGGAGAAAGAGAGGGGGAGAGGGGGGAGGGAAATAAAAATCCAGTGCTATTAAACCTATTTTCGCGTCTTTAAAAAAATAATAATAATAATACGACTGCTTTCAGCCACTGAACCAGCATAACGGCATTCATTATATTTTATCCCCAGTTAAAGTATACATATCTCTGTATCAGAAAACGTACATTTTCTTTAATCTCATTAAACATCAGAAAACAGTACTGGAATGTTACATCAAGCCTGTTCTGTTGTCTGGCAAGAAATCTTGGAATGTGAGCAAACAAATAAAGAACAGTCTGGAGGCAACTGAGATGTGGTTCTTGAGAAGAATGTTGAGAATACATTGGACTGCCAGAATAACTAGCAATGATTGCCTGGAAATGGTCGGTGAAAGTAGAACATTATATACAACAATGAGAAGGAGACAAAGAAAGTTCTTTGGTCGAATAGTGAGAAAAGGAGCACTGTTAAATATCGAGACGACTGGAAAGATCACTGGTAGAAGAGTCAGAGGCAGACCAAGAGAAACGATAGTGGATGTCTTAAGACAGTGACATGTAGAAATATCGTCAGTGGAATTAATCCAGAGCATTAAAGAACTAGATCTGTGGAGATGCATGATCGCCTACGCCAGCTGGCAAGGCACTTACTGAATAGTTAGTTGCGTATCCTTTGCAGGACGTTGCAGAACCAACCCAAATAGTTCCTGGCTGTTGTGTGGTTTTTCTAGGCAAATTTACGTCCAGTAGTTTGCCATTGCATTCAGGACGGTAGGCTTTCTTGATATCACTGTCGAAACCAACGCGAGGCGCATGGCCTGCAGCTGGGATCGAATCCGGCGTCCCGGCATTACGAAACTTGCTGAATGATGATGATGATATTTCCTTTAACCACTTGAAACTAGCTATATACCATATACGTTCATTTGACCTTGGCTATTTGACCTCTCACCTTTCTGTCGCGTGAATGGCATTGATCTTGACAAGGTCATCTGTGACTGGCCCAGTTTATTACGTCACAGATATAAGGCACTTTAGATTTCATGATTGACAGCATAGGAAACACAAGGATGCGCGAGGGCAGACATGGCAACAGCGTAGTAAGACATGAAATGTAAACAAACATACACATTTGCTGTTACCCGGGACTTGTTTCTGCTCCTAAAAAGATGCGGATGGTTGTCAGTTGGGAGTTATTAGCCTAAAACATTTGGAAACATAATCAGGATGAGATCGGAGCACTTATGGTCATGTCTGATATGCGATAAAGGTAATCTCAAAAATGAACAATCAACAGTGAAATACCTGTTTCAGTGGAGTTGTAGAAAGATGCATTAAAAAAGTCGCCGGTACTGTGTGCTGTCAGAAAAAAAGAAAGATTTGATCTTACGGATGACAACAGCGGAGCTACAGACTTTGAAAACGGACAAGAATTTAAGCTGAATGTTATTACAGTTTTAAAAAGCTATTTGAGACCCTATCAGTGAGCACCAGCAAAGAAATTAAAGTCGAAATGCTGAGAGCAAGCAGTCATCGTTCATGTGCCACATACGGACGTATGTCCTGGACTGTCTTGCAGCTTTTAGAGAAGATAGTACGGTATTGGGGGCTGAAATTAGGTAAAAAGATTCTCAGAATATGAACAAACGAACGAACTTTATTTCAAAAGTTACAAATTGAGCACGCAGGTCCGTCTTACATTCGGCCCTTCCAAGCGTTCATCTTTGAGACTTCAGTTGCTTATTTTCTTTTGTTTTACATTCTCATGAATACAATAGACTGGGGGAGGAGGGGTTGGTGGGGGGGGGGGGGGGTGATAAATCTTGACATCTTAAAAAAAACTATCAGTTTAGATTAGCTAGTAAACAACATCTTGTTTCGGAAACTGACACATTTTGGCCATATCAAGCGTCACTGACCAGATACAATCTCAAACACTAAACTACTTCAAGTCACAAACCAAGAAACTTTAGACAGTATGATAACCAAGAGAAGATGGAAATGGCTTGGCCACGTTATGAGAATGAATTCTGATATACCTGCCAAAACAGCTCTCACATGGACACCAGAGGGAAAGAGAAAACAGGGGCGCCCAAAAACAACATTGAGACGAACGATGGAAAGTGACCTGAGTGTGGCATCTTTGACATGGAAAACTGCACTGAAGATTGCACAGGACAGGAAAGCGTGGAAAGTCCTCTCTGAATCCTCATGTGCCACTAGGCATAACGAGAACTGATGAAGCGTCACTTGGATTTGGAGTAATAATTGCAGGAGGCATGGTTCCGGGAAAGCGGAGCAGGGACCGACCAGCATGAAGATGGGCACATGATACAACTGACACCCTGGACATGAAAGTGCACACGGCGGGGCGATATCGAGCCAGAGACCGAGTTTCTTCCAGCCAGACCGTGATGAGAGCGACGTTCTGCAAAGGACCTGTTGTATGAATATGATGATGAGGTGTGTGTGCAAAAGTGTGTGGTTTCAACGAATTAATGTATTATGTGTATGTACATAATATATCTCCCCAAAATTGCTCACCCCTGATCAAAGAAATCAATCCATTTCCTGCAGATTTGTTCACGCTCAGATGCGTCTGTAAAATAGTTCATGTTTCATGCGTGACATTGCATCGTATTTTTCATTTCCGGGTTCAGCGCATATTGACCTTCTCCGTTTGTACATCCAAAGGCTTGCCTGATGTCAAGGTCATTTCTAGAACTTTCCACTAGACAACCCATGACAGGAGAGATGATGTAAAGAAAACATTGGAGGGCCCGAGACCCTATAGAGGGGCATTGAAAAAAAAAAGGGGGGGGGGGGGGGTGTTGGAGGCTAGGGGCGCTGTGCAATTTTTAAATTGAATATTGATGCATGATAAGGCAGACGTGGTTAGAGCCTTGTGGCAGAACGTGGACTGTTAGGTGGTGCAAATGAACCACACAGTCTGGTGGGAGTGATTGCAGCAGGGAGTGGCGAAGGGATCTGGCTGACTCGACACTTAAAGGAAAGGCAAGACGGACTTAGAATGCTACTGGCACCAGTGGTATTGATACTCTGCATTGGCTGCTGAAGATGGGGACAGATATGAATGCCCCTACTGCTATGATGTCAGTTCTTGAAACAACTAAACCCAGTCAAGCAATGTTTAAGTGCGTAATAATAACGATCATTGTTAATGTTATTATTATCTGCTGAATTGCGAAAAAGTATAGTAATATATTTGAAATAATACGGAGAATTGTCTGTATAGATTTGGAAAAGAAGGGAGGGGGGGGGGATTAGGCTCCTTATAAATGTTTGGGAGAGTGGGATAGGCCTTAGCGCACCTACAGCATGTGTGGTGTTGGATAAAGGGGGAGGGGGGCGCTTAACCCATGTAACTCTTGGATCCCAGGCAACGCGCGGTGCATAAAGATATCTACTCTCTGGATCCCAGGCAGCGCACGGCGCATAAAGATATTTACTTTTTGGATCCCAGGGCGCACGGTGCATGAAGATATCTACTCTTTGGATCCCAGGGCGCACGGTGCATGAAGATATCTACTTTTTGGATCCCAGGGCGCACGGTGCATGAAGATATCTACTTTTTGGGTCCCAACCATAGCTGCCTGTTTTTGTAGCATTTTACATTTAATTAGAGCACACTATAAATCTAGGGAGCTGTCGTGGTGTAGCGGCTAGACGCCCTCCTGCGGAGTAGAAGGTCGTGGGTTCAGATCCTGACGGCATTGGGGTGTTTTTTTATCCCAAAACAATCTTGGCTCCAAGGTCGACCTAGCCTTGAGTGGGTACCACGTGGAATCCAGTGAAGTAAAGGCAGTCGTGGTGAAGCTGACCACATTACCCACCAAGTGCAGGATGGTCTATAAAATACAGGTCTAGCCCTATATGCCTAATAGCCCGAAAGCGTAGAAAAGCGTCCTTTACCTCCACACTACAAATCTGGCCTCCACGGTGTGCATGTTCGTAATAGATCCAGACTTTTTAAGGAACATGTTTACATCATCTTCCATGGGGTCTCTGACTTCCCTCAGCTTCGATGCCTTATGGTACTGACGGAGTATTTTTTAAAGGATTTTATGGGAGTTAAGATGAGTTGATTCAAGAACCGACAGCTCAGCACTTGGACAATTCCCACAAGCGCCCCGTCTCCATCTTCAGCAGCTAGCGCACAGTTCCAATACCAATGGTACAAGTAGCTGTAGCAGTCTCATTATATGTTCGTCTTGCCTTTCGTCTGAGTGTCAAGTATCGGCCAGATCCCCTCGTCACGCCCCGCTGCATCACTCGCACTAGACTGTGATGACCACTTTGATGTTGAGATTTGTACACGTGCAGTCATCAAGCTTTGACCATGTCTGTTATCGGAGTTCAAGAGTCTCGACTGAACGATAAACACCCGGTGACACAAAGTGCAACCATTCGGATGAGGATTACCCGTGAATAGGTCTCAGAAACCCCGTTCAACCGTTAGGTTATATCAGGGCCCGCGGCAACAACCAGGGTGGGGCTTCACGGTGAATGCAGCTGCAGCCTCCCTGACTCGTGGAGAATAAGCCTGTCTGACATGTTTATCTAAACAACACAAACAAGTTTAATCTAGACTAAACAATACTGATATATGACACACTATTTGACATTTGAAAGAGGATAAGAATAGCAGGAAATAAAATATTATTCGGCATTTTAAATAGGATAGGCTAGACTAAATACCAGAGGTAATGTTATAAACAATGATCATAATTTGATTTTTCATAATAGGAGGTAACTTTACTCAAGTTAAAGCTTTCGTTATTTCCCTTTATTGCCATCATCATCATCATCATCATCATCATCATCATCATCATCACCCTCATAATGTTTTCCGTCTTGTTGATAAAAGATAAAAGATGAAAAGCAATGATGATCTGAACATTGAGGAGAATTGACCCATAAACAGCATCCTGTCCGAAAAACAGCTATTTTAACCCATGAAAAGGTCATGGTGGCCAAGGGAAGATGGTGATGGAGAGAGTGAAATTTCCAGAAAACCAAATAAAGGCAGACCACCCCGAACTCGGAAACAGGACATGGAAGATTCATTGCATGTGAAAGCACATAGGGCTGGAGAACTGGCTAGAGAAAAAGAGACTTTCAGGCGTGCCCTTGAAGAAAGCAAGATTCTGTAAGGAAGCTGTTAGCTGATGATGATTTTGATCCCCTTGTTTATTTAGTCATGCTTACTGACACAGGTTACGGAGGTTTACTGTCGCCATTCCTAGTGCCCCAACCATTGCTTTTGAGGTTAAAGGGGGCATCCAGGGTTGACCCTGGTGATCTGCCATCCGAATTAAGATTCTTTAACCCCGGAGTGCCAGTCCTTCAGGTAATGAGCTGCAGGCACACACGTACCCCGCTCTTCATAGGCTTTCTTATATTGTTTCGTTCCGTTATATAGTATTTCATGTTCAGCAAAAACAAAAATCCAATGAGGCATTTCTGGTTTCAAACTGAGCTTCTCTGCTAATAACCTTTATTAACATACCCAGTGAGTTTTCCGGTCAAAGTCTGTTCTGTATTTAGTACTCCGTTGATAAAGACTGGTCAAAACGTTCACTTGTATTAAGGCGCGTCCCCCTCCGCCACATTTCCGATTTTTTTTTTAAAATCCTTTGAGGTTTTTAGTCACATATTGTATTGTATATTTTACTTTGACAGAATGGTTTGAAATAAAAATTATTTAGGATGAATGAATGATAGAAAGAATAAACCAGGACTTGACATTACTACACCCAGGACTTGACATCACTACACCCAGGACTTGACATCACTACACCCAGGACTTGACATCACTACACCCAGGACATGACTTTACTACACCCAGGACTTGACATCACTACACCCAGGACTTAATATCACTACACTTAGGACATGACATCACTACACCCAGGACTTGACATCACTACACCCAGGACATGACATCACTACACCCAGAACTTGACATCACTACACCCAGGACATGACATCACTACACCCAGGACATGACATCACTACACCCAGGACTTGACATCACTACACCCAGGACTTGACATCACTACACCCAGGACATGACATCACTACACCCAGGACATGACATCACTACACCCAGGACATGACGTCACTACACCCAGGACTTGACATCACTACACCCAGGACTTGACATCACTACACCCAGGACATGACATCACTACACCCAGGACATGACATCACTACACCCAGGACATAACATCACTACACCCAGGACATGACATCACTACACCCAGGACATGACATCACTACACCCAGGACATGACATCACTACACCCAGGACTTGACATCACTACACCCAGGACTTGACATCACTACACCCAGGACATAACATCACTACACCCAGGACATAACATCACTACACCCAGGACTTGACATCACTACACCCAGGACATGGATGCACTAGCCAAAGAACAGTCTAAATGCTAACAGTACCAGTTGCAGTCTGATTACAAGTCCGCCTTTATTTCCCGCATCAGTATTGAATATCTTTCTCCTAGGGGATTGAACTGCCCTCACAGTTTTATCTCCAACCCCCTAGTTATGGCCCCTGGTACTCTACATGGGGTGTTTATTCCCTCAGCCGGCACGTGTAGTCATTCTGCTGAGAAACAGCCTATCCGGCTGCACCGAGATACCAGATAAGTGATTTTGTGTTTCTGTGTAGTACTGTTTCATTTGTATGTGCTTATGAAGACTCAATAGCCGCAACGTTCACGTTTTGTTTGTATTTGTTATATTGTGAAGCTTGCTTATATACTTTTCGTTCAGTGTTATTTTTTTTTTTTTCTGAATATCTTCTAGAACCCCTGCACCCTCCATGTTGAATTAGTCTTTTATTAACTAGGAGCTTTGCTGAAATATGTCTTCGGCTGAAAGGCACAGATATCGCGGCCAAGCCCCAAACCGCAGCATAACTTGCTAACCAGCTTAGTAAACTGCTAACACCAAAGAAGTAAGTCTGGCTCTCGTTATGTCTGGCTCTCGTTATGTCTGGCTCTCTTTATGTCTGTCTGGCTCTCGTTATGTCTGTCTGGCTCTCGTTGTCTGTCTGACTCTCGTTATGTCTGTATGTCTGGCTCTCATTATGTCTGTCTGGCTCTCGTTATGTTGTCTGGCTCTCGTTATGTCTAGCTCTCGTTATGTCTGGCTCTCGTTTTGTCTGGCTCTCGTTATGTCTGGCTCTCGTTATGCCTGCCTGTTTAATTATTTGCACGTCTTCTGCCCGCCTTTTAAATCGTGTCCTGTCTATTCCTACCTGTACTTTTTATATTGTCTATCTACATAAACACCCGCCTCACTGTCTGTCTATGTGTTTCCACAAAAGAGTTACGTTTTTATCCTAGAGAGGTGATATTTCGGAAAGCCCAAGAAATACCTTATCCCTAAATACCTGACCAGTTGCCAGGTAACACCGGCAGACAAGCCAAAACTGTCAACATCTCAGCGAGTGTTTTCTTTTTGAAGTAATTCTGCCCTGGTTGTCTGTGCTGCAGAATCAGCTTTCTCCTGTGGGAACACGCGAAACCCAGGCGCCCAGAACATGAAATAATGGGATAATGGTGAAGAGAAATAGATGAGAAGAAACGGCTTTAATTTGTTTTCTCTTGTTAGTTTTAACGGGAAAAGTTCAGTTGGTATTCGAATCCGTAAAGTCGGCTGGTTATGTCGATTACAAGTACACAAAGTGCAAGCACCAAATACATTCTGTTTTGAATCAATATACATCTTTTCTTTTTCTTTTGTTCTTTCTTTCTTTCTTTTTTTCTTTCTTTTTTATTTACTCATTTCTTTCTTTCTTTCTTTCTTTCTTTCTTTCTTTCTTTCTTTCTTTCTTTCTTTCTTTCTTTCTTTCTTTCTTTCTTTCTTTCTTTCTTTCTTTCTTTCTTTCTTTCTTTCTTTCTTTCTTTCTTTCTCTCTAGTGTTTTTGCATTTCCCACTGTCCCTGCTGACTTAGTTTTTTTTTTTTTTCTTCATGTTATCTGCTTTCTGTGTGTAAAGTTCATGCACTGTGTCTAGGTTTTCCTGTGACTTTTATAGAGGGAGACTGAAACACTCATAGACGTGCCGCTGTGAAAAAAAAAAAGTTAAGTATCAACCAGCCAGTCAACCACTGTGCCAACCAAGCAGTCAACTTACCAACAAAACAACCTATCAAACAACCAGTTGGCCAGCCAGTCAATGAACCAATTACCCAACCAGTCAACTAACTAATAAACAAACGTATTAAACAACCAGTTGGCCAGCCAGTCAATGAACCAATTACCCAACCAGTCAACTAACTAATAAACAAACGTATTAAACAACCAGTTAGTCAGCCAGTCAATGAACCAATTAACCACTTCGTGAACTAACCAATAAAACAAACTATCAAACAACCTGTCAGCCAGCATGTCAATCAACCAATTAACCAAGCAGTCAACTAACCACAAACCAGCGTATATAACAACCAGTCTACCTTCAAATAAACCAACCAGTCAACCACCTGATCTGGATAATCTTATTGTCAGCTTCGTAGCAGAGAGGTCATTCCATAATTTGCCCTCTCCTGTGCAACAAGAAACACACAAAATGTCGGCCAATTCCCTTGTGGAAAAATTGACACAGATTGGAGTCTCAACATAACCACTAGCGTACACACGCATTAAAAGCTTAAGACAGCCATCAGAAGTGCTAGCACAAACAGTCCGACTTTAGAAATGCAGTTAGTCATCGAAGGAAACAGCTGTTACAGAAAAATCAGCAGTTTCGTACACGATCAGTTTTGACCGTACAAGTCCCCATCAGATCTGTGGCAAAAGGTCACCCACGATATTCTGAATCTACAGTTCACAACAGCACATTTGTCACTGTGAAAAAAAAAACTCATTCCAAATGATAGCCGCAGCTCGCAGTCTCGCGCCATGCACGCAACCCTGGGCGACAAAACTGTATCGTTTCCGTCTACAAATGGAGGAAAATGCAACGGTCACCGTCTGTGAGAAGCAGCAATTTGTCACGACTAAAAACAATGAACTTGCCTACTTTATATTTTGACTGGTTCATAAACGAGTCAGAAAACCAACCAGTTAACCATTCAGTAACCCAACCGGTCAACTAGTCAGTCAACCAACCAATTAACCACTTAGCCAACCACCCCAATACACAACCAATCCATCAACTTTTCAACCAACCACTTAATACAACCACTCATGGAAGCAGTCAAACAACCAATCAACCACTAAGTCAACCAAAAATTCAACCTACTAACTAACCAACCAACCAGTCAGATCGGAGCACTTGAAATAAGAATCTACATTTTCACGCCTAGAACTAAAAGGTTAAAGGTTTAGAAGTCGAGAGGATCGACTTCATTGCACCAGGTTTTAAACCATGTGGCTCGGTCTCTCTCTTCATCTTCAGAACGGCTAGCCGTCAGTCGAGAGCGCCACACATAGCAGAATTCCTTAGCTCCGGCGACGATCCCCATGGATCTCTGTTGAAACTGCACTGGTGAACTAAAGGGCGCAGCCGAGAAACGAATTTATGACCTTCGGAGCGCTAGGCGAACGATTTGACTTCTTTGCCACGAAGAGTCCCTCTCTTGCCTAGAACAGAAATAATAATAACAACATAAAAATGTAAATAAAAATAAGACACTTCACAAAATACTTTTGCCCCACGACATGGAACTAATTTTCTGTTTATGTTCAACAGTTGAGCGTTCTCTACTCAGCTTGATCCGTTTGTTTTGCCCCGGAAGTAATAGTTGTTTCCTGGTAGACGCAGCCAATCGGGGATTAGAAAGCCCAGAAATAGCCGGGTTACTCAGTTCATACAAACACACCTGGTAAGACATCGTTTGAAGACATGAATGCGGGCTGGAAGCTTTCATTTAAAGTCCAACGTCTCGGGAAAACTGGATGGATCTAGCGCTAAGATTATTGCTTACATTCGAACTCAAGTGAATGGGATGGCGGCTCTACCAGGGTGATGTGATGACAGTCAGTGAAATAGTTCACTTACTCTACTCTGACAAATAAACTTGGGTTAGAGGTTGAATGTATGTTTAAAGTTCAGAAGCTCTGACACAGAGAAAACATTGGTGGCGGAAGATGCTGAACAAACCCAGTTTTCCTTGAGTTAATAACAATAATAATAATAATAATAATAACAATAATAATAATAATAATAATAATAATAATAATAATAATAATAATAATAATAATAATAATAATAATAATAATAATAAAAACACTAATTAAAATCAAGTTAAGACCCCTTTTAGCGCTTGCAAGTATATTGGGTGTATAATGTTATACCTATCGGCATTCAGTGAGTGATGTAGCTAACATCACGCCGGCGACAAACGGCCCACAAATGATGATGAGGATGATGATAACATAGGGCTTGGGGCCTTGAGAGCCAAATCGTTTTTGTGAAAAGCCCGGTTCCATTCGGATTTGAACACATGACCGTTCGATCCACAGGCGAGCATCTAGCCCAGCTGTTCTCAACCTGTGGGTCGAGAGCCTTGGGGGGGGGGGTTGAGGGGGAGGAGAGTCGAACGACTTTTTTCATAGGGGTGGCATAAGGGCATCGGAAAACACATATTCATTAAAGTTATGAAGTAGCAAGGAAAATAATTGTATGGGTGGGGTTCACCACCGTATGAGGAACTGTATTAAAGGGTCGCTGCATTTCAAAGTTTGAAAACCGCTGATCTGGCCGATACACCAGGGCGGCTAATAATAATATAAATCTGCCGAATAACAAGTAAATATGATGACTTTTCCGTCTTTCCAGGCGACAGTGTTATATTGTGCTTTGAGGAGCAGTGGTACTAACAGCCCATAGTGATGACAAGAAAATTGTTGTCGATATTTGTGTTTTGTCTTTTTCTTCTCAGACACTCAGCTCGCATCCTTTCTGCAATCACTTCTTTCTTCATTCTATTCCCTTCCTGATTTATTAGAAATAGGATGATCTGTATAAAAAGAAAGGTAAAGTAAACCAACAGGTTGTCCTGGCACCCCTGATTGAGTTTACCACAAACGGCGAGGTCTAGTTGTTCAGCAGCTAATTTCTTAGGTTAGTTGCGTATCCTTTACAGGGCGTTGCAGTACCAATCCCTGCAGCCCCTGGCTGTTGTGTTGTTTCTCTAGGCAAATTTACGTCCAGTAGTTTGCCATTGCTTCCTGGACGGTCGGCCCAATAATACCACTGTCGAAACCAACGCAAGGCACATGGCCCGCAGCTGGGATCGAACCCGGCACCCCGGCATTACGAAGCGTTCGCATCGACTTAGCCACAGAGCCGACAGCAGCTAATAGATAATATATTGAAGAAGTGGTAAGTAGGAATGCTCAGGCGACAGCAGATTTTCTCAATTTCCTTAAAGAGGCAGCAAAATTTATGCTACAAATTTAGGGCCACTTATTAATGCAGTCATAACGAATTATTTAGGCAAGGATTGATTAATTTTCATATGTTGCACCCAGAAGGAAAAAAATCGGACCCAAAATTTTTACCAGACAAACAAACCCGAACTAATAAAAGCTTATAAAAATTGTCAATCACCTTACCGAGAAATAACTATAGGTCTCCTAAAAGGCTTTAATATGGGAGATCTGAGTTCGAATCCATTAGCTAAATATAATTTGTAAAATCGTGCACTCCATTTCTCGTTTGGATTGCAGATTGTTTAGTTTCTATTTCCAGAACCGGGCAAAACTGATCCACATGTTGCTTATTGTTTTTCAATTACCCTAAAACCAACCTCTCATGTTTTTTTACACCAGTCAACCAGTGGTTCTTAAACTCGTGTTACTAACGCCTATTTTCTCACTGATGTGTCATTCAACAACAAACCACTGATACTGTTCAACTACTGTTGGCTATATGGTGCTAGCAAATCAATTTTTACTGACTAGTCGGCATATAGTGGGTGATGTGGCAGTCTTTTATTTCCTAGAGAATTTCCTGCTACCAATTTTAGTAGTGTCGTAGCCAGGTCTGGTGGTACCCTGTGCGGAAAATTCCTGCCCTCTCCCTTCCACACAAACACACATGCGCGCACGCACCCGCACACACACACCCACGCCTACACAAACACAGAGAGAGAGAGAGAGAGAGAGAGAGAGAGAGAGAGAGAGAGAGAGAGAGAGAGAGAGAGAGCAATACCAAAGTCCAGAAATGGACGAAACACTGGGACATTCCGTGGGAGTTCACAGTTAGTGAATCCTAAGACGAAGAAGATGACATAAGCTCAGTAACCATAGCAACTGAAAAACTTTTCCTAAATTTGTATCTTGTTTCTAAAGCCGTGGTGTAGCGGATAGACGCTCGTCTGCCAATCCGAAGGTCATGGGTTCGAGTCCGAACAGAACTGGACTTTTTTTTCAACAATGACCATTGCCGCCAGGTTGACCTATCCACCAGGTGAAGTCCCGGGGGGGGGGGGGGGGGGGGCCGGCGTGATATTGACCACATCACCCAGCTAGTACCGGTTGGTCTGTAAAATGGTCCTTAACAGGACGTATACCAAGCTGGACGTATACTAAAGCGGATGTAGACCGAGGCACCACATTTCTGACATCATTTGTTCTATGTCAGCGTTAGAAGATCCATCCACGACAAATCGACCCAAAAGAACAACTCATTATAACTGACAGGTTTTCTATTTAATCCCACCACATTTTCACAATATTCCCGAACCTA
This sequence comes from Candidula unifasciata, assembly GCA_905116865.2. Lineage (NCBI taxonomy): Eukaryota > Metazoa > Mollusca > Gastropoda > Stylommatophora > Geomitridae > Candidula > Candidula unifasciata. The sequence continues at coordinate 500,895 of CAJHNH020003546.1, read as the reverse complement.
AAAATAAACCCTAGCAGTTTAAAAAATCGAATTTTACGAGACGAAGTTGAGTATAACTAAAAATATGTACACAAGATCCTGACCGGATTAATTTTTCTGTCAATTCTGGATAAGCTGTTACAAATTAGGAGGGGGGGGGGGGGAAGCTAATTTGAGATTTCCCAGAGTAATTTCTTGCGGGATGTATCTTTTCCCTCCCATCTTTTTCTGACATCATCTACGTAGAAAATAAAATGTTGGATTGAAATGTGTTTGGTTTGTAGACTGAAGTTATTGATTATGTACGTCGTTCAAGATTGAGTAAAGAAGACAGTGGATTTTATTTGACGACTGTTAAAGAGAGACTTATTGGTTCTATGGCTACTTATCTTCTTTGATTTGTTTTGCTATGCCATGACTGTATTCCACTATCTGTACACTCACTTGTTCCTTCACGCCTCTAGCTGTTTCTTTTTTCTTAATACCATATTATCTTTCATTCTCTTCTTGTATCACTCCTCCATTCCATCTACCTCTGTCATACTCCTTCTTATTCTTTCTTCCTTTTATTTACCATCACCATCAAGTGCGTTGCCGACTAACGTGGCCGATCGTGTCTCCCCACAATCTGCAATCTTCAACAGCATATATCAGTTCATGAGTTGACACCCATCCATGCCATGATAAAGGACTTCTTAATAATCTTCTGGCGTGCCTTCCACTGCTTCTTTTTAACGTCACCTTTGAAACCATGAAATATTTTTTTTAACTATCTTGATTCTTCTGAAAAGACAGATTTATATAGGTGGAAAAAGTACACGACGTTAATGTGGTTTCGATCTGTGCTTTGGTGTTTACATTACACACATAGCCCGTTTATGGGGGGAATATAGTTGCTTGATGATTAAATTAGAAAGACATCCCAGTTTGTGAAGAAATAGTGTCTGTTAGTCTCGATGTAGGGGGAAAAAAGTATATTTTTCTTATATGTTTTATCACGGACATTGTTCGTTTAAGCGAAGTTACCACTCTACGCCTAATGTGTATAACGAGTGTTTTAGCACCAGGGAAAGGGGGGGGGGGGAGGGGGGAAACAAGTTGAACAATTTATCCATGTTCATTCTTAATGAGGTTATAAATGAGGAAATTAAATTAGTTTGCAGAAGGAAGACTAATATGCACAGAGAATCCAGTTTACAAGGGAAGATATAGCAGAGACAGGATTTAATGGTTGTAGGATTGTTATTTGGTTAGTTCGCTAAGTGGTTAGTTGACTAATTAATTGGTAGCCGGATAGTCAGTTTATTATTCGTTGGTGATTGGTTAACTTATTGATCGTTTAGCAGGTGTTTCTTTGGTTGGCTGGCTGATCAGTTGGTTGGCTTATTATTTGTACGACAGGCTGGCTACGTGGCTGGAGGATTGCGTGGTTGGGGTGGGGGGGGGGGGGGATGACTCCTCTGGACAAAAACATCGAGTTCGAGCCGTGTAAGACCTAAGAGTGCCATGCTGGAGATCTTCCGACACTGCACCGAAACGCTATCTGCATGAGATCGGGGAAATCCGATGTTTTTTATCGGTAAAATCTCGTTAAGTGCTGGAAACGCACAATTCGCCCACAACAGATTCTGACTTTATTGAGGACACTTCACAGAAACACACTCACAGAGAGCTACAGAGAGTCTGTCTAGATTAAAAAACATCCAGGGGGTATATTTTATGTTCTCTTTTGAAGTTTGCTAATCAACTTTGACTCGCAACTTACTTTTATAACAGCCATGAACCCACGACACACTTTATAATTAACTAGTAATCTACGGACCACGGTGTAAGTGACAAGTATCTGGCGATCGGTCGTGAATTTTGATACCACCTTCACCTACTTTATAATTGTCCTCCTCCTCCTCCTCCTCCTCCTTCTCCTTCTCCTTCTCCTCCTCCTCCTCCTCCTTCTTTTCTTCTTCTTCTTCTTCTTCTTCTTCTTCTTCTTCTTCTTCTTCTTCTTCTTCTTCTTCTTCTTCTTCTTCTTCTACAACACACGATAGACAAGCTTGTGTGTATTTGCTGAACGATCACGTGTTGACACAGATAAAGGTGTGAGGAAAACAACTAAGATGCTAATAGTCATACAATTTGTTACGCCTAAATTTTGAAAATAAAATCGACTAAACATCAAACAAAGAAAATCATACTGATGTTAGCTGCAAAGCTTTCCAGTCGATATCCTAATATACTAATCTATGATTTTATGCCACTCCCAACACAATACGCATATTTATATATAAATCGGGCAAAATTTAGCACAATATCAGAAAATATTAACTGGGAATCGGAAAACGCAACAATTATAAAGATAAGAAAAATATAACGAGGAAAGTTGTTAGATTCCGTGGTCGAATACATGCTAACGAACTGGGACTCACAGACGTACGCAGAAAATTGCCTCAATTTCACACGGTGATTGGTAAGTTTTAGCCCTCGTTATTTTGCCCCCGTGTCAAGCAAACCCTGCCACTTTGGGCTGGATTAAGCTCCCCTCTCTACAGATGGATAAGTCCCGACTGTAGCTGGTTGAACCCGGATGATTTCGCTAATGATATTGACTTACTCTTCTCGGCGTCGGCGTGGTTCAGACCTAAAGCTGCTGTACGGTCAGGAAGTCCAGCATTTAATCCCCTTTATAAATGGGATTTTATTTTTCTTTCTCAGTGGAAGACAGACCCGCAGTGAACTCAAAACTGTCTTTTAGTTTGCCATCTTCTCACACCAGGGCGGATTTAGACTTGTTGAAGCCCTGAGCAATATAAAGCCCTGAAGCCCCTACTGTTTTAAATTACACTAGCAAGTCTAAGAAAACTGTAAAATATATACACCTTTTAAACAAACAGATAAAGTAACAGACTCCTCTACGCCTTTAGACGTATTAAGTTTATAGGGCTAGAGCCTATATTTTTAAAGACTAATCGGCACTTGGTTGGTGATGTGATTAGCATCAGGCTGGCTGGTTTTACTTCACAGGGCTGAACCTAGTACCCACACAAGGCTGGGTCGACCTAGGAGTCAAGGAGAAGAAGAAGAAGAAGAAGAAGAAGAAGAAGAAGAAGAAGAAGAAGAAGAAGAAGAAGAAGAAGAAGAAGAAGAAGAAGAAGAAGAAGAAGAAGAAGAAGAAGAAAGAGGAGGGTGTGGTAAAAGAGGAGGAAGGAGCAGAAGATCGAAGGAAGAGAAAAGTGACGAAAGAAAGAGAAAAAGGAAGGAAGAAGAAATAAAAGGTAAGAAGAAGAAAAAAGGAGGAAATTAGGATTAGAAAAAGGTGAATATTTGCGCCTTCCAAAGAAACATCAAACATTTTCATGTGTTTGTAGTTCAAGTTATCTTTTCAGAAGTGATGAGATTAAAACAGTTTGAAATGAGAACTACAAATAAATCACAGTAGAATAGCAGATACACTGGCTGGTTGTATAGCGTCAGTTCTTGACTCACTCAGGCCCCGATTTGTTATTAAGTACTTTAGCCAGTGAAGTTCTTCTTATCCGTTTACCCCCCCCCCCCCCCCCCTCCCCCCAGGCAATTACTGCAGAACTACCAAGAACTTCTGCCTGTGGGTTCCAGACTATCATTAACGGGTGGGGGGAAAATGGGGAGGAGGGGGGGGGGAGGTTTTCCTCTGTCTTTAGGCGTATTAGGCATATAGAGTTAGACTTATATGTTATAGACCAATCGGCACTCAGTGGGTGATGACGTCACGCCGACCACCTTTACTTCTCAGGAAATCAAGAAATTTCTTTTCCAAACGTTCGACTTCGTCAGGACCTGAACCCACAGCCTTCTGATTAGCAGGCCAGGGTGTAGCCACCAAACCATGGCGGCAAGGATGTAGCCACCATACCATGGCGGCGAGAATATAGCCACCATACCATGGCAGCGAGGATATAGCCACCAAACCATGGCGGCAAGGATATAGCCACCATACCATGGCGGCAAGGATATAGCCACCATACCATGGCGGCAAGGATATAGCCACCAAACCATGGCGGCAAGGATATAGCCACCATACCATGGCGGCGAGAGTGTAGCCACCAAACCATGGCGGCGAGGATGTAGCCACCATACCATTCCGGCAAGGATATAGCCACCATACCATGGCGGCAAGGATGTAGCCACCATACCATGGCGTCAAGGATGTAGCCACCATACCATGGCGGCAAGGATATAGCCACCATACCATGGCGGCGAGAGTGTAGTCACCATATCATGGCGGCGAGGATGTAGCCACCATACCATTCCGGCAAGGATGTAGCCACCATACCATGGCGGCAAGGATATAGCCACCATACCATGGCGGCAAGGATGTAGTCACCATATCATGGCGGCAAGGATGTAGCCACCATACCATGGCGGCAAGGATGTAGCCACCAAACTATAGCGGCAAGGATAAAGCCACCAAACCATGGCGGCAAGGATGTAGCCACCATATCATGGCGGCAAGGATGTAGTCACCATATCATGGCGGCAAGGATGTAGTCACCATATCATGGCGGCGAGGATGTAGTCACCATATCATGGCGGCAAGGATGTAGTCACCATATCATGGCGGCGAGGATGTAGTCACCATATCATGGCGGCGAGAGTGTAGTCACCATATCATGGCGGCGAGGATGTAGTCACCATATCATGGCGGCGAGGATGTAGTAACCATATCATGGCGGCGAGAGTGTAGTCGCCATATCATGGCGGCGAGGATGTAGTCACCATATCATGGCGGCGAGGATGTAGTCACCATATCATGGCGGCGAGAGTGTAGTCACCATATTATGGCGGCGAGCATGTAGTCACCATATCATGGCGGCGAGGATGTAGTCAGCATATCATGGCGGCAAGGATTTAGTCACCATATCATGGCGGCGAGGATGTAGTCACCATACCATGGCGGCGAGAGTGTAGTCACCATACCATTGTTTACATTGCTTTCAGACGAACAGTGAGTTGAAACGACACAGCATGAACGAATATTGAGTTCTTTGCTTTTATTCGTTGAATCGCCAGTTATCGCAAACATACATTCATGCTTCCTCGTGCTCGACTTGCTTGGCTGAATCTAGCGACCTGGTCGGACTTCCCACACACTACAGGAATTTATCAGCGTCTCTCGAACCATCCATCTATACTTCATGGACTCTGATATCTGACATTACGACGTATGGAAAAACATTCAGTCCTCCTATTGAAATATAACGTTCACTTGACAAATCATTTATTCTTCTCAGGCGTTCATTCACGCGTCCTCTCTCAGTCAGGGCAGAACTTCAACTGTCTTACTTCAGTCTCTCGGTTCACGTCTTCCGTTCACGTCTCATGCTTTTCTTGTGTCTCTCACTTCGTTTACCATGAGACACACGAGACTCACTTCTCCCGTTTTTCTCTTCTCTCACGGGTCCTCCGACCTTTTTCTCCCCATCGGGAACTCTCTGGGGTTTCCCCGGGAATTCACAACATTACAATCTCCCCCTCCCTTCTAGTAAAAAAAATTTAACCTAAAATTTTTTTTTTCTATTACTTTATCTTTAGGTTATAATTTTAAAGGTTTGGGAATACTTTAATGTAATGATGTGGATTACCTAATAATCATTTTGGGTTTTAATGGTTACTTCCCTTTTGATAGGTTTTACATTATTTCCCTTTGTCACATTACCAGTTATAAGTACCAATAAGTACCAAGTGGCTTAATGGGAAACAACCATTCAGGCACTCTCTTCCAAGTGCGGTAGTCCATATAGGCTCTGCGTATTAACCCCATGCCATCCCACAGTCTGTATAAAACAGAACAACAATTCTGGTACTCTCTTTCAAGTACTGAAGTCCATATCGGCTATGGAACAGAAATGTAGAAAACCCGCAAAGTCCCACCCTCACCGTTGGACTCATGGCTACTGTCACTGGTTTACGTTTCAATTAGAAACATATGTTTCCCTATTTAGGATTTCGAACTCAATCCCTTGGATTATGTGGTGTAAATTACCCATTACTTTTCCGAAAAAGTATTATTATTCCCTTTCTATATCATAGTAATTACCCTATTACATGTTTACAACCTATATTTTCACCAATAAATTTATCTAAACAACATATGCAATCATTATTAAACCTTATTTCAACATGTTGTAACATTTTCATTGTCATAATCATCATCATTATTGTCATCATCATCATCATCATCATCATCATCATCATCATCATCATCATCATCATTGTTGTTGTCGTTATCAGCATTATTGTCATCATATTCATCTCATCGTCATCATCATTCTCCTCATTATAGTCACCATTGTCACACGTATATTGTTGCTTACTTACAAATGTAACATACATAAAAATCATCAGTTAAGCTATGTTTACATATTTCATTCATTCAACCATACTCTTTCCTGTAATTCAGGATTTCCCCAGGTAATACATACAATACAAAATTGAATCTATGTTTATAATCTGGACATCACGTCGGGTAGATGGTTTTCAATGCCCTTAATGTGTTCTATCTTGAACTGAAATTGGGATAATAATAACGCCCATCTGTATACTCTTGCGTTATTTGTTGCATCCATTGTTAACAATTTTGTCAGGCCTAAGTTATCAGTCAGAATAATGAATTCCTTTCCTATCAAGAATTTTTGGAATTTTTTAAGGCTGATAACAAGAGCGAGAGCCTCTTTTTCAAAAGTACTGTATTTCTGTTGGGTGGAATTAAGTTTTTCTGTGAAAGATATAGAACCGGAAGAAGAGTACCGGAATGCCTTTGAGCCAACATCGCGGCTATGGTATGACCACTAGCGTCAGTTTGTAGGTAGAAAGTTTTAGATGGGTCCGGTTGTCTTAGTATTGGTGGAGTAGCAAATGAAGACTTGATTTTTTGTATGATTTTGTCATGAGTTTCTGTCCAATCCTTTTTTCTAAACTGGTCTTTTTTCAAAAGTTCCGATAGAGGGGCTGTTAGTTCTGCTAACTTAGGGATGAATTTGCCGTAATAATTTACAAGTCCTAATAGTGCCTGTAGTTGTTTCTTGGTCTTTGGTCTTTCAATTTTTAAAATTTTAGAAACAATTGTCTCGTCAGTCTGAATACTACCCTGGAACACTGTATGTCCTAAAAACTGGATTTGTGTGAAACAAAACTCTGATTTCGCTGGATTAACAGTCAGATTTGCCTTTTGAATGTTGCTGAACACTTCTTTCAAGGTGTCTATGTGTTCCGGCAAAGTTTTTGTGTGTATGCAAATATCATCCATGTATGCTGTTACATTATTAATACCTGTTAATACCTTACATTTCTTGTAAAATACCTTTTCATCATGTTAACATGAAAAATTTTCAATTTCCCTTTATAATCAATTTTATAATCAACATTTGATACTTTTCTTACTACAGTGTAAGGGCCACGCCATTCGATATATAATTCAACTGAATCTTTTGGTAGAAACACACTTTTGACCGGGTTCGAAGGCCATCAGTTTGGAACTCCTATTTGCAAACATTCGCTGCGTATGTTGCGTGGGCATCTGCCTTTTTGTACTTCCATGTTACTAATACATCATTATGAAACACTATAATGGGTGGTTTCTAAATATTGTTATACCAGATACATGATAATTAATTCCGTGCTAATGTATATAGACACAATTAAAACTGTTTAATTAAAGTGGACTGGTTTACCTAATATCACAATATATTAAAATAATCTGCTTGCTGTATGTGACTGCTGTTACCTACAAGTTGTATGTGTAATCACAGAATGAGGAAAGTGTTTAGAATAAACCATGTGTATAAGCAATAGTTTTAGTAGTAGCAATGCAAGTAGTGTAACACTTTTGAGAAATTGACAGCTTTTGATAATCACCAAGACTTGTGAATTGAAGTTTTTCCGACTAGGATAATTAGTCACTAAAAGTTGCACTATTTGAATAGCATAGATAGTACAGAATAACTCTAAGTTCTTTGTTTGAAATGTTGTCAAAATAATCTGCAATATAATTAAAATGAAGTGTAGTATCCACATCCAACCATGTGTGTAATGTGATGTACCATTCTGCTGTTTCTGTACATGGTGTTTCTTTTGTGATATGTCATGATACTTTTTTGTTAACATATCGTATCGATTCCTAGTTTCAGGACCCAGCGATTTGCAATATTTTTTACAACAATCACAGAGAATAGGATGTTTCATTTGATACCTGTCTACACTGTATTTTGTTTCTGTGTTTTGAGTGTTTTCAGTTACCGTTGTTTTTGTAATCACACACTTTTTTCTGCCAAGCTTAGTTTCTGTCTTTGTATGCTGTTTATTCTTGCACACTTCGCTTTCATTCATTTCACTTTTCTTCTTTCTGTGTTGGGCTTTGTTACGACTGCTACTCTTCTTGCTTCTTTCTTCCATACTTTCTGATCCATTCTTTGGCCTTTTTCTTCTGTTTGTATTTTCATTTTTCCTTTCACTCTCCAAGCTTTCTCTGACACATTCTTCTTTGGGATATGGAGTGTTAACTTTTGTATCTTCGCTCTCACTTGGGTTGACACTCTCACTGGGATTTGGAGGGTTGTCTTTCGTAACCTTACTCTCACTCACATTACAGCATTCTTTGGGATATGGGGAGTTGTCTTCCGTACTTTCATTCTGACAATACTTTGGAATATTTTTTTGTTCCCAAGCTACAATGTCCCTGTCGGTTACTGTTCTTAAATCTTCCCTGTTTCCCAAAATCAAATCAGCACAAGGGGATGGTAATACTGCAACAGTTATGAACTTTTCTAAGTATGGTGTTTTAACAAACACGTTAGCAAGTCGATATCTTTCGATGCTACCACCAAAGGTACGACAATTGATGTATTTGTCTGTTAAATCTTCTGGTCTAATCAGTCTTTGATGCACTCCGGAAATAGATGCACCAGTGTCCCTAAGGAGTGATATGGTTTGCCCATGGATCTGACCTTTTTGAAATTTCAGAGTACCGTGGCCGTGTGTTGCCAGATTAGCGTTCTGAATGGGTATCAGGTGTCCACACGGTAGGTTGCCTTCCTTATGGAATTTAGAACATATTTTACATTCTTCTTCTGTTTCGTACATGGTAGCTGAATTGGCTTCAGCTGAATCGCTTTCTGACTCATCATCTGATGTTACACATACTACATGTGCCTCCTTGAATCGTTTTTATAGCAGGACAGTTACGTCTGGTGTGCAAATAACATCCACAAATATAACATTTTACTGCATTTTCATACCTCTTTAACTTGTTTTTTCTATGAGCAATCACCTGTTCGATTCTTTCATTAAATAGTGGGCTTTTATCACAAGGTGCGTCGTCACCATGTCTATCGTGACAGTGGTTGCAATTGATGGTCTTTACTCTCTTTCTTGCCATATCTAAAGTTTTTGTTCTGAAATTTCTGTTGGTATGGTTTTGCATAGGCTGCTGCTCCCACTTCTATCAAATCAGAACTTGATAGCACGAAGATATCAGGGTGTGCTGCAAAATAATTTTCACCTACTTCTTCTAAAGAATCTAAATTTGTTGGCTTATTTTCCTTTAGGAAAGTTGCCATTGGCTGTGGAAGAGATTCTAACATTTTACATCTTAACAACAAATCAACCAATAACTTATAGTCATTTTTTACATTGGCTGCTTCAACCCATTTTTGGAATATGTTCTGCACTTCTGACAGATAGTCTGCAAATGTTTGACTACTTTTTGGTCTCAAATCGTTGAACTGTTTTCGGTAGCCAGCTTCGTGCAGGTTGTAATGCTTCATTAACCTTTCTTTGATATAGTTGTAATCTAGTCTTTTGGTTTCCGGAATTGTTTCCAGAATCTTCAAAGGTTCAAATGCCAGGTGTTTTTGAAAGATTAAAGCGTAGTCTTGCAATGGGACGTTATGCATGTGCATACCTAGTTCGAAATTGGCTATATACGCTCCGATGTCGTCTTCCTTGCAGTAATTTCGGACTATTCCTGCATATTTTTTGAATTTGTTTTCTTCTGCTTTGATTCTCTCTTTTTCTATGGCTGCTTCTCTTTTTGACTCATTTTCCATTCTCCTTTGTTCTGATCTGAGTTTCTGCTTTTTCTTTGTCCGCTTGTATTTGTGCCTCTAACCTCTGTTTTTTCTCCTCAGCTGTTTTTTTTAGTAGTTCCATCTGTTTCAATTCATCTCTTTTTGCTTCTTTCTCTTTGAGACGTAGTGTTCTGTTTTCGTTCTTCTCGTTCTTCTGCTTCTTTCTTCTTTGTTCTGTAGTTCTTCTGTTTCTCTTCACAAGTCTGCGTTCTTCTCGTTCTTCTGCTGCTTTTCTTAATTGTTCTTCTTTTCTTCTGCTCTTCTGCTCTCTTTTTTTTGTTCTTCTTTTTCTTCTGCTGCTCTTCTTTTTTGTTCTTCTTTTTCTTCTGCTGCTCTTCTTTTTGTTCTTCTTTTTCTTCTGCTGCTCTTCTCCTTTCTCTTCTACCTTCTCTTTATTTTTTCATCCACATACTTTCTTAACTCGTCGCCCTGAAGGCCCAATTCTTTACCAATGGCTACCCATTCCGCCATTTTTGACTTGTAGATGTATACAATATTCCTGTACAAATATAACAATTACAAATGCGTTCACAAATATTACGCTTAATAGCAATACAATCACAACCAACAAAATCAATATGTGATATATAATCACTATGTTTAGCTGAGTAGTTTTCTACCTACTCAGAACAATAATATCAACTATGAACTTAATTACTCAACTTTAAAAAAAAAAAAAATTACTATGGCTCCTATCGAGCTAAGACACAGTCTATTCTACGGATCCTTCTTTTCGCTATAGCACACTTCTCGGCTGTAACGGAAATATATTGAACGAGTCTCTTGTAGATCGTGTCGTGCAATTGAATCTTCCGGTTGGTAATGTCACTTCATTAATTGGCCACTACCCGTCTGAATTCATATTGCGGTTCATCATGGAAGTAGTGTACTTTTTTGAAAAATAGCGGCACTCGTCTATAAGTTGAACATGGGTGTCAATCTGAATAATTCATGGAAACTGACTGTCTGTTCTAAAGACTTGAAGGAACTCACAGAAAACTGTTCTGCACGTGTACTTGTTCTACCTGTGCTACGGATGTTCGTTTAGCGGTGTTCCGCTAGCTGCATGTTAGATCGGATATGTGGATATAAGTCGGCTGTCCGCTTGACCAATGTCACTCAGCTAGATGCCTTGTCTTAACACACTTACGTTATGTTAGCATGTTTAGTGATCACTGTACTTGGTGGCTGTTGCCCTTTGCAACTACTGTTTCAAACACTGGACTGATTGATGACTAATTTGATGTTGTAATACACAGTATAGTTGTTACGATCACACTGTAACAATACGCAGTATAATTGTTACGATCACACTGTAACAATGTGTAGTATAGCTGTTACGATCACACTGTAATAATACGCGGCATAGTTGTTATGATGCCACTGTAAACGATACGTGACACTGTATAGTTGTTAGTTGTTATGATGATACTGTAACGATAACTAATTTCGACACGTTACCCAGTGGCGAATTTGGCCATCCTTACACAGGAAAAACTGTACTTGAAATTTCTACACATTTTCTTGAGGTAAATTTCGACACAGCAACTGGTGTTACCACGGATGATGGCTGTATAGCGGCCTTGACCCAGTCCCCCACTTACGTCAACTCTGCAGCCCCGCTTTGAGCTTTGAAGTTTAACTGGTCCAACTGGCCGGGTTTTTGGTCACTACACTGACCATGTTTGTCGTTGCTTGTTCTGAACAAATAAATTTTGACTAACAACTGCTGTTACCTCAGACGATTACTGGAAATCGACCTTGACACAGAACGCCACTTACATTGACTGTTCAGCTCTCCGTTATTAGCTGTCGAGTTCAATTGGTCCAATCCGCTGTGTTTTCAGTGATGTTCCGGTTATCTTCTGTCGTTGTTTTTTTGTCCCGGATGTGTCCGTTTTAGAGCCTCCACTTGTAATGTGCTCATCTAGGGGCATGTATTGTTTACATTGCTTTCAGACGAACAGTGAGTTGAAACGACACAGCATGAACGAATATTGAGTTCTTTGCTTTTATTCGTTGAATCGCCAGTTATCGCAAACATACATTCATGCTTCCTCGTGCTCGACTTGCTTGGCTGAATCTAGCGACCTGGACGGACTTCCCACACACTACAGGAATTTATCAGCGCCTCTCGAACCATCCATCTATACTTCATGGACTCTGATATCTGACATTACGACGTATGGAAAAACATTCAGTCCTCCTATTGAAATATAACGTTCACTTGACAAATCATTTATTCTTCTCAGGCGTTCATTCACGCGTCCTCTCTCAGTCAGGGCAGAACTTCAACTGTCTTACTTCAGTCTCTCGGTTCACGTCTTCCGTTCACGTCTCATGCTTTTCTTGTGTCTCTCACTTCGTTTACCATGAGACACACGAGACTCACTTCTCCCGTTTTTCTCTTCTCTCACGGGTCCTCCGACCTTTTTCTCCCCATGATGTAGTCATGGCGGCAAGGCTTGTATTCACCATGGCGGCACGAGAGAGTGTAGTCACCATAATACCATGGCCGGCAAGGATGTGTAGTCACCATACCTTGGAGGCAAGGATGTAGTCACCATACCATGGCGGCAAGGATGTAGTCACCATACCATGGCGGCGAGAGTGTAGTCACCATACCATGGCGGCAAGGATGTAGTCACCATACCATGGCGGCGAGGATGTAGCCACTATACCATGGCGGCGAGGATGTAGTCACCATACCATGGCGACGAGGATGTAGCCACTATACCACGGCGGCGAGGATGTAGCCACTATACCATGGCGGCGAGAGTGTAGTCACCATACCATGGCGGCAAGGATATAGCCACTATATCATGGCGGCGAGGATGTAGTCACCATACCATGGCGGCGAGGATGTAGTCACCATACCATGGCGGCGAGAGATAAAATATGTCTGCAATTTTTTTAACAAGCATGTCGTTAAAGGTAATTGATTATGGGATCTGCTGAAATTGACTTATTGGGCCAAAAGACGCAGACATCACAGCCTAGCTGTAAACCTCAAAACACGGCGCAATCCGCCTCTCTGCTTCTTTCTCCTCCTCCTCCTCCTCTTCTTCTTCTTCTTCTTCTTCTACTTCAGCGGTCGTCCTTAAAAAAGTGATTGTATTGAGGTTTACAGCAAGGTTGTGATATCTGTCTGCACCTGTCCGCCCAAAAATCCAGTTGAGACAAACGCCTGTCTGGTCGTCTGTCGCTACATGTTTGTTAAGGGGAATTCATGGCGCCGTCTGGAGGTGACAGGTTCAATTCCCGGCACGGTAACTATAGCTTTTGATTTTTATGTTGTCTAGTGTGTTCTTCTATCTTTTTACTTCTTTCTATGAGTGCCGTTCACAATACTTTCTGTTACTTGATTAATTCATAATATTTAACGGCCTCAAATGGTTCCCCCCTCTATTTATTTATTGTTAAGTGGAAGTGGGTTTATCGCCAACCCTTTCGCGATGGAGATCCCATGTTCAGTTGCAACAAAAATTGTTGGGCGACGATTTCAAGAGCTCTAAAATATCCAAAGAAGAGCAGCTATAAACGAGATCGTGTGACTAGTTCAAGAACCACCATTCATCCAACATCGTTTATAGCTCCGATGATATTCAGCCACATTAAATTCAACAGTGGCCAGTAGCAATAAATAAATCCTGCCGGCTATTTCCGACGGCTACAAAGGAAATTTCGCAGCAATTTGGCACTGTCGGGTCCTTATTTTGGGAAGCTGAACGTTTCCAACTCCATTAAAGAGCCCACTTAGCTGCTTGCCGGTATTCAAACTTTGACCTTTGTGCAGAAGCCGGCATCATGGGGCTTATAGGGTATTTTTTCTGTAGTCTGGGAGCAGCGGCGTACAGCTAAACCGCATTTCCTTGACACACGACACGACTTTTCATAATTGTGTGATTTCAGCATAAGTTTTCTTGGCAGCGCTTGAAATGTCATGTTGAGTTCTCTGCTTTGGGTTTCTGTGGCGGCTCCGAAACGTTTCTAGGGCGGTTCCGAGACGTTTCTGGGGCGGCTCCAAGACGTTTCTGGGGCGGCTCCGAGAGGTTTCTGTGGCGGCTCCGAGACGCTTTTTGTGGCGGCTCTGAGACGTTTATGGGAGCGGCTCCGAGATGTTTCTGTGGCGTCTCTTAGACGATTCTGGGGTGGATGAGGCAGGGGTTATGCACATTGTGGGTGGTTTGGTTACTTATGTGTGTGAATGGGCGGGTAGCTGAGTGAGTGAGTATATGAGTGAGTCATTTTGTGAGTGGGTGAATGAATGAGTGAATCAGTAATGGTTGGGTGGGTGGTTGAGTAGGCTAGTTGTTGAGTGAGTGGGCGATTGACTGAGGAAGGGGTTGAGACAGGGTCATGGCTGTGCCTATGTTAATTTTTTTTCCCTCTCCATGAGTTCATCAGCAGCTCCAATAGTTAATAAAGCTTGAGAAAGAGGAAGAGGAGGGCGAGCTTTAGGAGGGGCGGAAGAAGAAGATGATGATGATGATATATGATGATGATGATTGTGATGATATATGATGATAGTATATTATGATGTTGATGATGATATATGATGATGTTATATGATGATAGTATATTATGATGTTGATGATGATATATGATGATAGTATATTATGATGTTGATGATGATACATGTGATGATATATGATGATGATGAGTATGATGATGTATAATAAGTAAAGATAATACGATATAAAAGAATAAAAAAAAATACAAATATAACAAGAATAATTTGGCGGAGAGCAAAAGAAAGAGCGAAACAATAGTGTCAGCGAGAACAAAAGCAGAAGGTAAACAGAATCAGGCTGAAGACAAGAATGGATTCAAAAAATGAGAGAGAGAGAGAGAGAGAGAGAGAGAGAGAGAGAGAGATGAGGAGAAGAGAGAGAGATAGCAGAGATAGAGGAGATAGAAAGGAAACAATTGGCAGGGGGGGGGGGAAAAGGGAATTTTTGGCATGATAAGCATATAGAAAATAAGATTTTCCCCCAGACATACAAAATAAACAAATGCTAAATAAAGATAAGTCCCAATGTCTTTTTTATTCTTAGCTTCCAGATATTTAATGCACACACACACACGCGCGCGCCACACACACCTATACACACGTGCACACACACACACACACACATTCACACACACACCTCTTCACTTTCCCTCTTAAACTTGCTAAGCATTATTACCCTAGAAACACGCCACTCTTAAAAGCTGAAATATATAGGCCACTTAAAATGCCAGAATGGCTGATGTAATTGCAGGCACATGCCAAACCAAGTCGGCCGGGTCCCGCCGGCAGTCACGTGTCCTCATTTATTCACAAGTGATTTCTTGGCATAATGTGACAGTTGGAAAGGAAGCCAGTCCACTTGTGGCTCTGGTATTTCGCCCAAATTGCGCCTGCTTTCCCCTAGAATTTCCCTATGGGCTGTGGGCTGCACAGGAAAAGATCGCGCACTCTAGAACAAAATAGAGAAACATATACCATCTTCTTTCTTCTTTTTTTTTTACCCTACTGCTTATGTCGCAAAGCATCGCAGAGAGGAGTTTGATGTACTTTCCTACGTTGTTGTTAGTTGTGTAGCTTGTGCTAATGTCATACAGCAATTCTGTAGTCTCTTTTATTTCCATCCACCCAGATCTTTCTTGGTCAGCCTCTTGCCTAGAAACCTGCTGTTCTCATGTAGTAGGCACTAACTGCTGGCTGATATTTTTTCCCTGACCAGATGACCACACACTATTGGATTCTTTTGATGTTCTATGAAATCATTGCCTGTACTGTACTTACCTACTGTTGCCACCATTAGTCTTAGGTCTTCATTTGTCACTGTCTCTTGTTATTTGTCACCCCCACATTCCTTATACTTCTCCGCATCTCACATGTTAGTTTCCTGTTTTGAAGAACCGTTCACGTCCCACAGTGACAGCACAAAGTTGCTACAAATAACGTTTCTTTGTTTTAATTTGTATATAGATACCAGTCTATGCTGGTATTTCTACCCGTCAATTCTGGGCATCTGTGTGTTCACATATTGTGCAGTTCTCAGTTTACAAGTACATATGCGGCAGCAGCCAGCTTCACAGTACTAGTATCAGTCATAACCAGACGCCGGTGCGGGTACCAGGGTGGTCAGGCACCTTTATCCCCATTTACCCCCCCCCCCCCCCCCCCAGTCCACATCGACAATTTCCAAAGGGTTGCGTCCGCAACCCCGCCCACCCCCTTTTTTCACATCAACATATAGAAGATCTATTTTTAAGCATTTGTTTATGCAAATCATATTATGTCGAATATATTATTATATTCGTTTGTAATTTAGTACATAATAATAAGTAAATAATAATAATAATAATAATAATAATAATACGTATTTAAATAAGGCTTTAGTCCGTAAAGGCCAAAGCCTAGTAATACCGGAGACAGTAATTATGGGCAATAGTAACGTGTAGGAAAGTATTAACTTCAACAGCCCTTCCACAGCCAGAAAGAACATTTTTTTAGAAAATTATTACATCCCCAACACCCCTCTCCTCGCGCCCCCCCCCCCCCTCCTCCTCCTTCTCCCGCTGCTAATTCTCTCCCCCGCCCCGCCAGTAATTTGTTTGTGGTGTCGCCCCTTGTAAGCCAATGTTGAATCAAAATAAAAATCTCCTAACAGCCTACACGAGAAGTCAAACCGCCTTTTCTCTCTGACAGGAAGTGGGATTGCCACCATCTGTCCCTTATTCATTATCCACAATATTTCTACCTGCCACCTTTGATTAACTCTAATGCCCGGAATTGGCTCACAAATCCGCAGATATCAGTCGAGATGCCTTCTCTACACCCTAATCCAATGTGTCAAGTTTCACATCAGACTTACCAAGCCGATGTGAGCTTGAACTCATCCTTGCTAGAACATATTCGTTCTCTTTTTGTCCTGCCCCTGAAAAACTGTTGTGTCTGAAAAACAAGGCTTCTTCATGTCTGGTCTTGTTCTGTCTTTCATCGTTTTGTTTTGAAGATGCATGTGGCACCAGTCTTGGTAGGTGCTACGTATTTGCTGGTATTTCCGGTCTCATATATTCTGTCTATCCATCACTGGCGTGGTCGACCTCTGGTTCTGCTTCTATTATATCTAAGTGACAGGGCTCTCTGTAGCGCAAAGCCTGGTGATAGTTTGATCTGTTATCTCTTGATGAAGGTTAATACTGGTTCCGTCGAAATTTCTTTGCTATTATCGTGAAAGAGGCGGGAGCCCGAAGACAACTTATCACAGACATCAGAAGGAGACAGTCGTCATTTTTCGGCCATGTTATGAGAAGAGGGAAAATAGAACATGCTGTGACCACTGGAAAGATCTGTGGAAGGAGGGATAGAGGAAGACAACGAGAGAAGATCCTTGACAGTCTTGTTACATGGCATGGAGGTGTGTCGGCACACGAACTAATCCATGCTACAGCAGATCGTGGATTATGGAGAGGCATGATCGCCCACGCCAGTGGGCAAGGTACCTGATGATGATGATTATCGTACTTTCTGATTCTGTTTTATTTTAAAGTTAGTTAAATTTGGGATTCATCTTAGACATTTTATTTTTATTTTGTTTCAGTGTTTGTGTTTTGTATTGGTGTGCTGTTTCCGTAATATTGTCACTGGTAACAAAGTGCTTGTAAGGCTTGTAAAAACAAAATACTGTATTGAATAGTGCTTTCTGGCGTCAGTTATTCTGCGAATCTGTGACATCTATCTGACAGTATTATTCCTATATTACATCTGTGACCTATTTCTGCTTTTATTTGTTCCAATGGATGATATTATAGGACCTAGTCCTCTAGCTAGTATCATCATATGTGCTCCGTCGGAGTGCATTGCTGTTGAATGCAGCCTCACAAAAAGAATGGGTTTAACTGTGATATACCGGCGCGTTGTCAGTGTTGCCACTTTTCTTTGGCAAAAAACATCCAAAACGGAGTAGAAAATATCTAGAAATATCTAAATTTGCGTGGAAAACATCTAGAAAAAACATCCAAATGGAAAGAGTCACAAATTACATAGCAGTTGATATGGACTTACCCGATAGAATCATGTCCTCATCTTTATTTGAAGTCTGCCTTACAGATCCACAGGATAACTTAGCTTGGATGAGAAAGTGAAGCTTCAGATCAAAAGACTCTGTTATGCTTTAGCTGTTTTAATTTTCTTTCAATCCTAATCAGGGGCGGGTAAGTGGAACGCTTTTTCCCACTCTTATCGGCAAAAATTTTATTTTTAAGATAGCATTTAAGAGAAACAAATTTTTATCCTTTTTTTCTTTAGGGGTTTTATTTGAAAAAAATTCACTCCAAATGAAAAACATCTAGGAAAAAAACTACCATCTAAACGTCAAAAACGCCTCTAAAAAGCCAAAGGGAAAAAATCTAAATCTTTATGTAAAACATCCAAAGGGAACCTGCCGTTGCTCCACCGGGTGTACGCTCGCCCCGCTTGTCGAAAGGTTTTTTCCCTTCAAATCCCCTCGAATCAGATTTTTTAAAAAAATTTGTCAAAGGCTTTAGCCGTCAGGTCCCAAACCCCGCCTAAAATGAAAAACGAGGGAAATCCTGGGAAGTAAAAGTGGTAGGGAGATGTTGACCACATCATCATCGAGTCTTTCCAAAAAGAGTCTAGGAAACAAATGCATTGCTGGTTATAACATCTTGTCTCGGGAAACTGAAATATTTTGGGATATCGAACGCCCTGGCAGATCCCGAATAAATAGCAAAGCATGGTACCTTTGGGGGAGGAACTTTGGGGCCCCCCGACACCAAGAAAAGTACTGGATGAAATTGGCTCCTTGAATATAAAGGGACGGAGACGGGAGACTGGG
>CAJHNH020003546.1:415000-477222 GCA_905116865.2 Candidula unifasciata | reverse complement strand
ATCAGACTTCCCAAGCCAATGAGAGCTTGAACTCATCCTTGCTAGAACATGTTCGTTCTCTTTTTGTCCTGCCCCTGAAAAACTGTTGTGTCTGAAAAACAAGGCTTCTTCTTGTCTGGTCTTGTTCTGTCTTTCATCGTTTTGTTTTGAAGATGCATGTGGCACCAGCCTTGGTAGGTGCTACGTATATGTTGGTATTTCCGGTCTCAGATATTCTGTCTATCCATCACTGGCGTGGTTCTGCTTCTATTATATCTAAGTGACAGGGCTCTCTGTGGCGCAAAGCCTGGTGATAGTCTTGCCGCATGTCCAAACCGTTTGATCTGTTATCTTTTGATGTAGGTTAGTACTAGTTCCGTCGAAATTTCTTTGCTATTATCGTGAAAGAGGCGGGAGCCCGAAGTAAACTTATCACAGACATCAGAAGGAGACAAGTCATCATTTTTCGGCCATGTTATGAGAAGAGGGAAAATAGAACATGTTGTGACCACTGGAAAGATCTGTGGAAGGAGGGATAGAGGAAGGCAATGAGAGAAGATGCTTGACAGTCTTGTTGCATCGCATAGAGGTGTGTCGACACATGAACTGATACATGCTGCAGCAGATCGTGGATTATGGAGAGGCATGATCGCCCACGCCAGTGGGCAAGATACCTGATGATGATGATTATCGTACTTTCTGATCCTGTTTTATTTTAAAGTTAGTTAAATTTGGGATTCATCTTAGACATTTTATTTTTTTTTTTTTTTTTTTGGTTTCAGTGTTTGTGTTTTGTATTGGTGTGTTTGTTTTCGTAATATTGTCAATGGTAACAAAGTGCTTGTAAAAAAAAAAATACTATTGAATAGTGCTTTCTGGCGTCAGTTATTCTGCGAATCATTGACATCTATCTGACAGTATTATTCCTATATTACATCTGTGAGCTATTTCTGCTTTTATTTGTTCCAATGGATGATATTATAGGACCTAGTCCTCTAGCTAGTATCATCATATGTGCTCCGTCGGAGTGTGTTGCTGTTGAATGCAGCCTCACAAAAAGAATGGGTTTTACTGTGATGTACCGGCGCGTTGCCAGTGTTGCCACTTTTCTTTGGCAAAAAACACCCAAAACGGAGTTTTAAAAATATCTAAAAATATCTAAATTTGCGTGGAAAACATCTAGAAAAAACATCCAAATGGAAAGAGTCACAAATTACATAGCAGTTGACATGACTTACCCTATAGAATCATGTCCTCGTCTTTATTGAAGTCTGCCTTACAAGATCCACAGGATAAACTTAGCTTGAATGATAAAGTTGAAGCTTCAGATTAAAAATGACTCTGTTATGCTTTAGCTGTTTCAATTTCTTATAAAACCCAATCAGGATGCTGATAAGTGGAACAGCATTTTCCTACTCTTATCAGGCAAAATTGTATTGTCAAGATAGCATTTAAGAGGTCAAATTTCATCCTGTTTCTTAGGTTAGATTTGATAAATTCACTCCAAATGAAAAACATCTAGAAAACATCTACCATCTAAACGTCAAAAACGCCATCTAGTAGCAAGGGAAAACATCTAAATCTGGATGTAAAACATCCAAAGTGGCAACACTGCCGTTGCTTCAGCGGCTGGATGCTAGCCAGCTTGCCGAAAGGTTTTCCATTCAAATCCCCATCGAATCAGATTTTTAAAAATGTTTGTCAAAGTGACTTTAGCCTAAAATGAATATGAGGTAAAGTCCTGGGAAGTAAAGGTGGTAGGCATGATGTTGACCACATCACTCATCGAGTCTACAAAATGAGTCTAGGATCAAATGCATTGCTGGTTAATAAGCATCTTGTCTCGGAAGCTGAAATATCTTGGTCATATCAAGCGCCATGGCAGATCGGAGAATAAATAGCAGAAGGCATGGTACCTGGAGGGAGGAGCTGGGCCCGACCGACACGAAGATGAGTACTGGATGAAATTGGCTCCTTGAATATGAAAGTACGTGAGACGGGAGAGCTGGCGAAAGACTGATTTTCCTTCAGGCAGACCGTGATGAGAGCGACGTTCTGCAAAGGACCTGATACATGATGATGATGATGATGATGATGATGATGATGATGATGATGATGATGATCAGATGCCTGGCGGAAAAGACGTCTTTTAACTGTGATAAACTTGTGATAGTCTGGCGTCTGTGAAAATAAACTATGAAAATTTGAATTTGCACAAGGAACTGTTCGTCACAACGCATCGCAGAAACTTTCATTATGAAAAAAATAGAAGGCCAACATGTTGTTTAAGTGTAGGAAATTCCAGCGCAGACATCAAAAGTGTGGAACCTCACCAAGTGAAAGAATCTGGCAAAAGCCCAAATTTGATCGTGGAAGGCACGTGATTTATTTCGGGACAGCAACAAACATGTACAATTGAGATGAGTTGCATGTAAACGGGAAGGGCGGTCGCACATTTGACAGGTTACTTTTTCTTTCTTGCTTGTTAGAGAGAGAGAGAGAGACAGAGAGAGGAAGAAGAAGAGAGAGAAAGAGAGAGCGCGCGAGAGAGACAGACAGACAGATAAAGAGATAAAAGACAGACAGACAGACAGACAGACAGACAGACAGACAGACAGACAGACAGACAGACAGACAGACAGACAGACAGACAGACAGACAGACAGACAGACAGACAGACAGACAGACAGACAGAGGGTTGTGTGTGTGTGAGAGAGAGAGAGATGGAGAGAGAGAGAAAGAGGTGAAGGTGAGTGAAAGCTAACTGACTTTATTTTCAACAGCTACAAAAATGTTCGTTTTCTCTCTCTCTCTCTCTCTCTCTCTCTCTCTCTCTCTCTCTCTCTCTCTCTCTCTCTCTCCCCCCTCCCTCCTTAAAAAGAAACCTGACAAATCTTAGCCCGCCAATCCCGTTTACCTGCATCTTATCTCAGTTGTACATGTGTATTACCTTTGTTGCTGAGAGAGAGAGGGAGAGAGAGCGAGAGAGAGAGAGAGAGAGAGCCAAAAGAGTGGGAGACAGACAGACAGACAGACAGACAGACAGACAGACAGACAGACAGACAGACAGACAGACAGACAGACAGACAGACAGACAGACAGACAGACAGACAGACAGACAGACAGACAGACAGACAGACAGACAGACAGACAGACAGTGTGTAATTGCCAACACTCGCATTCTAAATCGGAACTATATCGAAAAACAAAATTAATAAATACAATATGGCGCTGTTGCAAAAACAATGGCCGCCAGGCGCCATCTTACTAGCGTCACATGAGCGGCCAGATTTTCCCAGTGTCACGACTAAAATCTGAAAGTGTACTCCAACCAGTCACACGCAATCCGACCATTAGTGACACAGGTTTCTGAAGATTAAAAGCGATCTAGATTAGTAGTGGCGGTGATTGTGCTCCCCGAGGGTGGCCAAATAGTTGAGTCTCGGTTAGTGATAATGATGACGAGATAGAGGTATAATGCAGGAAGTTAATGCGAAAAAGTCTTCGACCGGTAAACACATTGGTTATTGTGCGTCTTCATCTAAGTTGAAGTTTTTTAGTTGAAGACTTGAGAATTGGAGTCTGCGAATTTGTCTGCCTGCCTCCTGTCTGTCCGTTTGACTGTTAATATGTCTATCAGTCTGACTGTCTGTCTTCTATCTGACTGTTTGTTCGTCCTTCTGTCTGTCCGTCCTTCTGTCTGTCTGTCTTTCCTTCTGTCCATCCCTCAGTCCGTCTGTCTGTTGCGTGATGTGATGTCAATTCTTAGCTCAATGTAACTCAACATGCAAACTCTACTAAGTCGCCTTTTGCGACACGCATCATATATTAGTGTTAGTATACTCTTATTCTCTTACGGGCTTGTTTGGCACATTGGTGTTTATTAACGCAGAGGTCAGTATAACTCTTATTTTCTAAAAGTACAATAGTCATTCACCGTCATAGCCACGTGTTTCGAATTGATACCCAGAATTTTGGTATTTCCGGCGAAGCCTATCTCATTTCCGAACAGGCTGCCATTTTTGACAATTACGTCTTCTGATATTGCCTAAAATGTTTTCAAAATTAAAATGCCATCTTTCTCTTGTGCGTGTGTGAGGGGGGGGGGGAGGGGGGGGGGTTGTTCCTGATAATTCTTTTCAGTTTTAGCGTCCTTTGAGATCCTAGATTTATATGAAGATTTTGTGCGTGTTTATGTGGTCTCTCTCTGTCTCTCTCTCTCTCTCTCTCTGTCTCTCTCTCTCTCTCTGTCTCTCTCTCTCTCTCTCTCTCTCTCTGTCTCTCTCTCTCTCTGTCTCTCTCTCTGTCTCTCTCTCTCTCTGTCTCTCTCTCTGTCTCTTTCTCTCTCTGTCTCTCTCTCTGTCTCTGTCTCTCTGTGTCTCTTTCTCTCTCTGTCTCTCTCTATGTCTCTGTCTCTGTCTCTCTCTGTCTCTCTCTGTCTGTCTCTCTCTCTGTCTCTGTCTCTCTCTCTGTCTCTCTCTCTGTGTCTCTGTCTCTCTCTCTGTCTCTCTCTGTCTCTCTCTGTCTCTCTCAGACACGCACACACACACGGGCACACAACATGCAGACACAACACGAATACATACACAACATGCAGACACAACACGAACACATACACAATATGCAGACACAACACGAACACATACACAACATGCAGACACAACACGAACACATACACAACATGCAGACACAACACCAACACACACACAACATGCAGACACAACACGAACACATACACAACATGCAGACACAACACGAACACATACACAACATGCAGACACAACACGAACACATACACAACATGCAGACACAACACCAACACACACACAACATGCAGACACAACACGAACACATACACAACATGCAGACACAACACGAACACATACACAACATACAGACACAACACGAACACACACACACAACATGCAGACACAACACGAACACATACACAACATGGAGACACAACACGAACACACCCACGACATGCAGACACAACACGAACACATACACAACATGCAGACACAACACGAACACACACACACAACATGCAGACACAACACGAACACTGATAAGTAATAATTATGTGGGTTCTGGAGCCTCTGTTGGCTTCCAGAGAAAAAAAAGAGAAGGGGGGTGGGGTAGGTTGGGTAGAAATAGATCATTTACCATACAGCAAGCATGTCGTTAAAGGCAATCAATGAATTGTTTGCTAAAGTCAGACATGTTGGGTTAAATGGCATCGATTTCACAGCCTAGCTGTAAAACATAAAACGTCTACCTCAAAAGAAGATGACCTGATTAATCATTCTCCATCCACTTACTTGTTTCTTTTTGTTTTAATTTAATTTCCTTTTCTGTTTCTGCTGTTGTCACGCGTGTCAGACTTGGTCCCTGTTGACTTCCAGTTAGAGCAGTTTAGTGAGGTGACATGTTCAGGACAAGCAGTTTCACAGAGGACACCTCCAAACGATGACACCCAGAAAAATGGCGGCCCTACATAAGGTATCCCATTTACCCAGTGACGATAGATAAGCGGTCTGGACATCTTGTGGGGAAATAACTCAACCATCTGCTGACAGGAGCTGAACACTCAAAACAGAAAGACCTAGATTTACGAGCGGAGGAAGCCAAGAAAGCGATGGATAGGCAGCCTCTAGGGCATCGATTCTCAAACATTTTTTGCCGCGGCACCCTTGTCGGACAAAATAATTTTTGGGCGGCACACATAGCCTTAAAACTGCTTGAATGTTTAGAAAAGAAAAACAAAACAGTGTACATTTAATGTTCAGATGTCCTTAATGCGATGGATAAAACTGCAGGAATTGTTGATTATTTCCTTTATGTTTGTAAGATGTTTAGTTAATTGTACCCTAAAATAATTTGAAGGTTGCTCCTGTTTTTTTTTTAATTTTTTTTTTTACTGTTTTTGTGTAAGCGTACGATGAAAATGCACTGCAGCCTTGTCAATATCCTTTTTGTTTTGTTTCGGAACACCCCTGCATTCCAGAAATCTCCTTGGCTTCCTTCGTGGTATTTCTGTTTCAAACTGCTATCTTCGTTAAACTTTACTGAAAAAAAATCCCCACTCGTGGCGCGGCTTCCAGTTTGAGAATCGCTGCTCTTGGGAATCCTCAATAAAAACACATACACAGCGCGAACTTGATTATACATCAGGCGGTTGTATACTTGTTTGGGCGTCGCCACCTCAACTCTTCAATGTCAGATTTAGATAAGGGGGACAACGATAAAATAGATAACGATGACCACGAGTAATAATAACGATGAAGATGGTGACGATAATGGTGATGATGTGGACGACGATATCGCGACTGTGACAACCAGGGCCAGATTTGAGCTTGTGCAACATGTTCGGCTGCACAGGGTAAGACAATCTTTGGCGGCGGCAACATTTTCAGGACCGAAAATATTACCTAAATAATTAATAAATGAATAAAAAAATAAATATTTATTCATTTATTCATTCATTCATTGTCTTATTGTGACATTATATGTCACATAGGGCTGGCAGTCTATTTTTCTACGCCACTCTAGCCTGTGCAATCCTTCCGACATCATGGATGGAATCCAGTCCTGCATCTTTGGCCTCTCAGCAACCTTTGCTTTGAGGTTTCTCTATATGACATCCTGCTTTCCCCAGTCCTTCATTTTCTCATTTATGTGCCTGTTTGGTTCCAAAATGAAACTAGAACTAATTTACGATGACTGTAAAAATAATAGTGATTATAAAGTCGTTGATGATAACGAAAGATGATACTGATGATGATTTCAGTTATAATCACGATGATTTTGAAACGCAGATTGTCCTGATGATGATAATTATGATGATGATGATAGTACTGGTGATGATGATGATGATGGTACTGGTGATGATGTTACGATGATGTAATGATAATGTGATGATTATGTGATGGTGATGTGATGCTGATGATACTGGTGATGATGTGACGATGATGTGATGATAATGTGATGATGATGTGGTGATGATGGTGTGATGGCGATAATGATGATACTGGTGATGATGTGATGATAATGTGATGATGATGATGGTGTGATTATGGTGCGATGATGATGATACTGTGATTGTGTGATGATGATGAGATGATGATGGTACTGGTGATGATGATGTGGTGATGATGTGATGATGATAGTACTGGTGATGATGGGATGATGATGTGATGATGATGATAGTACTGGTGATGATGTGATGATGATGGTACTGGTGATGATGGGATGAAGATGTCATGATGATGTGATGATGATA
This sequence comes from Candidula unifasciata, assembly GCA_905116865.2. Lineage (NCBI taxonomy): Eukaryota > Metazoa > Mollusca > Gastropoda > Stylommatophora > Geomitridae > Candidula > Candidula unifasciata. The sequence continues at coordinate 469,961 of CAJHNH020003546.1, read as the reverse complement.
GTACTGGTGATGATGGGATGATGATGTGATGATGATGATAGTACTGGTGATGATGTGATGATGATGGTACTGGTGATGATGGGATGAAGATGTCATGATGATGTGATGATGATGATACTGATGATGATGTGATGATGATGGTATTGGTGATGATAAGGGTGGCCAATACGGCGCGCATGACGAACACGACGAGGACGAGAATCAAGTTCACAACAACAGCAATAATAAGGCCCATTCTGATAAAGACTGCATTTATGAATTTGATGACAACTATAATGATGAAGATGACAATGGTGGCGACGATGATAGTCAAAATTATTTTATTACAGAGAGGATGATGATGATCCGGATGATGGTGATGATGATGATGCAGATGATGAACATTGTTCAAACAGCGATAATAGTTGCGGTGACAAAAACAACGACGAAGCGGAAACGACGATGTCTTTCCCATCATTCTCGATCGAAGATAACTCGCTACAAAACTGTAGAAATTCTATCCCCCAGAAACCGGATGTGGCGAAAGTTGTGACCATTTGGCCGATGTTGTAATGGAGAGAAAAATATCACAGGTTTCTCTCGGAGACTCCATTTGTGATTGCAGAAATGTGGTTTCGCAGAAGAATGGTAACACTATTATTGACGAAAAATTAACATGCCCTGGAAGGAAAAAAGAACAACGAAGAAACAATAAATTCCGTGGCACAGATACAAAAAGACTAATTATATCTGTGACCCGAAGAGACGGGATTAGAAATGACGATATCATGACAGAAGTTAGGACGGAACTAGTACTAGACTGCATCAAAGGACAACAGATCAAATGGTTCGGACATGTGACACGACTACCATCAGTCAGTGTATCACAGAGAGCCTGGTCACTTAGACATTATGGAAGCAGATACAGAGGTCGACCACGCAAGCGATGGATAGATGGAATATCTGACGTCGTAAGTAGCATCATCTACGCACCACACACCAAAGCTGGCACCGGATACCCATTTAGAATCTGACACTGAAAGACAATGCATAGCTAGAGAAGAGGGAAAAAAAGATAGAAACGAAAAAAAAAATTAATACTTTCGTTACATCAGAAAATCTGCGAAATTATAACAAAAAGACATAAACAAATAAAGATACAATTTATTGCCTTGTCTGTCAACGTCTGTTGCTAAAGCGTTGCAAACGCGCTTTGTAATGCCGGGGTGCCGGGTTCGATCCCAGCTGCGTACGGTTTATCTATCTTTGGTTTCGACAGTGGTATTGATAAGCCGAACGTTCAGTGAGCAACGGCAAACTACTGCCTAGAAAAAACCCGACAGCCACAAAATGCTGGGCGTGGTTCTGCAACGTCCTGTAAAAGATACTCAACTAACTAATCAATGTTAGCTATATGTCGGTTGGTGTATATTACAGTAGTCTAGTTAACTTTCTTATCGCAAACGAGCACTCCAGTTTTCTCCTCACTGTGAGGGTTGTGTGGTCCCATTGTGGGGTAAATAAGAATAGTCCCACTGCCTCCCCAAACAAGCGTGTCGTAAGAGTCGACTAAGTGGGCGCTGCTTTCGAAGTCGGAGTGTATCTGCTCGAACGGCAATAAACAACCAACTGCATGCAAAAGTCAGTAAAACGGATGTACATGCAAAATGTAAGCCCTACACCAACAACCAGGAATTTCCGCCAAAGTTTACAGCCGGTGAACAATTGAAGAGGAGAAGTCTTCTAACAGTTCTCTATAAAACCGCATGTATACTGCTTCCACATAACTTTTAATTAAACAACTAATTCTTAATGATTCGCTTTCTTATATCATGATTGGTAGTATATACCTCTTAAGAACTCCTGTCCTCAGCTGACAATGGAAGTTTGCCTGAAGTGTTTTTCATTTTGTGAAATGCTGTGATATTAAGTACAAAGACATTCATCATCTAGTTTTAAATTCAGTTTCAGCAATCCCCTATTTGGTCCTCCGACTTTCCATTGCGTGCAGATCATATCACGATCTCTCCAGACACGCCGATACTGGTGTTTATGTTCGGTAGTTCCGTATTAAGTGCACGGCTCCTCAGGGACAGTGCGATGGTTTTGCACTGGCCAGTTCTTGACCACTTTGTAGGTCAAGATCGCTGCGTTTCCCATCGAGTGTGTTCGTGACTGTTTCTTTTGTCCAACACTTTCCGAAGTTTCTAGAAAAACTCTAGCGATATTGAGTTATGCGTTGGATTATCTTCCCAGCTCTCCGGACACATCCACAGGTGTTCTGATCCCCCCCCCCCCCAACATAAATATTTATTAGCGTTCCCGGGTAATAGTGCCAGTCCTGTGCTGGTTGACAAGACTTCGTGTGCGTCCGGTGTGCTTCTCATGCTTGGCTGTGCCGATCCTTACTCCCAATTCTCGTATTCTAAGCAGTTTACTTGCAGAAAGCAATATTGTTCTACATAGGCCCAAAAAGCCTGGACTTCTTGTGTTCTCTCTTTCTTTCTGTTATATTTCTTCCATATATGATTGTTACCATCATCATTCTCATCTCTGCGCGTTGGTTAAAGTGATCCCTGTTAGGAGAAAAACAATAATATCTCCACTGGCCCCTTAAGATAGTGTCGTCAAACACCACTGTTAGGAGTGTTCTGAAATTGTACTACCCGCTACCCGCTGCGGGATTTACCTATCTGGGGATTTGAGAACTTATGGACTGAACGGTTCGATGTGCAGTGAGGATAATCGGTCGACTAACTAAATAACTAAAGACACATTTTGGGACATATTATTTTATTTCACAGCCATTACTGTCGCGTGCCCACGTGGGTAAATACACTGATATAGTGAGGGTGTGGGTTTGAACCTTAACAATGCCCACCCACGTGAGAAACTGGACTATTATCTAAGCTATGTTGATCCTAGACAGTCCTAGATAGCCAAGAAAGACAGCGAGTGGCTCGTTCCATGAAATGAAAGTTGCTGTACTTGTATCCACAGGAGTAGGAGAAGGGATAGATAGATGTCTGGATAAACCCACTGTGATATAATCCAGGTGCTCAGTTAACCCCTGCGACTGTTCTCCTCTCCTGGCATTGCTTAAAAGCCCCCATCAAGTGATTTAAATACTTGTTAGCTGAAGTAAACTAATATGCACAAAGACACTTGAACCTAAGTACACAATTTACTCAACTATTTTGTAAAAACATCAAACGTGATTTATTTGAATAAATCGAAATTAAAATGAACTTGTTTAGGCTAGTAGAGTTTAGGTGATGTGAATGATGACAGTTGTACATATACTTAACTCCTAGTAGGAGAAGTCACCGTCGGACAGTTCTCAGCTTGAGACCCTGTCTATTCTTTCCCAGTTTGTCGTCCTCACTGCTTCAAGCAGGTCGTTACACTCAGACGGTCAGCAATGAATGGATGCTTACTAGTCCCTGCCCAATGTGGGAACTGGAAAATGAAACCACGATGCCAAAAGTTCTGTCTCAAGCTTAGGTTAAGCCCAACAGATGGCATGTTCTGGACAGGATCTCATTTACCAGACCTAGAGTTCACCCCTTTATAACTTTTATCAAGCTCCTCCTACATTACGCCTAAAATCATTCTCATTCAAGGATGTCACAGCTCCTCCCCATGGGTGTATATTCACTGTCAGTCAGTGACTGTACAACAATTGTTTGAATTCCCACGGTCACATTCTACAGGTTCAATTAAGCTGGTCAAAGCTAATAGGCCAAGTCACACCTCCAGTCTACTTCACCTGTCATCACAATAAAATCAGACTTTGTCAATTCTTCTGCCAACACTTTCGGCTCACTGTGTCAATATTGACGATCTGACCGGCACTCCAGTTTAGGTAACCTCAGGGGGAGATAATGGCAATTAGCCCTTGTTATCTGTTCCTGAAGGTCTGGCTAGGAGATAAATATCTGACACCAACAAATGGTGTGCAAATCTCCAGTCAGTAAGTCTGCTTGGTAAGTCTTATCTCTGTACCTTAACACTTAACATCTGGGAAAAAGTTTTAGTGTTTGATATGACCAACGGTCCAGGAGAATTAAAGGTTTGATGTGGTCGTCTTACTTAGATTAAGGATGTATCCAAATCCCTATTTTCCTGTATACTTTCAAAATACAAAGAAATAAAAGTAGGTTGAGAAAAGACATTCTGGAGTCACCGAGCGTATTGTCACAATTACGCACATTTCATTTACCTCTTAAACAAGGATTATACGACCCCCAGCCCCCTTTTTCCAGATCATCTCTAAGGGGCTGATCCCCCCCCCCCCCCCACTGGCACCGAGATTTGTTTGTAGTGGTCCCCTGCTCTCACTGGTGGTCGCAGTCCGTCTTTGACCTGTCTCATTACTATTCTACTATCGAGACACTGGAGCTCTGGGGACAAACCATCTTTGTCTGACGTCGTACTTGATGTTTTGAAAACTGGCAAATTTTGCCGCCATGGTAATTGTTGCTACTTGTTGCCAGTAAATATTTTTGTTATTTTCATTATTTTCATCAACTTTAAATTTAGTGTGTTTAAAGTCAATGTGTAACTTCGTTATCTCATTCTCTTACTCACTCACTAACTAACTCACTAACTCACTCACTCACTCACTCACTCACTCACTCACTCACTCACTCACTCACTCACTCACTCACTCACTCACTCACTCACTCACTCTCTTTCCTTCTCTCTCTCCCTTAGTATATCATTCTTCCTCCCTCCCTTTATTTTCTCTGTCTGTCTGTCTGTCTGTCTGTCTGTCTGTCTGTCTGTCTGTCTGTCTGTCTGTCTGTCTGTCTGTCTGTCTGTCTGTCTGTCTGTCTGTCTGTCTGTCTGTCTGTCTGTCTGTCTGTCTGTCTGTCTGTCTGTCTGTCTGTCTGTCTGTCTGTCTGTCTGTCTGTCTGTCTGTCTGTCTGTCTGTCTGTCTGTCTGTCTTTACTTTTGTGCACCTGCTGTTTCACACATCTGACAAACTTTAGGCAAGCTGATATGTTCAGGTGCTTGGCTACCCTGATAACATCAGATGGAAGATGTATTAAGGAAGTTAAATGTCGAATAGCTCAAGCACCGACAACATTCTACACAATAAAGAATATTTTATGCAATCTTTCTTTGTCAATTGAGACGAAAAAGAGAATTCTTAAAAGCTTTTTAAATCCTATATTGATATATGTTTGTGAATCATGGACAGTTAGTAAATTTGTGAAACTTATTTGGAAGCTGCGGAGATGTGGTTTTACAGACGCGTGATGCACAGGACAGATAAAATGAGTAATAAAGATGTCTTGAAAGAAACTGATTCACGAAGAGAACTGATTACCCACATCAGATAGAGACAATCTACATTCTTTGGTCATTTGGTGAGAAGTAGAAAGCTGGAATACATCGTGACAGTAGGAAAGTTGGAGGGGAGGAGAAGCAGAGGGAGACCGAGAGAACAGATGCTGGACAGTTTCATATCATGGCATGAAAGATCATCTGTGTCAGAGGTAATTGAAAGTACATTAGACAGAAGGTTGTGGATAGACATGACTACCAACGCCACACGGCAGGGACTTTGAGAAGAAGAAGAACAAGTATTAATGTTATTCAACAGCTCGGCTTAAACGTTGTCTGTTTGGACACAGCCTCACATACATAATCAAGAAAACAAACTCAGTACACAGGAGAATGCTTGACATATGTGATAACATCGCATACGGTTCTCTGATGTTGTCATCGTTAGACATATATTTACACTCCATTTTAAAATATGAAAACAATGAATGTAAATATAATTTGTAGATAATGACATAATTATGTTTTCTTGTATTTTGAATATGAGTAAACGGGTGGGCACCCGTTTTTACGATATGAGCCATTTATAAACGTATGGTACTAGTTGCATGTGTTTATATACCATTCTGAATTTGATAGGTGATTTTGGGAATATAGATCCAGCCGCCTTTACTTCACAGAAAATTTCTAGACTGGCTCGGGTTCGACTAGGGATGCCAGAATAATGTTTGTTTCGTAATTCCTGAATGTGACAAAGAACTGTTGGTGTGTGTTCCAGTTGTCAGTTTATGACCAGAGAAGCAATAGAGCTACTATGATACATCCTTACCAGCACAGACTGTAGGTTTACACCAAACTTGTCTGGCAGTGACAGCTGACCCAGTTATAACTTTTCTGGAGGTTGAACCGGGTATCGGTGATTTGCCTTGATGGCTTGCCATTCAGACTCAGATTCTGTAATGTCAGGGTAGCAAACTTTCAGTAGCAGTCCGAAGGGGTAAACGCAAATAAGAACAATTAGAGCCACAGACCCAATTAGAGCCCCTGGCCCAATTAGAACCACTGACCCAATTAGAGCCACTGACCCACTTAGAGCCACTGACCCAATTAGAGCTACTGACCCAGTTAGAGCCACTGACTCACTTAAAACCACTGATCCAGTTAGAGCCACTAATCACTTACAACCATTACCTGAAAGGAGCCTAACTAGGTTTTTTTTCCCCCGTTGTCTTTTGCCGAAATAGCAATCTAACTGTAAGTCACAATCTGCCAGGACGAACGAAGAAGAAGAGAAAGAAGCACACAACCGCAAGCGCGTAGTCGACTGCTCTAGCTTGACTGCCATACACTGTGAGTGCACTCAGATTGATGCTTCAGTAAACTTTTCTGTCAGCACATCTTGCATTGTCCGACTCTACCAACGCCAGTCCCTTAAACCTTTGATCCATTCGTCTGCCACAACATTCTCCGCACTCCCTACCATCTCATAACATAAAAACAATAGCACTGTCTTTTCTGCATCTGGTAAACACGCGTAAAACTAACCTCAAAGAACAGCAACAACAACCAACCGTGTACATAAACCCGCTTGTCGATGACTTGATTAAGCATCTATCTGGCATTAGGTTTCCTTAATGACCCCCCAATTACCTCATGCCTGGAGCCTCTTGATGCTCGACGGTATTGATCATTGAGCAATTTACTGATTAAACAGGCAGGGACGTATACGTTGGGAGTTCGGTCATCCAGTGGAACGAATTGAGGATGGCAACACTGTGACATTGTGGGAGCAGTTCGGGTATTAATTACCATTAAGCAAATTAATCCGGTGATTAAGGCAACAAGAGAAACGATGGCACCGGGCACAAAAATAATAATTTTGTCAGCGAGAAACGTAACTGCTTCGGCTTCCATGATATTTTTAGCTTTGTGCCCGGGTTGGTGGAAACCAAACGGTCGTGAGGTTTGGCCAATCGGTCGTGAGGTGGGAGCCAAAAGGTCTTAAGGTGGGAGCCAAACGGTCGTGATGTGGGAGCCAAAGGGTAGTGAGGTGGGAGTCAAACAGTCGTAAGGTGGGGCCAACATAGGGTTTATGTGATCAGGTTCAACGCTCGCCTCCGTCTAAAAATTTCTCTGAGAATGTTGTGATAACATTTAGTGTGACGGTTGTGAGTATAGTACATTGACACCAATAGACACTGTCTCAAAATGAGTGATGGTATACAGGAGGAGACAGTTATTTCCCGCGGATTCAACAATGGAATTAGACACAAGGAAATGTTAAATTTAGTGTAAGTAGTAATAATAGTTGTACAGACATGACTTTGCTTTGCAAAATACTCAAGAGTAGAGTTCAATTCCTTTCTGTGAGAGCAGTGCCCAGACTGGGCGGATTGTTCTAGCTATAGGAGTGAAATCTTTCTTTGTCAATTAAGACAAGAAAATAATTCCTGAAAGGTTTATAAACCTATATTGATATACGGAAGAAAATCATGGACAATTTGTAAATTAATGGTAACTTATTTGGAGGCTGCGGAGATGTGGATTTATAGGCACATGATGAGATTACACTGGACACATAAAAGAAGGACCTATTCACGTTTTTCAGCCCATCTACACACTTTCTCAGTCTGGTCTAGGTCAGAGAGGTGTCACATTGTACTGTTTTCTTCAAAAACAAGGCTAGGCTTAAGCTGTGGGTAGGCGGGGGGAGGGGGGTTTTGGGTTAGAGCTAGTTGTAGATGTTCTGTGGTCGTTAAAAGCTGAGTCGTCGTGTAGTAAACAGCAAGTGACATCGGTGCTTATGTAATTGAAGGCAAGACAACTTGACATCCCTCTGACGTAGAATAGTCTGAAAAAGCATGAATAAAAGGCCAGTCAGTGTGTGGATGACCGGAAAACGTGAATAGGACCCAAAAAAAAAAAAAAAAAGAATAATGAAGATGTCTTGAAAGAAGCTAACTCACGAAGATAACTGATTTCCCCACATCAGAAAGAGACAATCTACATTCTTTGGTCATGTGATGAGAAGGAGAAAAGTGAAGTACATTATGACAGTAGGAAAGTTAGAGGGAAGAAGAGGCAGAGGGAGACCGAGAGAACTATAACATAACAGTCAAAGTCGGCCGACTATTAACACAGTGCAAAATAAAAAAGTGGGGGGGGGTGGGGGGGGGGGGGCGACGGGGTTACTTGATCTCGCCTAATGCTTGGATTTGTAACTCCATAGTCTAAGTTTCCGCGACCAATCCTTCCTTGTACAACGGTTTCAAGTTTCTCAAGAAACTGCAGTCACTGAGGAAAGTAAATGACAACCTCAACCCCTAACGACATCATCTAGTATAGGCGCAGGTTAACAACTTTAGACCCGTTGGCAGTATCGATCCTGGGATTCTCTTCACCGTTTGTATGTGTCCCAATTAATTTTAGTTAACACAGCGGTTTGTACGCTCTGCATCTATCGCATTATACAACGGCTGAACATGATACATGATACAGGACCTATCAACGGCCAAACTTTGGGTCAAATGGTGCAGCTTCCCGACTGTAGACAAACTTTAACCTTGTCAATGAAACATTCAATCTAGAAAACCATCATTCAAGGCTTTCACACAAAAATAACTCATTCATTTTACAATCTTACATACAGAGAGTATAGTTCAATCATCCAGCTCGGGGTTTGTTATTGCCAATTACCGAATACATAAACAGTTTTAAAAGTTAATCCTAAGACATATTCATACTCTCTCTGTGACCTTAACTCTTTCGTCCCGCGAATGCTAAAAAAAATTGATCATGGGATTTTTGGGAAAACAATATTTACGTAACAATCATATTACACACATCACTAATAAGTTGCTTTAAAAATGTTTTCATGAACATTTTCAACAAAAACAAAATATGTTTTGAAATATATAAAGATATAAATGAAGAGAGTAATCGATAAACACAAACAGGGTGAAGCATTCAGTGAAATACATTCTCTGAGGCCTAAAAAAAAATATGTGTCGGGTGCCTGAAGGAATTGGTTAGTTTTATTCCAACATGACCAAACACTTTAAATAAAGCGAAAGAGGACGACGTTCAGCAGAAGAATCTCGTCTGAAGAAGACAATATAGATCTACCAATGCTGAAATTTGTGGAATTATAGGGAATTATGCGATTTATATTATTTGAAAATAAGAGGGATGGGGGTGGTGGGGGGGGGTGTTTGGGGGAAGTGAATCAAGAGGGAGTTTTAAATGAGCCTAATCCTGAAATGACTGAAAACCAGAGGACTCAATGAGCTGCAACTTGAACGTCAGTCCAAAATAACAAATCATCGATGCATCGTTTCGCCTCCTAACAATGCGTAGTCAGACGACTATTGTGATATCTGCGTCAACGGTTCAGACTTTAACTGTTGTCCCTGTCTTTGAGTGTTGTCCCTGTCTTTAACTGCTGTCCTTCTTCTTGTCTGTTGTCCCTGTATTTGAGTGTTGTCCATGTCTTTGACTGTTGTCCCTGTCTTTAACTGCTGTCCTTCTTCTTGTCTGTTGTCCCTGTATTTGAGTGTTGTCCCTGTCTTTGACTGTTGTCCCTGTCTTTGACTGTTGTCCCTGTCTTTGATGGTTGTCCCTGTCTTTGACTGTTATCACTGTCTTTGATGTTTGTCCGTGTCTTTGACTGTTGTCTCTGTCTTTGATGGTTGTCCCTGTCGTTGACTGTTGTCCCTGTCTCTGATGATTGTCCATGTCTTTGACTGTTGTCCATGTCTTTGACTGTTGTCCATGTCTTTGACTGTTGTCCATGTCTTTGACTGTTGTCCGTGTCTTTGACTGTTGTCCTGTCTTTGACTGTTGTCCACGTCTTTGACTGTTGTCCATGTCTTTGACTGTTGTCCATGTCTTTGACTGTTGTCCCTGTCTCTGATGATTGTCCATGTCTTTGACTGTTGTCCATGTCTTTGACTGTTGTCCATGTCTTTGACTGTTGTCATGTCATAGAACGTTGTCCACGTCTTTGACTGTTGCCCCTGTCTTTAATGGTTGTCCATGTCTTTGACTGTTGTCCGTGTCATAGAACGTTGCACACGTCTTTGACTGTTTTCGCTGCCTTTGACTATTGTCCGTGTCTTTGACCTGTGTCCATGTCTTCCCCAGAGAATGTTTGGTGGACCATGGGACCTTCTGTGGATCTCCTCCATTGCGAGTTGTCTACTCCTGGAAGTAATTTCACAGCAAAGTGAGTACATTAGTTGTCTGTCCGTTCGTCTGTCTCTCCGTCCGTCCGTCTGATTGCCCCTCTGTCTGTCTGTCTGTCTGTCTGTCTGTCTGTCTGTCTGTCTGTCTGTCTGTCTGTCTGTCTGTCTGTCTGTCTGTCTGTCTGTCTGTCTGTCTGTCTGTCTGTCTGTCTGTCTGTCTGTCTGTCTGTCTGTCTGTCTGTCTGTCTGTCTGCCTCTCTGGCTGTACGTCCGCTTGTCTCTATCTATGGCATGTCTCACATTAACTTTTTTGTTGTCTGCCTTTCTGTCCCTTGCGACAATTTTAGAATACACATAATTTTTTTGTCTGTTAAACAACCAGCTGTCTGTCTGTTTGCTAACTACAGTCTGGACACATGTTCGTATGCCTGTCACCGACGCCTAACCGCGTCACATTTGAGAAATATGATATGTTATTCCTGTGGTAGCTTTATTTGTTTGTTTTCTATCGCCCTCTTCCTATGCACTTTCATTACTGTTATTTATCCCTCCGCCTATTGCCCCTAGGAGAGCCTAGACCCTCTCTGACATAGCCAACTCCAGGCTGTAGACAGAAATCAGGGGCGCCGTCGCCAAGAAAATAATGGAGGCGTTGGTTCAGCCACCGTCAAGGAGCTCTTAAAATTGTCAATGGGCGAGAACGGGGCGAGGGACCCAAGGAAGCATAATCATAGTTCTAGAGACGAGGAGTCATAGTAATAGTAGTCGTCTTTATTATTGTGCCTTTGTATGTCACGGTCTATTTCTCTGTTCCATTCTACCTTGTGCAGCCACTTCGATAGCATGGATGGAATCCAGTCTACATATTTCCTGTGTTTACCGTATCCATTATGGAATCAGGGCTAAAGGGGTACGATACCTTTAGTACGGAGCCAAAGAGTTTACAACTCACGGTTTCCGTGAAAGGGTAGCCGCCAGGGCTACCAATACTGCTACCCCCCCCCCCCATCTGGGTTTTTATGTGACGCCTTAGGGAAATATATCCTTATATAAAAGTGGTGAATGTTTCGTTTCGTAACTATACGATTTGTACATTTGTACATTTTAACAATATGGGTTTTTCAATTTTTTTTTTTTTTCTATTTGTTGGTTTTCAGTTAAGCTTGGCCCCGTGTGGGTTCCGGGGCCCCATTGTAAGGGAAAACAAGAATAGACCCACTGCCTACCCAAAAGCATGTAAGAGTCGACTAATTGGGGAGCTTCCTTTGAAGTCGGAGTGCATCTGCCGGAGAGGTAAGGAACCAACAGTCTGTATTCAAGAGAATAAGATTTGTAAAACTGATGCACACGCAACACTCAGGTTCTGGAGCAGGACTGCAGTTCAGTAGTGGACGAACAACCAGAACAGTGTACAGCTGGTGAACGTGAAGAAGAAGAAGAAGAAGTTAAGCTGGGTTTTAAAATAATAATAATAATAATAATAATCCCACTGGCAGCACTGGTAGCCGCTTAGTGTCTGTAAACTTTCGGGGAGGGTGGCATTCCTCCCCTTCCCCTAGAAAAAAAGACACTGAGCTCCCCCCCCCCCATTCCCCCCGAGTCCGGGCGCCTCTGCAGGCAGTATCCATTTCTCACCACACAGGAATGTGCCAGTCCCAGGTTACCTGTCCGGATGCAGGTTTCCTCTCATTATCTCCACTTTCAACTGCAAGAGGGGCGGTGAACTATGGCGGGCTGTGCGGGGCGGGGCGGCGTTCCTTTCCTGACAAACTCTATTTAGAGTGGATGAGTGTTTCTATCTTGAACGCTTAAATAAACAAATTCTCTTAGAAATGACTTTTTAAAAATATTTTATGTTTAGTGTGCCTGAAAAATAGTTTAGCCTAAATTTAATTTACTACCTCCATCATCCTCCTCGTCATCACTATCATCATTTGCGGGTTTCGGGAACAAGATTTTGCAGGAGAACTCAATAGACGCACTGCTCCGTAGTAAGCATCATCTTCTTCTTTCGCCCTTAAAATGGCGGTTGACACGTATTGTGGTTTACGTTAGGCTGTAGCTTTTCGGCCTAACAATTTGATGTCAGGAAACAATTTTTTTTTTTTTCACGACATACTTGCTAGCGAAAACGGGTCTCCTCCCAACTCCTCAAACTACCTCCCCTCCCCTAAAAAAACGCTTCCAATTCCCCCCCCCCCCTTTTTTTTCAATGTAACCCATGAACCTGCACAGGAGAAAAGGTTTGCGGATGTTTTTGTTAAACGGTTTGACAAAATGTGTTCTCTAGTATAATACTATGGGATTTCCCTAAATCTGGCGTCCTGTGGTCGCTTTAAAAAAAAAAAAACTAGCTTTTTCAGAAATGGTATTCTGTGAAAGTACATATCGTTGATGATTGTTAATTGTTGTAAAGGCGGCTGAGTGGTCTCGAGGCATGGCGACCGCTTTGATGGCTTGAGGTCCCAGGTTCAGAGCCAGGTGAAGGCTGAGATTTCTTTACGTGAACTTCTGGTAATTTCCCATGGTTTCTGGGTAGTAAGATCGGACGCCCGTGTGTATTGTTGCGCATGTTTAAAAAAAACACACATTGGCAGTTGGAAATCAAAAGAGTAACTTAACGGCGCTGCCCTGGCAAGATTTGGAGTTACAAATCTACCCAAAGTATTTCAAGATCCACGCCAGTGCTACGGAGTTCGCGCACTACGCTGAGATTTTTTAGACTCAGGCTTGAGTTAGAAGTAGAACGAAGCACTTAGGGGTTACTACCCCTGTGCCATGATGTTGATCTGTTGCTGTAAAGTAGCCTAACGATGGGTTTATTTTTCTGTAACATACTTTCCCGCACAGTATCTGGAATAAACCAGTGTGAAGATGAGCAAGGAAGTAGCCGACACGATGAAAGGTTGACAGTTGGTAACAACAATAATCAAGGGATCAGATTTCAGGTGCTGGTTTCGCCGCTTCGCCAGGTTTTTACCCCTTTAGAAGGAGACAAACGTGTGCAGTGTTCATTAAGCTACCTGGAGAAACCTGTCTCTCTGTAAACAGGTACCTGTACTGGCACCGGAGACCTGCTGGCAGGTACAACATCCCAGGTCAGGTTCAATGACTCAACAGCCGCTGCTTTTTAATAGATGCACACACACACAATCTCTCTCTACATTCCCGTCTCTCTCTCTCTCTCTCTCTCTCTCTCTCTCTCTCTCTCTCTCTCTCTCTCTCTCTCTCTCTCTCTGTCACTCTATTTCCCCCTCTGTCATTCTGTCACCCCTCCCTCTCTCTCTTACCTCCATCTCCCATTAAAACTCTCTTCCCCTCCCTCTGTGTCACTCTCTCTCCTCTACCTCTCTCTCACTCTCTCTCTCTCTCTGTCACTCTATTTCCCCCTCTGTCTTTCTGTCACTCCTCCCTCTCTCTCACTCTCTCCCCTCCATCTCCCACTGAAACTCTCTTTCCCTCCCTCTTTGTCACTCTCTCTTCTCTACCTCTCACTCTCTCTCTCTCTCTCTCTCTGTCACTCTATGTTTCCCTCTGTCATTATGTCATCCCTCTCTCTCTCTCTCTCTCTCTCTCTCTCTCTCTCTGTCACTCTATTTCTCCCTCTGTCATTCTGTCACCCCTCCTCTCTCTCTCTCTCTCTCTCTCTCTCTCTCTCTCTCTGTCAATCTATTTTCCCCTCTGTCATTTTGTCACCCCTCCCCTCTCTCTCTCTCTCTCTCTCTCTCTCCCTCTGTCACTCTATTTCTCCCTCTGTCATTCTGTCACCCCTCTCTCTCTCTCTCTCTCTCTCTCTCTCTCTCTCTCTCTCTCTCTCTCTCTCTCTGTCAATCTATTTTCCCCTCTGTCATTTTGTCACCCCTCCCCTCTCTCTCTCTCTCTCTCTCTCTCTCTCTCTGTCACTCTATTTCCCCCTCTGTCATTCTGTCACCCCTCCCCCCTCTCTCTCTCTCTGTCACTCTATTTCCCCCTCTGTCATTCTGTCACCCCCCCCCTCTCTCTCTCTCTCTCTCTCTCCCTCTCTCTGTCACTCTATTTCCCCCTCTGTCATTCTGTCACCCCTTCCCCCTCTCTCTCATCTCTCTCTCTCTCTGTCACTCTATTTCCCCCTCTGTCATTCCTTCCTCTCTCTCTCTCACTTTCTCCCCTCTATCTCCCATTGAAACTGTCTTCCCCTTCCTCTTTGTGACTCTCTCTCACTCTCTCTCTCTATCTCTGTCATACTCTCTCTCTCTCTCTCTCTCTTTAACTCTGTCATACACTCTCTCTTTCTCTCTCACTCACTGTCTCTTCTCTCTCAGCTTGGTTATCCAGTCTGCAAGACTCCAAGACTCTAGTTAGTTAGGGTTGCCATTTTTTGATCTTGCGAAATGAAGTCACTTTATCTAACATAAAATTCTATATAAATTATGTTCCAATTACATTTATCTAAGTACCCGATTTTCTTTTTTCTTTACTTTAAATCGAGTTTCAATTCTGCATTATATATCTTCTAAAAAAAAATTTAAATAAAAATAAAAAAGCCTGCATGTGATATGTTTGAAATTATATTTTACAAATGAAGTTTACGTGACCGACTCCACAATAAGACGATCTATCTCACTGGTCTGCTGGGCGTGGATTCAAGAAAATAGTCCTTCGACTGAAGCACTGTTTGCCGGAATAGCTCAGAAGAACTGTACTATCTTCACGCTTTCAAAGTACTCCTCCAACGTTCAATATTCACACACATTTTCTTTTCAATGACGCTTGATTTTTTTTATTTGGATGCACATTTCGTCACACTACCGTATTGATCACAGCGATTTGAACCATTTATGTGCTCACCTTTGTCGGTCAAGTCTTGGATGGAGACTTCCTCAATTTTCCAGGTGTCATAAAAATCAGGTCACTTGGAAGACATGAATTCACGCAGTTGCTGGTCGCCCATCTTGAGGTATTGCAGGCTTCCTTCATAAAGTGTTTGTACATTCTTATAGAATACTTTCACTTTATCTTTATGACCATCACTGTCTGCCTCTCTAATCATGTCTTTCACAACAAAGATATTAAGTATTTCCCCCTTTCATTCTAAAGCGTCTTGCACTGTTAAGATAATCTTGACCACATCAGATAATCTTGACCGCATCAGATAATCTTGACCACATCAGATAATACTTGACCATATCAGATAATCTTGACCACGTCAGATAATCTTGACCACATCAGATAATCTTGACCACATCAGATAATCTTGACCACATCCGATAATCTTGACCACATCAGATAATATTGCCCACGTCAGATAATCTTGACCACATCAGATAATCTTGACCACATCAGATAATATTGACCACATCAGATAATCTTGACCACGTCAGATAATCTTGACCACATCAGATAATCTTGACCACATCAGATAATCTTGACCACATCAGATAATCTTGACCACGTCAGATAATCTTGACCACATCAGATAATCTTGACCGCATCAGATAATCTTGACCACCTCAGAAAATCTTGACCACCTCAGATAATCTTGACCACCTCAGATAATCTTGACCACATCAGATAATCTTGACTGCATCAAATAATCTTGACCATCTCAGATAATCTTGACCACATCAGATAATCTTGACCACATCAGATAATCTTGACCACATCAGATAATCTTGACCACATCCGATAATCTTGACCACATCAGATAATCTTGACCACATCAGATAATCTTGACCACATCAGATAATATTGACCACATCAGATAATCTTGACCACATCAGATAATCTTGACCACATCAGTCAGTGAATTGGTTTCACTTTCTATTTCATTGATGTGATAATAAAGCACAATAAAATACAATAAGAACTTATTTGTGGCATTCGTAGACCAGGAGAAGGCATTTGACAGAGTCGTCAGACAATTATTATGGAAAGTAATGGCAAGATATGGAGTAAGCGAACACCTCATCGAAGTGTGCAAAAGTTTATACAGGGATTGTAGAAGTGTAGTTAGAATAAATCAGGGAACATCTCATCCATTCACAGTAACACCTGGAGTAAGACAGGGGTGTGTCTTATCACCACTGCTGTTTATCACCTACATCGACAGTATATGCAAGAATGCTAAACCCATGAATGAAAATGTTATTAAGATCAACGAACTACTCTTTGCAGATGTCCAGGCCTTGATAGCAGATACAGCCATGAAATTGCAACAGCATCTAACATCCATGAATGAAGAATGTAAAACAAATAATATGAGAATCAACACTTAAAAGACAGAAGTAATGTCAATAGGAAAAAAGAAGACAGATCTAAACATAGCAATAGAATACAAAGGCATTAAACAGGCATCTGAGTTTAAATATCTGGGAACTACATTTACCGAAGATGGGAAATTGGAAAAAGAAATTAACATTAAATGCAGTAAAGCAAACCAAGTATTGGGACAGCCAGCCCCCCCCCCCCCCCCTCTCACAGCATAAGACTATCCCAATCAGCACAAAGAGACATCTTATTCAAAGCATATTTATTCCAACTCTGTGCTACCAGAGCCAGACATGGTCACTCACAACAAACCATAAAAGAACATTAGTAACCATGGAAATGAGATGTCTGAGAAGGGATGTAGGAGTGACCATAAGAGATAAGATCAGGAATGAGATCATAAGAGAAAAAGTCGGCACAGAACCAATTCTAAATTGCATACGAAGACAGCAAGTGAAATGGTTTGCACACTTAGAGAGAATGCCTTGTGACACCATACCATATAAAGCATACATGGAAAGAAAAGAAGGACGTAGAGCACGAGATAGACCAAGAACAATATGGAAAGGTAACATCAGATAAACTCTACAGCAGAACGATATGCCTATGGTCGAGGCGGCCAGAAGAGCTAGAAACAGAACCTTATATCCCCCTCGACACCCACAGCGGTAAAAGAGGAAGTGAAGAAGAAGTAGAAGAAGATAATAAAACACACGGATTACTGACTAAAAAAAGGTACTTCCCCTGTGGGCTCGCCATTATAGGAGATAACAAGAATAGATCCACTGCCTCCATAAGAAACATGTCCTAATTATTCGGGAGGCAATGAATTGTCTATTTCCCAGCTCCCCCAGTGCAAATCGCATAATGTTTCCCACAAACAACAACCGTGTGTGTGCTGTGTGTGAAAGACCAACCTTCCCGTCTTCTGCTCTGCACGCGGTTTCAAGGTTTACCGGAAATTAACGGACACGTGTAAAATGACAGTAGCCGATAGTTCGTCAAATCACATAATTTCTTCAGAACAGTCGGCTCTGTGGCTAAGTCGATGCGAACGCTTCGTAATGCCGGGATGCCGGGTTCGATCCCAGCTGCGGGCCAAGCGCCTTGCGTTGGTTTCGACAGTGGTATCAAGAAAGCTGACCGTCCAGGGAGCAATGGTGAAGCCAGTTCGAGGCTCCTGAACACACCTGGTCATTACCTGCAGTGCGTGCACGAACCAGGTGTTGCACTAATTGTCCCTTACGCCTAGAGATCTGTGGCTTTTAACAGAAGCCTGGAATTTGGTTTGCGGCCAGAACATTTTCAGTATACGCCCGTTGTTGTATTCATTCATAGAGCGTTGCTTATACCGTCAGCTAATGTTATAAACTCAGCTAGTTCAGGTTTTTTTTTCTTCTTTTCTCATAACTCCTGTCAAGTAACTCCTGTCCCATCACTACTTTCCCATAACTCGTCCCGTAACTCCTGTCCTATAACCACTGTCACATAACTCCTGTCCTATAACCACTGTCACATAACCCCTGTTACTAAACCCACCGTCACATAACTCCTGTTACTAAACCCTCTGTCACATAACTCCTATCCTAAAACCACTGTCACATAACTCCTGTCCTAAAACCACTGTCACATAACTCCTGTCCCATAACTCCTGTCCCATAACTCCTGTCCTATAACCACTGTCACATACCTCTTGTCCTATAACCCCTGTCACATTACTCCTGTCCTATAACTACTGTCACATAACTCCTTTCCTATAACCACTGTCACATAACCCCTGTTACTAAACCCACTGTCACATAACCCCTGTTACTAAACCCACTGTCACATAACTCAAGTTATTTATCCGCTGTTTAGACAGTTATTATTTATATTTTGTACTTTTATTTGAATATGTGTGTGAGAGAGTGAGAGAAAGAGACAGTGGGAGAAAGAAAGCGTTAGAGATCGAGAGTGTGAGAGAGAGACAGAGGGAGAGAGAGAAAGTGTGAGAGAGACAGAGGGAGAGTGTAAGAGAGAGTCAGAGACACAGAGGGAGAGGAAGAAATTATGAGAGAGAGGGACAGAGTGAGAGAGAGAGAGCGAGAGACATATGAGAGAGTGAGAGAGATCGTGTGAGAGATAGTGAGAGAGAGAGCGTGAGGGAGAGAGAGAGGAGATAAAGACATGCCGATCGCTAGATTTAGACATCAATGAAACAAGAGAAAAGGATAAAGGACTATAGTTGCAAGGATGGACGGACAGTTAGGTATACGGACATGTAGATAAAGAGGATGACATACAGTTAAAAATACTGGATATAATGATGAGTGAACGGACTGATAGACGGACAAAATGCTAGATGTTTATTTGTCTAGGTAGACGGCTGAATGTGTGGCTAGGAGTATGGTTGACTGGATGGCTAGATAAATGACTAGATGGTTATGTGACAATATGGTTAAATGACTAGGTGACTATATTGCTAGATGGTTACATTGCTAGAGGTATGGTTAGATGAATGTCTAGATGGTTCTATGGCTAGATGTATAGCTAGGTGACTGTATGACTGGGTGAGTGGCTAGATGGTTATGTTGCTAGATTAGCAGCTAGATGAATATATGGCAAGATGTGTGGCTAGATAGTTACATAGCTAGATAAATGGTTAAGTGGCTGCATGACTAGACGAACGACTAGGAGGATAACTTGCTCTTTTTTGTGACTAGATGGATGACTAGATCGGTGGCTAGCTGTGTGGTTGGATAAATGGCTAGATGTATGACTTGTTAGGCCTAGATATATACACACATTTCTAACTAACTTTCTAGTATCTCGTTATCTCTCTTCCATCTTCACATTTAGCCAACGCCTACGATTGGCTAGCTAAGGTTGCTAAGTTCCATCACTGGCGATTATGTCCCTTTACCCGAGCAAGCTGTTTATGTTATCCGTTAACAGCCTAGAGTTATTTTTGTTATCTGTTAACATCTCAGGTAAACAGGCAGTGAGAAGAATGTTACCTGGCTGTTGAGACAGTCTAAGAGTGCTCACGGAAAGAAATATCGGTCTTTAGAAGTGAGCGGACGTCTCCGGCAACTAATTAAAGTAACTAGAACCATCTGGTTACAGGGCCGGTGATACTTCTTTCTAATTCACATGGTCGTGACGAAGCTGCAACACAGCCTTAGACGTGCAGATATGCGATGAAACATCGGGCTATCTCCAGTGCTGGATTTTGCTGTAAGCTGAATAAGATAAGTCTTGGGGCTTCACACTCCAAAGGGTCTCATCAAATTGCTTGTTAATATGCAACACGTGTTAGTTAGTTAGTTAGTTAGTTAGTTAGTTAGTTAGTTAGTTAGTTAGTTAGTTAGTTAGTTAGTTAGTTAGTTAGTTAGTTAGTTAGTTAGTTAGTTAGTTAGTTAGTTAGTTAGTTAGTTAGTTAGTTAGTTAGTTAGTTAGTTAGTTAGTTAGTTAGTTAGTTAGTTAGTTAGTTAGGTAGCTAATTAGTGAGTAAGTGAGTGAGTGAGCGAGTGAGTGAGTGAGTGAGTGAGTGAGTGAGTGAGTGAGTGAGTGAGTGAGTGAGTGAGTGAGCGAGCCAGCCAGCCAGTCAGTCAGTCAGTGAGTCAGTCAGTCAGTGAGTTGGTTGGTTGGTTGGTTGGTTGGTTGGTTGGTTGGTTGGTTGGTTGGTTGGTTGGTCGGTTAGTTGCGTAGTTCGATCTTAGTCATAGCCTGGGCTCTTGGGACAGAAGATGAACGGGGAAGAAAAAGAGAAATTTACAGGAAGAGAAAAGAAAAAGACGAAGAGATGCTGATGATGGTGCGGATGATGATAATAATGATGATGATGATAATGATGATGGTGATGATGATCATGACAATGATGATGGTGATTATGGTGGTGATGATGATGGTTGTGATGATGAGGATAGTATTGATGATGATGATGATGGTGCTGGTGATGACGAAGGTGGTGATGATGATGATGATGGTTTTGATTATGAGTATGGTAGTGACGACGATGATGATGAGGAGGAGGATGGTAGGGATGATGATGGTTGTGATGATGATGATGATGACGATGATGATGACGATGATGATGCAGTCGGCCTCCTTTATTTTCTAAGGCTGTTGGAAAGGGGCTAAATGAGTCTAAGCCTTCTTGAATGCTTATTTAATAATAATAATAATAATAATAATAATAATAATAATAATAACAACAATAAGGGTAATGCGCTAAATGCCAAAAATAATATAATGATATATTTGGGGGAGGGAGTAGGCATAAATGAGATCCTTTACAAAACGTCGCTCTTTTCTCATGACGTGTGAAAGTCTTTCTTTTTCATGCCAGTACTTCGGCTCTGTGTGATTTCATGGCCAATGGATCTTCAGTTATCCTGTATTCACGCTCGCTGAGGTCGGCCTCTGCACGTTTTCCGGAAACAGCACACTTTGTCATCGTTATGACATGTATAGCAGTCGACAATCGTGACAAGAAAACGTCTATACGTTGTTGTGGGGAGGGGTTAAGTGGAGCTTAGTTCCCTTACAAATATAAAGACAGGAGTCGGGGGAGGGAGTAGTGGAGCTCAGTTCCCTTACGAATATAAAGACTGGAGTCGGGGGTGGGGGTAGTGGAGCTTAGTTCCCTTACAAATATAAAGACAGGAGTCGGGGGAGGGAGTAGTGGAGCTTAGTTCCCTTACAAATATAAAGACAGGAGTCGGGGGAGGGAGTAGTGGAGCTTAGTTCCCTTACAAATATAAAGACAGGAGTCGGGGAAGGGAGTAGTGGAGCTCAGTTCCCTTACAAATATAAAGACAGGAGTCGGGGGTGGGGGTAGTGGAGCTTAGTTCCCTTATATATATCAAGACTGGAGTCGGGGGAGGGGGTAGTGGAGCTTAGTTCCCTTACAAATATAAAGACAGGAGTCGGGGAGCAGGGAGTGGAGCTTAGTTCCCTTACAAATATAAAGACAGGAGTCGAGGGAGGGAGAAGTGGAGCTTAGTTCCCTTATACATATAAAGACAGGAGTCGGGGGAGGGAGTAGTGGAGCTCAGTTGCCTTACAAATATAAAGACAGGAGTCGAGGGAGGGAGTAGTGGAGCTTAGTTCCCTTATACATATAAAGACAGGAGTCGGGGGAGTGGGGAGTGGAGCTTAGTTCCCTTATATATATCAAGACTGGAGTCGGGGGAGGGGGTAGTGGAGCTTAGTTACCTTACAAATATAAAGACAGGAGTCGGGGAGCAGGGAGTGGAGCTTAGTTCCCTTACAAATATAAAGACAGGAGTCGAGGGAGGGAGTAGTGAAGCTTAGTTCCCTTATACAAATAAAGAAAGGAGTCGGGGGAGGGAGTAGTGGAGCTCAGTTCCTTTACAAATATAAAGACAGGAGTCGAGGGAGGGAGTAGTGGAGCTTAGTTCCCTTATACATATAAAGACAGGAGTCGGGGGAGTGGGGAGTGGAGCTTAGTTCCCTTACAAATTTAAAGACAGGAGTCGGGGGAGTGGGGAGTGGAGCTTAGTTCCCTAACAAATATAAAGACAGGAGTCGAGGGTGGGGTTAGTGGAGCTTAGTTCCCTTACAAATGTAAAGACAGGAGTCGGGGGAGGAGGTAGTGGAACTTATTCCCCTTACAAATATAAAGATAGGAGTCGGGGGGGGGGGGGACTGACCCCCTTACAAACTGTACTGTGGAGGGAAAGACGCAAAGTGCTTCAGCCCGCAAGTTCCGTCGCCCCTAAACAACAATGATGTAGTTACATATCTAGACCCACAGAATTGGCCAGCTTTTTTATTTCCTGCAGTGACGAGTCCCAGCTCTGCAGATTCTTCGGCCAGATAATGCTGAAAAATGAGCAAAAATGTCTCTAGCGGAAACGGAAATGCCAAATAGAGCCCGACGCATGCGAAAATAAAGCAGAGTGTGGCTAAATGGTGGCCTAAAACCGGTTAAATAGTGTGGACAGGAAGCAGTGGACTTGTGTGGCGATTCTTTGGATAGACATAAATATTCAGAATATTCTTGGACAAATCGTCATTATTATGGATTGCTTAAAATGATATGGATTTCCAATACTACTTTCCAATACTATGTATATATATAAATGTGTGTGTGTTATATTATTAATCACACTATTATTCACACACACTTTCTGTTTTTTTGTCAGTTTATTGTAAACGAAGTGTTGACTTCTCCCCAAACTGTGACCAATACATGTGTTAACTTTTCCTTTGCCATTATGACTACAATGTTTATTTCAACAGCTAAATTGGCGGCCCAGGTTATTGTAAGTAAGTAAAAAAAAAGTAAAGGACCCTTTCCACGCCTTAAGGCGTATAGGGCTAGACCTATATTTTTATAGACCAACGGCACAAGATGGGTGATGTGGTCAGCATCACGCCGGCCGCCTCTACTTCCCGGGATTGCACCTGGTACCCACTCAAGGCGGGGTCGACCTGAGAGCAAAGGTCATTTTTGAAGAAAAGTCCGTCTCCACCAGGGAGCGAACCCACGACCTTCCGATCCGCGGCATGCGTCTAGCCGCTCTGCCACGGCGACTCCCCCAGGTTATTGTGCATTTCTTTATTTATTGCGACAGTCAGTAAAAGTAATCTTTCGCAGGAGTTATATATCTTTGCAGTTGCTCTATTATTTTCCCTGAAAGGGTTACCTTTTTTAATTGTATTTCGCTGTTTTCTTCCTTGAAACCATGTATATATATATATATATATATATATATATATATATATATATATATATATATATATATATATATATATATATATATATATATATATGTGTGTGTGTGTGTGTGTGTGTGTGTGTGTGTATCACTGAAACAGTACATGTGTCTCCCAAATTCTTAAAAACCTTTGTCTTTCAACTGATGACGGAATCTAGCTGCCTACAGAGAAAAAAACAACATCGTTATGGTGCCTACAGAGAAAAAAACAACATCGTTATGGTTTTCTTCTGGTTCACTTGCACGCAATAGAACAGTGCTTTCCAACTTGAGAGACATGCTTTCCAACTTGAGAGACATGCTTTCCAACTTGAGAGACATGCTTTCCAACTTGAGAGACATGCTTTCCAACCTGAGAGACATGCTTTCCAACTTGAGAGACATGCTCTCCGCCGCCCCGCCCCCTCCCCCGGAAAAAAAAGGGGGGGGGGGGGGGGGGGGTCAAGACGTTTTTAATTTGGAGTTAAACAGCAATTTTAGCTTTAACAATCATGAAAGTGATCTGCTTATTGCCTGGTCCAATATCAGACCAAAAATAGCAGGTATCGTGGAAATAAAACAGTGTGGGCCATCACTTTGATATTTTGACCCTAAATTTTTTTTTTTTTTTTTTTTTCGTTGTTTGACAATCTGAATCATGTGCATGGTTTTCTTCAAGTTCTTATTAACAGTACCTGGAACTGTTGTTTCTGTTCTCCTATTTTTAATCAAGTTTTATTATGTTCGGTGCGGGCAGGGGTAGAGGGAGGAGGGGGGGGGGGTGGAGTGGGGCTATGAAGGATCTTGCCATATACAGAAGAGGGGCGCCAGCTGAAAAGGTTTAGAGACCCGCTGCATTAGAACAACAGTTAGCCCACATCACCTGCTGCTGGTTGTTACCTTCCAGAATTCACCCAAAGAAATTCCAAGTTTTGCCTCGACCTTATCAATTGTTCTTTCATCACTACGGGCATCATGGTGGATGTGATTGTCAAGCGTAGAGAGAGAAACCTGGCGTAGGATTCATCTTTGTGGCAAAATAACTTGGCACGGGGGGGGGGGGGGGGGGGGATTTCATCAAGAGCTTTTTGTCCGAAGGTTGTCAAGGCGGCTCCTGAATGTAATTCTTTTGCAACATAAGCGAGAGAACCTGGCAGCTAAACTCCGCCTCCCCCCCCCCCCTCTCTCTCTCTCCTCCCCGTTTCCACCTGTCCCAACATTTTCAAAGTGGATAAGGGATCTTTAACAAATAAAAAAAACTCTTGGAAAGTATTTGTTTCAATATTTCATATTATTTCAAATGTATTACTACATTTATTTGTTACTCAACCTAGATTGATATTATTAGTATGCTTTTAAACAGGGATTATACCATTGAGTCTATTCCATTGCATTAACAATTTGTAAGGCTGAGCGACCCTCCTCCCTCTTTTTTTTCCCTCCTAACCCCACCCCCACCCCATGCCACCCCCCCCACCACCCACAGGAGCCGCAAGGTTTTTATCTTGTCGCCGCCTCTGTTTCACCACCAGCTTCATCATTACCATCCACATAATATTTATCAACATCATTCGTCATCATCAACATTATCATTCTCACCTCGTCTTCCACATCATCTTCCTCCTCCTCATCATTACGAACAACATCGTCACCATCAGCTTTATCACCACCAGCTTCATCATTACCATTTACATAATGTTCATCAACATTATTCGTCATCATCAACATTATACCCTCCTCCTCCTCCTCCTCATCCTCCTCCTCATCATCATTATGAACAACAACAACATCATCATCATCAGCTTTATCGTTATCATCCGCAAAATCTTCATCGTCATCATTTGTCATCATTATCATCATCATCACCGTCACAGTGAACATCGTTGTCGTTGTAATCATCCTCGTCATCTCACCACCACCATTACCACTACTACCATCATCATCACTACCACCACCGTCACCTCATCACCATCTTCGTGTGCCGTGGTCGCTGGCGCAAGTCATATGTCCTAAACACATGAACTGTTTACGGTATCATTGCCACCTGCTGCCGTTGGCCACACCTCAAGTCATTGTAGCAATTTCCTCCTTTGTGCTCGGCTGTCTCCAACACCCTGGATCTCGCTTGTAATGACAATAGTTTTATAATTAACGATAATTGCTATCCGTTTAGATCTGAACCCCTGACCTTCGGACCCGCAGGGCAACACCTAGCTACTACATAACAACGGCTCCCTTTGATGACGAAAACGAGAACACACATGTTGATGATGATGGTAATGAAGATGACACCGACGAAGTTAACCAGCTGCATCAACTATTCCCTTAAACCATCCATGAGATCTCATTCACAAGAAGTACCATCGTGTCCCCCATGCGTGGAGAACAGCCATGTCTTTCCACAGCACTGCGCCCCTATCTCGCAGCCGTTTATCAAGCCTATAACTCAATGTGCCGCGAGTTACCGTGGGAAAACGTCGATTATCAGGGCTTCAAGACATGATTTATCTCTGGCCCCCTCCCATTCTCCCCGTGTTGACACCATATCTCCATTTATTTTTTCTACATTGGTGCCAACGAGGGGAGACTACTTCTTTCCGGAACATGTAAATTATATGTAAATTATGGTGTATGTGTCTGCTCTGTGGCTAAGTCGATGCGAACGCTTCGTAATGCCGGGATGCCGGGTTCGATCCCAGTTGCGGGCCAAGCGCCTTGCGTTGGTTTCGACAGTGGTATCAAGAAAGCCGACCGTCCAGAGGCAATGGAAGACTACTGGACGTAAATTTACCTAGAAAAAACCACACAACAGCTAGGGGCTGTTGGGGTTGGTTCTGCAACGTCCTGTAAAGGATACGCAACTAACCTATGCTGTGTGCTTGCGGGACTATATGTATGGTTAGATATTGCAGTTTGCTGAAGTCGTGTACGAGGCTTGTTGGTTAGTCGGTCGACCCGTCGATTTGTTGGCTGGCTGGTTGATTGGTTGGTAGGAGTCCTAGTGTGGAGCAGGGCTGCCAATTCTGGGCTTTTACCCCAAGATCTGGGTTTTTATATTTGACGCCTTGGGTTTAAATTTTGAAATCTGGGTTTAAAAAAAAATTCTTATATAAATTAGGTAAATGTTTCAAATCGTAACTATAAAATTTGTATTTGTTAACAGTCTGGTTTTTTTTTTTTTTTTACTTATGTATTGCTTTTTTTTTTTTTTTTTTTTTTTTTTCAGTTAAGCTGGGTTTTTAAAAAAAAAGTCGCATTGGCAGTCCTAGTGTGGAGTCCGATGACGGAGGCAAAAGCTTGTATCGGAAAAAAGGGTGGTGTCGTCCTAGGTTTTATCTGTAAAACAGAAAGGCACAGGAGTGAGTAGGGTGCTTTATTAATATCCTATCCCAAACAGGGTAAATCCACAGGTCACGGGACAGTCTAACATATGAGGGGGTGGTAGATAGGCTGCATGCAGTCATGGGACTTAGGCTGGACTCTCTCGTGGGACGTAGGTGGGTTAGAATTAGAGCCAGTTCTAGATGTTTTCGGATCGTTAAAAGCATCAGAAAGTCGGGTAGCACATTCTTACCATTCTCAAAAATATTGGACTGTCCTGTGACGTCATCTGAGCTGGGATAATAATAAAGAGCTGTGAGTAGATCGTGCTTCATCATTACCATCCACATAATCTTCATATATTTGTTATACAGCGCATAAAAATTACAATAATAATAAAATTACACACTTCAACTTGGCTTAATTAAGTTCCATAAAGGCTCAACCCCAGCGCCTTAAAAATTAAAAATTATGAGAGGTCTTCCCCCCCCCCCCTCGACCCCTTTCCGCCCCTTTTCCGTGTTTTCTTTCTGTCGATGCCCCTTTTTCACATGTAAATTAAAGGCCCTTTTTCCCCTACTTCACATGAAAACAGTAAATTTGAGTAACTCCGTGATTACAACCTTGTCCAGGTAAAAACATTCAACCCGTTGCCATAGAAACCATTGGTAATGACAATACATTCCACAAAACAAAATTATCACCTGGGCGAGATCGATGCCCAGCAGAGAATCGGACGAAATCTGTAATAATTTGAAGTGTACACAGTTTGAAACTAAATGTGAGTACGAGAATTTTTTGCTTTCGTCCTTAGCTTCTCTGTTGCAATGGAATCAAAATCATAAGATGGCATGTGTCTTATTGATGAAGATGATGAGCATAGGAATACATGGCAGATTGTATAACTGGGTGAAATACTTCCTGATAGATAGAACAATCCAGACTAAGATGCACAACGCAATCTCTTCTAAAGAAGTCTTGGAGGAGGGCTTGCCACAAGGCTCATCATTGAGCTGTACACTATTCCTAATCTTTATCAATGACCTGCCAGAACAAATCAAGGCCGAAAAAGCCTTGTACGCTGATGACCTAGCAATATGGCAGAGTCATGAAAATGTGGAAAGTGGAGCCCAAAGACTGAATGGAGACCTTAGAAGACTGCATGATTACTGCCAAAGATGGAAACTCAAGATTAACTGTGCAAAGACGGTCTACACAATCTTTACCAAAAGCCACCAAGTAGCAAGGAAGAATATTAACCTGAGGTTAGACAAACACCAAGTGATGAAAGAAGAGCATCCCACATACCTTGGAGTCACACTTGACCCGCAGCTCAGCCTCAAGAACCATATTGAAAACATCAGGAATAAGGCATTGAGGCGGTTACAGTTATTAAAGAGACTTGCAGGTACATCATGGGGATCAGACAAGGAAACTCTGAGGGGCTTATACCTAGGATATGTTCGCTCTGTGATAGAGTACAACAACTCACTGCTTACAACTTGTTCCAAAACTAACCTAGAGACTCTTGACAGAGTACAAAATAATGCCCTCCGATTAATCTGCGGAGCTATGCAGTCTACACCAACTGCTGCATGTGAAATCCATACAAATGTGGAACCCCTCGGGTTGCGGAGAGAAAAAGCCACTTTAGAAATTTATGAAAGATGCGTTAGGAAAAATCGTAACCATCCTAATAGACATCTTGTAGAAAACTGGGAATCCAAACAAAGAATAAAGCACAAATCGGTTTTACACTGTGTAAATGAAATTCAGGA
Source organism: Candidula unifasciata (assembly GCA_905116865.2). Lineage (NCBI taxonomy): Eukaryota > Metazoa > Mollusca > Gastropoda > Stylommatophora > Geomitridae > Candidula > Candidula unifasciata. Next base: position 441,455 of record CAJHNH020003546.1, on the reverse strand, counting down.
CAGATACCACCTCCCAGAAAGACGTCAAGGAATTCAGAATGTTGCAAAAAACCTACCACCACATGCTCGCTTTAAAGCTCCAGAAGTCCAAACTAAATTGGTAGGCGAGGAAACCAAACAGTCCGACCCAATCGCTCTTATGAACTCATCACTAAAGACCGTTGATTCTTACCCCCAAGAATGGATACATGTCTATACTGATGGATCAGCATTTAAAGCTACCATTAAAGCAGGTTACGGAATCTACATAGGTTATCCCGATGGATCTGTTGAAGAGATTTTTGATGCATGCGGGGAATTCTGTTCAAACTATGAAGCTGAAATAATTGCACTGGAAACAGCAGTATACCACCTAAAGACTGTAATGGATGTTTACCCCTCAAAGGTCCAAAATATTGTCATCTTCACAGATTCAATGTCTGCCCTTCAAGCTCTGGAGGGCAATGAACGCTGCAGAACTGACATAGCCAAGATAATCCTGGATGCCGATCATCTTATTACCTCATACAACATCAGAATAGTGATGCAGTGGATTCCAGGTCACTCCGGCACACCAGGTAATGACAGAGCTGACAGATTGGCAAAGAAAGGAGCAACACAAGAACAACCACCTACAGCGACAACCCTCCAGACAGTAAAAACACTGATAAGAGCTATAAACAAAGAGACTTGGTTGAACAGATGGGCCATGGGAGACACTGGAAGAGAGGTTTATAGACATATGTCTGGCCCTGATCCTAATGACAGCATTAACCATCTAACAAGAAGGGACCAGGCCACCATCTTCAGACTTAGAACGCAACATACTCCACTCAATGGACACCTAAACAGAATACAGCCACAACACTCCCCAGAGTGCCAGCTATGTAACTACCCCTACGAAACTGTTGAACACCATCTCTTTGAGTGCCCAAAACTCAGTGAGACAAGAAGAACGCTACTCCCTCCGAGACCAGACAAGTGGAACACCTTGTACGGAGGAAAAGAACAGCTTGTGAAAACATGCAAATTCCACTACATGGCATTGGGCCAAAGGGCGAAAGCTCATGCGCCGCTGGATCGATAACAACAACAACAAACAGGGTAAATCCACAGGTCACGGGACAGTCTAACATATGAGGGGGTGGTAGATAGGCTGCATGCAGTCATGGGACTTAGGCTGGACTCTCTCGTGGGACGTAGGTGGGTTAGAATTAGAGCCAGTTCTAGATGTTTTCGGATCGTTAAAAGCATCAGAAAGTCGGGTAGCACATTCTTACCATTCTCAAAAATATTGGACTGTCCTGTGACGTCATCTGAGCTGGGATAATAATAAAGAGCTGTGAGTAGATCGTGCTTCATCATTACCATCCACATAATCTTCATATATTTGTTATACAGCGCATAAAAATTACAATAATAATAAAATTACACACTTCAACTTGGCTTAATTAAGTTCCATAAAGGCTCAACCCCAGCGCCTTAAAAATTAAAAATTATGAGAGGTCTTCCCCCCCCCCCCTCGACCCCTTTCCGCCCCTTTTCCGTGTTTTCTTTCTGTCGATGCCCCTTTTTCACATGTAAATTAAAGGCCCTTTTTCCCCTACTTCACATGAAAACAGTAAATTTGAGTAACTCCGTGATTACAACCTTGTCCAGGTAAAAACATTCAACCCGTTGCCATAGAAACCATTGGTAATGACAATACATTCCACAAAACAAAATTATCACCTGGGCGAGATCGATGCCCAGCAGAGAATCGGACGAAATCTGTAATAATTTGAAGTGTACACAGTTTGAAACTAAATGTGAGTACGAGAATTTTTTGCTTTCGTCCTTAGCTTCTCTGTTGCAATGGAATCAAAATCATAAGATGGCATGTGTCTTATTGATGAAGATGATGAGCATAGGAAATACATGGCAGATTGTATAACTGGGTGAAATACTTCCTGATAGATAGAACAATCCAGACTAAGATGCACAACGCAATCTCTTCTAAAGAAGTCTTGGAGGAGGGCTTGCCACAAGGCTCATCATTGAGCTGTACACTATTCCCTAATCTTTATCAATGACCTGCCAGAACAAATCAAGGCCGAAAAAAGCCTTGTACGCTGATGACCTAGCAATATGGCAGAGTCATGAAAATGTGGAAAGTGGAGCCCAAAGACTGAATGGAGACCTTAGAAGACTGCATGATTACTGCCAAAGATGGAAACTCAAGATTAACTGTGCAAAGACGGTCTACACAATCTTTACCAAAAGCCACCAAGTAGCAAGGAAGAATATTAACCTGAGGTTAGACAAACACCAAGTGATGAAAGAAGAGCATCCCACATACCTTGGAGTCACACTTGACCCGCAGCTCAGCCTCAAGAACCATATTGAAAACATCAGGAATAAGGCATTGAGGCGGTTACAGTTATTAAAGAGACTTGCAGGTACATCATGGGGATCAGACAAGGAAACTCTGAGGGGCTTATACCTAGGATATGTTCGCTCTGTGATAGAGTACAACAACTCACTGCTTACAACTTGTTCCAAAACTAACCTAGAGACTCTTGACAGAGTACAAAATAATGCCCTCCGATTAATCTGCGGAGCTATGCAGTCTACACCAACTGCTGCATGTGAAATCCATACAAATGTGGAACCCCTCGGGTTGCGGAGAGAAAAAGCCACTTTAGAAATTTATGAAAGATGCGTTAGGAAAAATCGTAACCATCCTAATAGACATCTTGTAGAAAACTGGGAATCCAAACAAAAAGAATAAAGCACAAATCGTTTTTACACTGTGTAAATGAAATTCAGGACAGATACCACCTCCCAGAAAGACGTCAAGGAATTCAGAATGTTGCAAAAAACCTACCACCACATGCTCGCTTTAAAGCTCCAGAAGTCCAAACTAAATTGGTAGGCGAGGAAACCAAACAGTCCGACCCAATCGCTCTTATGAACTCATCACTAAAGACCGTTGATTCTTACCCCCAAGAATGGATACATGTCTATACTGATGGATCAGCATTTAAAGCTACCATTAAAGCAGGTTACGGAATCTACATAGGTTATCCCGATGGATCTGTTGAAGAGATTTTTGATGCATGCGGGGAATTCTGTTCAAACTATGAAGCTGAAATAATTGCACTGGAAACAGCAGTATACCACCTAAAGACTGTAATGGATGTTTTACCCCTCAAAGGTCCAAAATATTGTCATCTTCACAGATTCAATGTCTGCCCTTCAAGCTCTGGAGGGCAATGAACGCTGCAGAACTGACATAGCCAAGATAATCCTGGATGCCGATCATCTTATTACCTCATACAACATCAGAATAGTGATGCAGTGGATTCCAGGTCACTCCGGCACACCAGGTAATGACAGAGCTGACAGATTGGCAAAGAAAGGAGCAACACAAGAACAACCACCTACAGCGACAACCCTCCAGACAGTAAAAAAACACTGATAAGAGCTATAAACAAAGAGACTTGGTTGAACAGATGGGCCATGGGAGACACTGGAAGAGAGGTTTATATAGACATATGTCTGGCCCTGATCCTAATGACAGCATTAACCATCTAACAAGAAGGGACCAGGCCACCATCTTCAGACTTAGAACGCAACATACTCCACTCAATGGACACCTAAACAGAATACAGCCACAACACTCCCCAGAGTGCCAGCTATGTAACTACCCCTACGAAACTGTTGAACACCATCTCTTTGAGTGCCCAAAACTCAGTGAGACAAGAAAAACGCTACTCCCTCCGAGACCAGACAAGTGGAACACCTTTGTACGGAGGAAAAGAACAGCTTGTGAAAACATGCAAATTCCACTACATGGCATTGGGCCAAAGGGCGAAAGCTCATGCGCCGCTGGATCGATAACAACAACAACAAACAGGGTAAATCCACAGGTCACGGGACAGTCTAACATATGAGGGGGTGGTAGATAGGCTGCATGCAGTCATGGGACTTAGGCTGGACTCTCTCGTGGGACGTAGGTGGGTTAGAATTAGAGCCAGTTCTAGATGTTTTCGGATCGTTAAAAAGCATCAGAAAGTCGGGTAGCACATTCTTACCATTCTCAAAAATATTGGACCTGTCCTGTGACGTCATCTGAGCTGGGATAATAATAAAGAGCTGTGAGTAGATCGTGCTTCATCATTACCATCCACATAATCTTCATATATTTGTTATACAGCGCATAAAAATTACAATAATAATAAAATTACACACTTCAACTTGGCTTAATTAAGTTCCATAAAGGCTCAACCCCAGCGCCTTAAAAATTAAAAATTTATGAGAGGTTCTTCCCCCCCCCCCTCGACCCCTTTCCGCCCCTTTTCCGTGTTTTCTTTCTGTCGATGCCCCTTTTTTCACATGTAAATTAAAGGCCCTTTTTCCCCTACTTCACATGAAAACAGTAAATTTGAGTAACTCCGTGATTACAACCTTGTCCAGGTAAAAACATTCAACCCGTTGCCATAGAAACCATTGGTAATGACAATACATTCCACAAAACAAAATTATCACCTGGGCGAGATCGATGCCCAGCAGAGAATCGGACGAAATCTGTAATAATTTGAAGTGTACACAGTTTGAAACTAAATGTGAGTACGAGAATTTTTTGCTTTCGTCCTTAGCTTCTCTGTTGCAATGGAATCAAAATCATAAGATGGCATGTGTCTTATTATTTTTAATTTGATGTGATTTTTTTCCTCTCTAAGCAATCATCGTCTGCCTCGTAGATTAAAGGCTCTTATAATGTCTTAATTTGTTATGTTCTGTATTTCAGCCTGGTTTCCGTGGTCGATAACGGGAACGTAAGGTCGGGAGAAAAAAAGATGACGCAGAAGATGGCAATAACGATGATAATTAGTAGCAATGATAATTTCATGACATTGTTAGATCTAGACACAGCCTTCTCCAGTCAGTCGTGGATCTTTACTACAAACACGTGTTCCTTTAACACGTGATACTAATAAGGGTTTTGAAATGTCATTTGAAAGCTTTAGATATGCCAGTTTTTATATTGTAGGAAGAATCTACTTTTCATAACACAATAAACTGTCTGTGCTACGGAGCAGGCTAGAACAATCCAGGGTGCTTTATTAATATCCTGCTCCAAATTGGAGAAATCCGCAGGTCACGGGACAGTCAAATATTTTAGGGGATAGTAGATAGGCTGCATGCAGGCGTGGGACCTGACTGCTATGTCGTGGGACCTAGGCTGCACTCTCTTTCTGGGGACCTAGGTGGATTGGGGTTAGGGCCAGTTCTAGATGTGTTGGGGTCTTTAAAAACATCAGAAAGTTGGGAAACCCAGTCCTACCACCCTCTAAAATGTTGGACTATCGTGTGACGTCATCTGGGGGTAGGAAATTAATCAAGTACCCAATCCAGAATGTGTTTACATGCTAGTAGCTACCCTCACACAGCAGACTGTATTTGGGAGTCTATAAGGCGGGGTTGGGGTGGGGTGGAAAGAGGGGGGGGGGACATACCAGTTATACTAATTGCCTCCTAATTAAAAAAAATCCTGAAAGGTGAGTAAATACGAGTTTCCTGCAACTGAATATATCAAGCTGAAAGCTTTCAGATATCGCAGCCTGTCTGTAATCCACAAAACAACCCTCAAGTCGCTCGTTTAATCGAGAACGTGAACGAAAAAGATTTAGGACAAGGAGAAAGAATGAGGAGGTAGTGGGGGAATGAGTGGTCTCGGGGCATTCTGTCCACCTCAAGTGCTGGAGGTCTCGGGTTCAGGCCCCTGGTGAAGACTGGGATTATTTGTCACGTAGACCTCTAGTAATTTTTCCTGGCCTTCTGGGTAGTAAGATGGGACGCCCGTGTGTATTGTTGCGCACGTAACCCAAAAAAAAAAAATCCCTTGGCAGTTGGAAATCGAAAATAGCAGCCTAACGGCGCTGCCCGGGCAAAATTTGGAGTTTAAAAAATCTACCTAAAGTATTTTAAGATCCTTGCCAGTGGTGCGGAGTTCGTGCTCTGCACTGAGCCACTTCGGACTCATACTTAAGTTGGTAGAAGTACAACGGAGCACTTATGGGTTACTACCCTTGTGCCATGGTGTTGATCCGTTGTCTAAACTAAACTAACAATAAATAATAATAATAATAATAATATTAATAATAATTCACTGATTGGAGAGTTGAAATCATAGCGTACTGGAGATAGCTGCTGCGCTTTCTCTTCAACAAATCTTCAAGCGAGGACGCTGACAGTTCCTCTCAGGGGCGCAGGAACCTCACATCTTGACTCCCCCTTTTCGCCCCCACCACCGACTTGACAAAAAATATGCTTGGGAGCCAAGACACCCCCGTCCCACTTGTGTTATATAAGTTCGAGGCTTAAGTATGTGGCTTATTATTCAAAGAATATATGTATTATTATATTTTTCTTCGAAGAAAGAAGGGAAGAAGAAAGACTTTATACTCTTTCTTTTCTTCTTTCTTCCTTCTTCTTCTTCTCTTTATTCTTCTTGTCTTCTTTTCTCTTCTTTCTTTCTTCTTTCTTCTTCGTCTTCTTCTTTCTCTTTCTTCTTTTCTGTTCTTCTTCTTTCTCTTCTTTTCTTTTCTCTTCTCGTCTTTCTTTCTTCTTTTCTTTTTCGATTTTCTTCTTCTTTCTCTTTTCTCTTCCTCTTCTTTCTTTTTCTTCTTTTTTTTTTCTCTTCTTCTTTTCTTTTTTTTTCTTTCGTTTTCTTTTTTTCGCTCTTTCTTTCTTTCTCTTCTTCTCTCTTTCTTTTCGAAAGAAAGAAGGAGGGAGAAGAAAGAAGGATCTTTCTTCTTCTTCTTGCTTTCTTCTTCTTTTCCTTCGTCTTCTTCTTCTTTCTTCTCTTTCCACACCTTACCTCATCGAAGTGTCGGGGGAAGATGTAATGTTCGTTGATGAGCTCTCTGTCAAGAGCACTATTAAGAGATGTTCATTCTTGTAAGGCTGTTTCTTATCTGCCATCACTCCATATTTTCCGAGGTCTTCCACTCGCTCTATACCGTTGTAACGTTTTAGTGTGGCTCGCTGTGGCGGATAGACCAGGGGCATTCTTGTTAGGTGTCCAAAACCACTTTCATTTGTTGTTCTTCTTATGACCGTAAGACTGGCTTTATTTCCTAGCATTCGTCCTTGATTTCATGATTTCGTATTCTTCTCTTCCTTGAAACTCCTGCCTCTTCTAAGGCATTTCATCTCTGTTGTCACAATTTTACGTTCATTGGAGGATGTAAGTGTCCACGTTTGCATTGATAGCATAGTGGTTGGCCAAAGAATAGTTCTGATAAGAAGATCTCAGGTAGTACTCCGAAGAATATGCTTGTGTGTCAACAGGGAGAGTAGTTGACCCAGTAACTGAATTAGCTTTGGCACATTCTGGAGCTAATTACTGTTACGTGTTACATAGTATAGATTATTATTATTATTAATTAGTAGCGTATTCTTGAAGACATGGGACGTTGTTAAGAAGAGGCCCCCCAATATTTTTGGCGGTTGTGGTCTTTCTATGCAGTAGTTTGCCACATTCTTTCTTAACGGTCAGCTCTCGAAGTACCACTGTCGAAAACCAACGCAAGCTGGGATCGAACCCAGTACACCGAGCATTGTGAATCGCGTTTCACAGCGCCAGAAGCGGCAGAGACGACCGACATATTCTGATAAATGTTGAAGTCTGTTATATTAATATTTTTAAATAATACTGTTGTTATTATTATTACGCAACTGTCACAAGAACTGTTGCCCCTTCGAGGACGCCACCCTCAAGCCAAACAAAATGTGTACATTTGCTAAGCCCCCTGCTCCTTCCCCCCCCCACCTCTTTTTTTTTCTTTCTTCTTCAATGATGTTTTGGGGACTGCATGATCTCGAGGCATTGTGTCCGCCTCGAGTGCTAAAGGTTCCGTTGTTCAATCCCCGGTAAGGGCTGGACATTTTTTTTTTTTCACGTGTGACTTTGACTTCTAGTAATTTCCCCCTGGTCTCTGGGTAGTTAGACCTGACGTCCGTGTGCATTGAGGCACACATAAAAAATCCCTTGGCAGTTGGAAATCGAAAAGAGTAGCCTAACGGCGCTGCCCGGGCAAAATTTGGAGTTGAAAATATACCCAAAGTATTTAATGATCCTCGCCGGTGCTTCAGAGCCGGCGCACTGTGATGACCTTCTTCAGACTCATGCTTAAGTTAGAAAAATAACGGAGCACTAATGGGTTACTACCTGTGTGCCATGATGCGGATTCGTTGTTCAAACCTCAAACCTCATATCCAATGTTGTCTTTGCGTCGTCAAAAAAGGCCCCAGTAACACCCAAATTGTTGCGCGCGCACACACACACACGACGCACACATACAAGTGACACACAAACACCCACACACACACACTGCAAATTTAGATTCGCCCAAATTTAGTCCGTCAGGGGGCCACCCTAAGGGTGGGACAGATCACCTTCACTGCACGTGACCCCTGACAGCTAAGGTCACGTCTCTCTCCTGTCAGTGCAAACAACAGTGTCAGTAGGTGACCTTTTTTTCTGTCAGTGCCAGCAAAAGTGTCCTAGTGACCTTTTCCTCGAAGAGCAGTTGCAGCTACAAACAGGCCAGGCTTCATTCTTTAATCCTAGTTGACCCTCCACAAGTCTACAAATCTTCCTGTCTGGCTTGGTCATTGTGTGGCCTAGTTCAAAAGATCCTAAAATTACAAGCTGGCATCGGGAGAAGTCAAAAAAATTTGTAAACCGTCAAGATTCTTGTGTTCCCGTTGGTGGGAAACAAAAAAGAATGGATCAACGAAGTCCTTCCTTCCCTCCCCGTTGAAAACATATCGTAAAGAGTAGACTAACTGGGCTGCCTCAGATGCAAGGAACCTTAACAGTCTGGATACAGACAGCTAGTGTGTCAAAAGGTTGTGCAGGCAAATTCAGTCAGGTTCTAGAACAAAAATTACAGTCCGGAGGTGGGCGAATTACAGAACTTTTCGCCAGTTTTACAACAAACATGAGGAAAAAGCAGCAGCATCAGAGAGAAGAAGAAGAAGGAAGAAGAAGAAGAAGAAGAAGAAGAAGAAGAAAGAAGAAGAAGAAAGAAGAAGAAGAAAGAAGAAGAAGAAGAAGAAGAAAGGCAGAAGAAGAAGAAGAAGAAGAGAAGAAGAAGAAGAAGAGGAAGAAGAAGAAGAAGAAGAAGAGAAAGGAGAAGAAGAAGCAGAAGAAGAGGAAAAGAGAAGAAGAAGACAGAAGAAGAAGGAGAAGGAAGAAGAAGAAGGAAGAAGAAGAAGGCAGAAGCAAAGGAGAAGAGGAAGAAGAAGAAGAAGAAGAAGAAGAAGAAGAAAGAAGAAGGAAGAAGAAGAAGAAGGACGAAGAAGAAGAATGAAGAAGAAGAAGAAGAAGAAGAAAGAAGAAGAAGAAGAAGAAGAAGAAGAAGAAGAAGAAAAAGAAAGAGAAGAAGAAGTAGAAGAAGGAAGAAGAAGGAAAGGAGAAGGAAGAAGAAGAAGAAGGAAAAGGAGGAAGAAGAAGACCCCAGAAGAAGAAGAAAGAGAAAGGAAGAAGCAAGAAGAAGAAAAAAGAAGAAGAAGGAAGAAGAGAAGAAGAAGAAGGGAGAACGAAGAAGAGAAGAAGAAGAAGAAGAAAAGAAAGACAAGTAGAAGAGGAAAGAAGAAAGAAGAAAAGAAGAAGGAGAAGAAGGAAGGAAGAAAAAGAAGAGGAAGTAAGGAAGAAGAAGAAGGAGAAGAAGAGGAAGAAGAAGAAGAAGAAGAAAGAAGAAGAAAGAAGAAGAAGAAGAAGAAGAAAGAGGACGAAGAAGAAAGAAGAATGAATCGAAGAAGAAGAAGGAAGAAAGAAGAAAAAAAAGACGGAAGAGGAAGAAGAAGAAGAAGAGGAAGGAGAAGAAGAGAAGAGAGGAGGAAGTGCAGGAGGAGAAAGAAAGGAAGGAGAAGAAGAAGAAGGAAGAGGAAAGGAGGAGAGAGGAAGAGAAGAAGAGGAGGAAGAAGGAGGAGGAAAGAGGAAGAAGAAGAAGAAGAGGAGGAGAAGGAAGAAGTAGGAGGAGGAGGAGGAGGAGGAGGAAGGTGGAAAGAGGAGGAGAAAGGAGAAAGGAGGAGGAAGAAGGAGGAAGAGGAAGGAAGGAGGAGGAAGGAGGAGGAGAAGAGGAGAGGGAAGAAAAGAGGAGGAGGAAGAGAGGAGGAGAGGAGGAGAGGAAGAGAAGAGGAGGAGGAGGAAGAGAAGGAGAGAGGAGAGGAAGAGGAAAGAGGAGGAGGAGGAGGAGAAGAAGGAGGAGGAGGAGAGGAAGGAGGAGGAGGAGAAGGAAAGAGAAGAAAGAGGAGGAAGAGGAGGAGGAAGAGGAAGAGGAGGAGGAGGAGGAGGAGGAGGAGGAGGAGGAGGAGGAGGAGGAGGAGGAGGAGGAGGAGGAGGAGGAGGAGGAGGAGGAAGAGGAAGAAGAAAGGAGGAAGGAGGAGGAGGAGGAGAGAAGAGGAGAAGGAGGAGGAGAGGAGGAGGAGGAGGAGGAGGAGGAGGAGGAGAAGAGGAGGAGAGAGGAAGGAGAGAAGAGAGGAGGAGGAGGAGGAGGAAAGGAGGAAGAGAAGGAGGAGGAGAAGAGAGAAGGAAGAGGAGGAGGAGGAGGAAGGAGGAGGAGAAGGAGGAGGAGGAGGAGGAGGAGGAGAAGAGGAAGAGGAGGAGGAGGAGGAGGAGGAGGAAGAAGAGAGGAGGAGGAGGAGGAGGAGGAAGGAGAGAGAGAGGAGGAGGAGGAGAAGGAGGAGGAGGAGGAAGAGGAGGAAGGAGGAGGAGAAGGAGGAGGAGGAGGAGAGAGAAAGAGGAGAGGAGGGAGGAGGAAGAAGAGAGGAGAAGAGGAGGAGGAGAAGAGAAGGAGGAAGAAGAAGGAGGAGGAGGAGGAGGAAGAAGAGGAAGGAGGAGAGGAGGAAGGGAAGAGGAGAAGAGGAGGAGGAGAGGAAGGAGGGGGAGAGGAAGGAGGAGGAGGAGGAAGGAGGAGGAGAGGAAGGAGGAGGAGGAGAGAAGAGAGGAGAGAGGAGGAGGAGGAGGAGGAGGAGAGGAGGAAGAGGAGAAGGAGGAAAGAGGGAGGAGGAGGAGAGGAGGAGAAGGAGAGGAGGAGGAGGGGAGGAAGAGGAGAGGAGAGGAGGAGGAGGAGGAGAAGAAGAGGAGAAGGAAGAAGGAGGAGGAGGAGGAGGAGGAGAAGGAGGAGGGAAGGGAGGAGGAGGAAGAGGAAGAGGAAGAAGAGGAGAAGAGGAGGAAGAGAGAAGGAGGAGGAGGAGGAAGAGGAGGAGGAGGAGGAGAGGAGGAAGAGGAGGAGGAGAAAAGAGGAGGAGGAGGAGGAGGAGGAGGAAGAAGAGGAGGAGGAGGAGGGAAGAGAGGGAGAGAGAGGAGGAAAGGAGAGGAAGAGGGAGAGGAGGAGAGAGGAGAGAAGAGAAGGAGAAGGAGGAGGAGGGAGGAGGAGGAGGAGGAGGGAGAGGAGAGGAGGAGGAGGAGGAGGAGGAGGAGGAAGAGGAGGAGGAGGAGAGAGGAGGAGGAGGAGGAGGAGGAGGAGGAGGAGGAGGAGGAGGGAGGAGGAGGAGGAGGGAGGAGGAGAGAGGAGGAGGAGGAGGAGGAGGAGGAGGAGGAGGAGGAGGAGGAGGAGGAAGGAGGAGGAGGAGGAGGAGGAGGAGGGAGGAGGAGGAGGAGGAGAGGAGGAGGAGAGGGGAGGAGAGGAGGAGGAGGAGGAGGAGGAGGAGGAGGAGGGGAGGAGGAGGAGGAGGAGGAGAGAGAGGAGGAGGAGGAGGAGGAGGAGGAGAAAGATGAGGAGGAGGAGGAGAGGAGGAGGAGGAGGAGGAGGAGGAGGAGGAGGAGGAGGAGGAGAGGAGAGGAGGAGAGGAGGAGGAGGAAGAGGAGGAGGAAGAGGGGGAGGAGGAGAAGAGGAGGAGGAGGAGGAGGAGGAGAGGAAGAAGAGAGGAGGAGGAGGAGGAGGGAGGAGGAGGGAGGAGGAGGAGGAGAGAAGGAGGAGGAAGAAGGAGGAAGAGAGAGGAGGAGGAGAAGAGGAGGAGGAAGAGGAGGAGGAGGGAGGAGAGGAGGAGGAGGAGGAGAGAGGAGGAGAAGGAGGAGGAGGAGGAGAAGAGGAGGGAGGAGGAGGAGAAGAAAGGAGGAGAGGAGAGGAGAGGAGGGAGGAGGAGGGAGGAGGAGGAGGAAGGAGGAGGAGGAGAGGGGGAGGAGGAGGAGAGAGAGGAGGAGAAGGAGGAGGAGGGAGGAGGAGAGAGGAGAAGAGAGGAGAGGAGGAGAAGAGGAGGAGAAGAGAGGAGGGAGGAAGGAGGAGGAAGAGGAGAAGAGGGAGAGGAGAAGAAGAGAGGAGGAGGAGAGGAGAAGGAGAGAGAGGAGGAAAGGAGGAGAGGAGGAAGGAGGAGAGGGGAAAAGAGGAGGAGGAGAAGAGGAGGAGAGAAGAAGAAGAGGAAGGAGCGAAGAGGAGAGAGGAGGAGGCGGGAGGAGGAGGAAGGAAGGAAGAGGAGGAGAAGAAGGAGGAGGAGGAGAGGAGGAGGAGAGCGAGGGAGGAGGAAGAGGACGGAGGAGGAAGAAGAGGAGGAGGAGGAGGAGAGGGAGGAGGAGGAGGAGGAGGAGAGAAGAGGAGGAGGAGAAGGAGGCAGAGAGAGAAGGAGAAGAGAGGAGGAAGAGGAGGGAGGAGGAGGAGGAGGAGGATGGGAAGAAGAGGGAGAGGGGGGAGGAGGAGGAGAAGGAGGAGAGTAGAGAAGGAGGAGGAAGAGGACGAGAAGGGGAATCCAGAGAAAGAAGGGAGGAGAAGAAGAAGGAGGAGGAGAGAGAAGAGGAGGCGGAAGAGAGGAGGAAGAGCGAGAGTGAAGAGGGGGAGGAAGAGGGAGGAAGGGAGGAGGAGGAGGAGGAGGAAGAGGAGGAGGATTGAGGAGGAGGAGGAGGAGAGAGGAGGAGGAGGAGGAGAGGGGGAGGAGGAGAGCAGGGAGGAGGAGAGGAGGAGGAGGAGGATGGGAGCGGTGGAGGAGGAGGAGGGAGGAGAGGAGGAGGAGGAGGAGGATGGAGGAAGAGGAGGAGGAGGGAGGGAGGAGGAGGAGGAGGAGTAGGGGAGACGGAGGAGGAGAGGAGAGAGGAAGAAGAGGAGGAGGAGGGCAAGGAGGAGAGAGCGAGGAGGGAGCGAAGGAGGGAGGAGGAGAGGGAGGAGAGGAGGGGGGGAGGGAGGAGGAGGAGGAGGAGGAGGTCAGAGAGGATGAGGAGGACGATAAAGCTACTAGAGGAGGCAGAGGAGGAGGAGAGGAGGACAGGGGAGAGGGGAGGAGACTAGGAGGAGGAGGAGGAGGAGGAGAGAGGAGGAGGAGAGGACAGGAAGAGGAGGAGGAGGAGGAGGATGAGGAGGCGGAGGAGGATGGAGGAAGAGGAGGAGAGAGGAGGAGGAGGAAGGAGGAGGCGAGGTAGGAGGCGGAGGAGGAGGAGAGGAGGAGGAGGAATAATCGGGAAGGAGGGGAGGAGGAGGAGAGAGGGCGGACAAAGGAAGATGGAGACAGAGAAGGACAGAGAGAAGGATATGAGAGGAGGAGGGCTGAGGAGGAGAAGGCGAGGAGGAGGAAGAGGAAGGACAAGGCCTCCTCGACTCCTCAGAGGATCACCTAATCTTAGCGCCGCCTTAGAGAGTAGAGGAAGTCAGGTCCTAAGGGACGAAGGACTTCTTCGAGGAGGAGGAAGGAAGAGGACTATTCTGAGAGGCATTGAAGGTGTACGTCCTGAGGAAGGATTATGAAGAGAGGCAGGAGGAGGAAGTATGTGGGAGGCACGAGGAATTTGTAGGAGATATTCGTAGGAGTCGGAGGAGGAGGAGGTTGAGGAGGATGAGGAGGAGGATCGAGGATGGAGTGCTAGGATGGGAGGTCGACGGAGGAGAATGAGGAAGAGGAGGAGATGGAGGAGGAGGAGGAAGGGAAGAGGAGGATGTCAGATTTTCTAGGAGGAAGTCTAGGAGGATTTAGGAGAGTAGATATGAGGAGGAAAGGATGAGGAGAAGGAGAAGGAGAAGTGAGGAGGGAACGGATTAATAGGAGATGATTAGAAGAGGTGAGAGGAGAGACTTTGTTAAGGAGGATGGTAAGAAGATGAAGAAAAGGGAGGAGAAGAAGAAGAAAGAAAGGACGGAGAAGAGAGAAGAAGAAGAGGAAGAATAAGAGAAGAAGGAGAAAGTAGGAGGGGAGGTAGTCAGGAGGATTGCTTAGGAGTATGTAGGAGGAGGAGGAGGAGGAGGGGGAGAGGATCAGATGTAAGGTAGGAGGAGGAGAGGAGGAGTTGAGGAGGAGTGAGAAAGAAGAGAAGAATTCCGTAGGAGGAGGAAATTCTGAATAGAAGAGGAGGAGGAGGCTTGAGGTGGTTTACTTGCGGACTGGAGTCAGCTTCTGCGAATTGAGGAAGGCGTATGAGGATGCGGAAGTCTAGATTGAGAGTCTGTCTGTCTGTCTTTCTGTCTTCTGATAGGCTGTGAGGTCTGTCTAATTGTCCTGTTCTGATTAGTCTGTTTGGATGCTCTATGTCTGTCTAGGCTCGTTGGACGAGTCTTCTGATCGGAGTGTATTCTGTCTGAAGGTCTGTCTTCTTCTTCAGAGGTCAATCTACAGAGGAGGAGAAATAGGTCTGAGGAGTTTCTGAAGAGTGAGTCTGATCTGAGGAGAAGGAGAAGAAGAATGCTAGAGAGAAGAAGAAAGAAGAAGAAGAAGAACGAAGAATCAAGAAGAAGAAGACACTTTTAAGAGGAGAATGAGAAGAAGGAGAAATGAAGAAGCGGAGATAAGAGGAGAAGACGGAGAAGAAGATGAGGAGGAGGAGGAGGGATCTGGAGGAGGAAGGAGGAGGTAGGATAAGGAGGCGGAATAGGAAGAGGAGGAGGAGGAGGAGGAGCGAGGAATGGAGGAGGAAGGAGGAGGAGGAATTAGGAGGATAAAGGAGGTGAGGAGGATTCTGGATAATCCGAGGAGGAGGAATAGGAGGAGGATGAGGAAGGAGGGAGGAGGACCGATAGGAGGGGAGTGAGGAGAAGGTTCTGGATAAGAGGGAGGAGGAAGGGATAGGACCTGGGATGAGAGGAGGAGGAGGAGGAGCCGGAGGAGGAGGAGGAGGAAGAGGAGCGAGGAGGATAAGGAGGATACTTCTTGCACTAGGCGGAGGACGCGGAGGAGAAGGAGGATGGAGGAGTGACGGAGGAGATAATAGGAGGAGCAGGAGGAGGAGGAGGAAGGAGGACTGATAAGGAGGGAGGAGGAGGGAGGGAGGATCGGGGGAGGAGGAGTAGGAGTTCTGAGCTCAGGAGGAGAGGAGAAGGAGGAGGAGGAGGAGGAGGAGGATGAGAGGAGGAGGAGTTAAGGAGGAGGAGGAAGGATGATCGGATTAATGCAGGATTCTAATATCATTCTTCCTCTTCTTATGCTTCTCTCTCGTAGGTGAGCTATCTTCTTCTTCTTCTCTTCTTTCTCTTCTTCAGGAGGAGTAAGGAGGATGAGAGGAGGAGGATTCTTCATCTTCGGAGGAAGACTTCTTATCTTATCTTCCCTCTTCTATCCTTATTCTTCTCCTTCAGTGCTTACTGATCATCTTCATCCTACTTCTTCTTCTCATCTTAGGAGCTTAGGAGGAGTAGTGAGGATTTCTTGTCCTCTTCTTCATCGTCTTAATTCTTCTTCTTCCTCTCTAAGACTATGCTGCTTCTGAGCTTGGGGAGGAGGATGGATGATGATTAGGAGTATTATCATCAATCACCTCCTCCTCCTTAGGATTCGGATGCGTAGGGAGGAGTGTCAGGATGAGGATTCTTCTTTATGAGTTTTGTATGATTATGATTATTATGTTATATTATTATTATTATTATTATAGTATTATTAGTATGCTTATTATTATTCCAGATACAATAGGACGAGGGGACTCTAAACAATATGGCTCCCCTTGATGAGTACAAAAGCTATATGACTCACTTCGTCCTCAGAAACATAGTATCGGGATTGAGCCCTGATGCCACACGTGAGCTAATAATCATTTATTAGGCGTAGTATAATCAAAGGTAGGACAATGAACTCCTTTCAGTAGGTCTTCTGTAGATTATGATATTATCCATAAGGTTTCATACTGTGGGCGTGATCCGGATTAAACATTCATTAGACTTCTTCCAAAATGGAACCTCGAGCTTTTTCTTCATCTTCATGCGTTAATCTTCATATTGAACTATTCTTTTTTGGAATTACAGATTAGTATTCTAGAACATGTCTTCTTCTTCTTCTAGATCTTTATCTCTTCTTCATTCTTCTTCTTCTCTTCGTTCTTCTTCATCTTCTTCTTCTTTAATTCTTATTCTTCTTCCTACTGATCTTCTTTCTCGCTTCCTCAAACTCTTCAGCCTTCTTTACTTTCCTTAATCTCTTCTTATTTCTTCTTCTTCTTAGCTTTCCTATTCTCATCTATTTCTTCCTATCCTCCTTCTTCTTCTTATTCTTCTTCTTCTTCTTCTTCTTCTTCCTTCTTCTCGATCTTCCTCATTCTTATTCGTATCAAGAATTACCATCTTCTAGGATTTCTACCTTTCTTCTTTCTTCTTCTTCTTCTTTCTTCTTTATTCTTCTCTCTTACTTATTCTTCTTCTTCTTCTTCTTCTTCTTCTTCTTCTTCTTCTTCTTCTTCTTCTTCTTTTTCTTTTCTTCTTCTTATTCTTCTTCCTCTTCTTCTTCTTCTTCTTTCTTCTTCTTCTTCTTCTTCTTTCTTCTCTTCTTCTTCTTCTTCTTCTTCTTCTCCTCTTCTGCTTCTTATTCTTCTTCTTCTTCTCTTCTTCTTATTCTTCTTCTTCTTCTTCTTATTCATTCTTTTTTCTTCTTCTTCTTCTTCTCTTCTTATTCTTCTTCTTCTTCTT
This sequence comes from Candidula unifasciata, assembly GCA_905116865.2. Classification (NCBI taxonomy): domain Eukaryota; kingdom Metazoa; phylum Mollusca; class Gastropoda; order Stylommatophora; family Geomitridae; genus Candidula; species Candidula unifasciata. The sequence continues at coordinate 424,614 of CAJHNH020003546.1, read as the reverse complement.
CTTATCTTCTTCTTCGTCTTCTTTTCTTCTTCTTATTCTTCTGTCTTGATCTTTCTTCTTCTTCTCTGTCATTCTCTCTTTCTTCTTTTCTTCTTCTTCTTCTTATTTCTTCTTCTTCTTCTTCTTCTCTTCTTCTTCTCTTCTTCTTCTTCTTCTTTTATTATCTTTATTCTTCTTCTTCTTCTAGCGAGGTGCTGCCAGTCGTGTGTTGCTCCTCTTAAAGATTTGTATTCTTTCTTCCTTCTTCTTCTTATGCCACCGCAAAGCCACATACATTAAAACTCACTGCATTTTGTAGCGATGTAAAATACAAAAAACGTTTTAGAAAGGAATTTTCTAAAAATGCGACCTTCTGAACGATTTTGAAAAATGAACATTCAAACCATCACCAAAGATCGATATAAGGATCAAAAACATGAATGGAAGCGACAGCCTTTTTATCTATTACTTACCTGGCGTGCGGGAGTAATGAGACGAAAGGTCCCTCCAAGGGAGACGTTACCGACTACTGCCAGGAGGACTTCTAGTTGCTTCCATGGAACGCTAGCTAGCCTCGTACGGACGTATCCATGACTTCTCCATCTCGATCAGACCAGATCGATACAGGGGCAGTAACTCTCTTGGGGGACTTAACTCTCGTGTAGTCTGTACAGTTTAAGGAAACGTTTTTTTTTTTTTTTTTCTAACAACTTGAGTTTAAAGACGGGGTTTCTGGCGCAGCAGTTAGCGAGGTTGCCTGATAGTCGTGGGTTTGAATCTCATCTTTCACGATTTTATTATCAGTTTGTTATAGACTCGCGAGATCTATCGGGGGCAATCGCTCCTGGAAAATAACCACATGGAGAAATTATTGATCTAAACATACAACAGAGTTTGAAGTGAAAACCTTAAAAATTTGATAAATTGTACACTATCCATGACATTTGTATGTAACATCTCAGTCAGCGACCGCGTGACAAACTCCCTGTAGTCCAGGTTCCGCTCTGGGATAGCAGGAAAAGTTCATTCTCTCATAAAATTACGGTATCTATATGGAGTCCCGGGCCGAAGGGATGCGATATCCACAGTACCAAGCTAAAGGACATACAACTCACGGTTTCTGAATCCAAATTAAAAAAAAAGGCGTCAAAAGTAATTAGGAACGCTGCATCACGATGCAGACTAACACGGCGACGTCGTAATGACAGTATAAAGATGGCCTCCCCACTTTTGACATGTACCAAAAATGTGCAGAATTCTCTTATTTAGTTTTATCAGTTAAATGGTGAAACCTATAGAAAATCATCGAGGAATAAAAGTTTATTCAGTATGGATAGTGTCAGTCTTAGTCTGTGGACTGTTTACCTGCACGAGACCTTAAACAGTGGCAATCGACTCCTGGGGGGGGGGGGGGTGGGGGGGGTGCAATCACTTGGTGTGTCTGACTGGGTCATTAACAGTTGGGGGGGGGGGGGGGGGTCATCACTTAGTGTGTCTGACTGGATCAACAACAGTTGGAGGGGGGGGGGGCGGGGTCATCACTTTGTGTGTCTGACTGGATCAACAACAGTTGGAAAGGGGGGGGGGGGGGGGGGAGGGATCACTTGGTGTTTCTGTTCTGACTGGATCATCAACAGTTGCGGGGGGGGGGGGAGCGGGGTCATCACTTGGTGTGTCTGACTGGATCATCAACAGTTAGGGGGGGGGGGGGGGGGGGTTTGTCACTTGGTGTGTCTGACTGTATCATCAACAGTTGGGGGGGGGGGGGGGGGGCGGGGTCATCACTTGATGTGTCTGACTGTATCATCAACAGTTGGGGGGGGGGGGGCGGGGGTTCATCACTTGGTGTGTCTGACTGGGTCATCAACAGTTGGGGGGGGGCGGGTCATCACTTGGTATGTCTGACTTCGTCATCGACAGTTTGGGGGATTGGGGGGGGGGGGGGGGGGGGGGGGGGGGGGGGGGGGGGGGGTTCATCACTTGGTGTGTCTGAGTGGGTCATCAACAGTCTGTCACTGAAGTCATACGTGAACGGTTCTGATTGGATAAATTGACTAATGGGATAGAATTGACCACAATTCCTTTAGCACTCTCAAGCTGGCAGTTCTGGGGCCCTATGAAATGTATGATGCAGAAAGAGAGAGAGAGAGAGAAAGAAAGAAAGAAAGAAAGAAAGAAAGAAAGAAAGAAAGAAAGAAAGAAAGAAAGAAAGAAAGAAAGAAAGAAAGAAAGAAAGAAAGAAAGAAAGAAGAAAGAAAGAAAGAAAGAAGAAAGAAAGAAAGAAAGAGAAAGAAAGAAAGAAAGAAAGAAAGAGAAAGAAAAAGAAAGAAAAGAAAGAAAGAAAACAAAGAAAAAAGAAAGAAAGGAAAGAAAGAAAGAAAGAAAGAAAGAAAGAAAAAGAAAGAAAGAAAGAAAGAAAGAAAGAAAAGAAAGAAAAAGAAAGAAAGAAAGAAAGAAAGAAAGAAAAGAAAGAAAGAAAAAAAGAAAGGATAAAGAAAGAAAGAAAGAAAGAAAGAAAGAAAGAAAGAAAGAAAGAAAGAAAGAGAAGAAAGAAAAGAAAAAAAGAAAGAAAGAAAGAAAAGAAAAGAAGAAAAGAAAAGAAAGAAAGAAAGAAAGAAAGAAAGAAAGAAAGAAAGAAAGAAAGAAAGAAAAAAAAAAGAAAGATGAAAAGACAGACAGACATACCAAAATACAGGCAGGCAGACAGACAGAAACAAACAAAATAGAAATCAAATAACACAGGAGGAAGAGACGGAAAGACATAACAATAACTATGCATTCATGGAATATCAGAGCCAGCGAATACCAGCATCTTGGTATCAAACAACAAGACTCGCATCAAATGGCTCTTCAAAAATACGACGCTTAAGGGCAGAACATACACTAGAAAACAAAAGAAGGAAGGAATAAACAAGGGAATAAACAAGGGAACAAATGAATGAAGCATGCAGGTTGACAGCACTATCTTCTCTCCCCTATAAAATCAGAAATAGCCTATGTTTTATTTGACCTGGTATTATTATCGGATAAAAACCTGGCACAATAATAGAAACCCGTTACAAAAATAACACGTTTAAGAATCTGCGTGCACTCTAGTTTTATAATGATGCATTTTTAATTACAGGCCTCCCAGGGCGGCCTTTTCAAAACGACCCGGTCTTACAGTTTTAGCTCTGGAGTTTAACTAGAAATCCTTTGGCGAATAAATATCGAATGTAGCTTTAGAATCTCAAGTGTGCATTCGATTAACAGCGTCCAAACCTAGTCAGCCAAACCGGCATATCGCATGGCTTAACAGGCATATCGCAAGATGTATTTTAAATCAATGGCGGAGTGTATGGAGATCTTGTGTCCCCGAGAGTCGTAGAATTGATTGAATATGTGCACGTCTTGGATTGCGTTTTCAAAATGCGGTGGCTAAATGGTGCGACTATCAATGCTTTTAAAAGATTAAAACAACCGTATAAATTATGTAGTGAGACAGACATAACTACAAACATAAGATTTCTAAGAGCATGCATTTTTCCCATTGCAACTTACGCCTGTGAGACCTGGACACTTACTTACTCAACAAACTGAACAGCGTATAAATGCCTTTTAATACAAATGTTATAGAAGGGTTATAAGAATATCATGGATAAAGAAAAGAACAAATGCATCCATACTTCAACAACTGAATATTGAAGAAGGTTGGTTACTAAAGACGATAAAATAGAAAATTTAAATATTTTGGTCACTTCAAACGTCACGAAAGTTTGGAGAGAACAACAATAAAGGGGTATATGCTTCGGATGAGAGGAAGAGGAAGACTAAAGAGAATATGTGTGCAGGATGTGGCGGAAAATCTCCAGATGGGTGTATCTGACGCGAGACATCTTGCTTGTGATCGAGAAGTTTTCCGGAGAGTTGTTATTTGAGCAAGGTTTTGCAAAGGACATTCTACTGACTGACTAAAATGGTGCTTGAACTCAAATGACCTGCACATAGGCAGCGCTGGATTTAGACTTGATGAGGCCCTGAGCTTTAAAGGTCATGAGGCCTCTCATCATCATCATTATCATCAGGTGCCCTGCCGACAAGCCTGGGCTGTCATGCCTCTCCACAATCTACGCTCCGCTACTGCGTGTGTGAGTTCGCCACTGTTTTATGCGACACCAGCCAATCTCAGAACATTTAAAAATATATACGCTTTTTAAATTTGCGGATAACGGATCAATATTGTCATTTAATTGTTTTTTAAATAAATAATAAAGAATGTGTTTGAAAAAAAAAAATCACAGAAATTACATTATGTTTGAGGTTTGAACAACGAATCAACCATGCATGACACACAGGTTGTAACCCTTAAGTGCTCCGTTCTTCTTCTAACTCTATGTCTGAGTCCGATGCAGCTTAGCGCAGTCATAAGCTCCGTAGCACCAGCGAGGATCCTGAAAAATTTAAGGTAGACTTTTTAACTTCAAATTTTGCCCGGGCAGCGCCGTAAGGCTACTCTTTTCGATTTCCAACTGTCAATTGATTTTTTACGTGCGCAACAGTAAACACGGGCGTCCGATCTCACTACCAAGAAACAAGAGGGGAAATTACTAGAAGAACACGTGAAAAAATCCCAGCCCTCATTGGGGCCTGAACCCAGGATGTCTTGCACTCGAGGCGGACACCATACCTTGAGACCACGCAGCCTTCGGTGTGACATAAAACGGCTATAACGTAGCTCCTGGTCCAATGGATGCAAAGGATGGTGGTTGTAGAGATGTTGGTGTGGGGGGGGGGGGGGGGGGGAGTGACAAGGTGCCGAAGTTCAGTTATAACTAACAAGTATAGTAAGTGGTTAGCTAGCTGACGTTTGATACAGCTCTTATAGCAGAAATGATTTCCTATATCTCCCCAGTGCCACTGAAATAAAAACCTAGCTCAAGCCGTTTCCCTCGCGCGTCGTTCGGTCCACGAGTCCAGTGTTTTCAGAGATTCCCAGGGGCTCGTCTCTGAAGCTATGGAGTACGGGCTTTGTGTGAGGTTCTCAGCAGGCGGTTAGCCGTTCTGTTGAGAGATACGGGGATATGTGGGATGAAACCGGGCGCAATAAAGTAGATCATTTCGACTTTAACTCTTTCAGTACCAGGTGACCCAGTCTGCGTTTGTTAGCCTTTCCTGATAAGTTCTAGGTTTCTCAGCTTTCTATACTCCACCAAGACGTTTGAACTGGTCGCCCGTGGGCTCAGTCTGGCCCGCGGAGCCCTAGTAAGTGGCAGGCGAATCATTACCAGTCGTGTTCTAATAATGATCTTTCTATGCTAAGGCTCCGCTTGTGGCCCATGACGATCCGCAAAAAAAAAAAAAAAAAATGTCGGTCCTGGAGTAAACTTTGTTATAAAGCTTTGTACACCATCCCAGTCTGCCCCGATTATCCTTTTAACACTTCTAATTCATGGTGTTATAATTTTAACTTCTTCAAGCCATGTATTTGTTAGTTATAGTAATCACTTCTAAAGATATAACGAGTTAAAGTGAAACTTGCCTGGGACTACAAGAGTTAAAACTTTAAAAGTATGGCTGACAAAAAATACGCTGATTCCAGCTTTCAATCTATGCATTCGAAAATGGGTCACTACTTACAGAAACGGCGCAAATCGGCATCTCCGTTCTGCTCTGAGACGCTTGGAGAATTAATGGAATAATCCTGTCGCTGTGTCAATCCATTTCACGCAATCTTTCACTTTTTTCTTTTCAATCCTTCTATTTCTCCAGTCTTTCAGTGTTAAAATCAGTTCTCACAGCTGAGACTTTTTGGCTTTTTTTTTTTTTTTTAATAATTCAAAATGTTTTTAAAAGCGAAATTCTTCAAATTCCCACCGATTAAGAACTGCTGCATGTTTATCGGAAGTTCAAGACTGGAAAATTTAAGAAAATGAAATATATACTTCGCTGCCCATTTTGGAGAAGAGAGGAAGGGGGAAGGAGAGGGAAAGAAAAAAATGCCAGTTTAATCACGAATCTCACTGGCCACATTTGGATGTAGCTAGTAGATCGATGAAGTCGGTGCTAAATTACAATGAGAATTTCTTCGGGCGTTAGACACGAAGTGCCGCTCCAAGAGTCTCAAGTGGAGCTCTATGAAAATAGCGCAGTTTAGGAATCCAGCCCGATTACTCAAAATTTCTCCATGATCATGGAGTGAACTTTTTTTTTTTTTTTTAAAGTGGGAAATACGTGAACGACTTTGACGAGTACTTGGATGAGATGGCCCGGGCAAAATTGAAGCTAACGAACGATGATTGTAGCTGGGAGGAAACGCAAATATATTTAGGGAAGGACATACTTGTGGTCAGCTCTCTGACTGGACCTGAAGAGTAAATCTACAGGGAAAAAGAACTAGTAAGTTTTAAAAAACACAAATATGAGTGACAAAACTAAACGTTTAAGTTTAGACGACGGATCAATAACATTGCACAAGGGTAGTAATTCTAAGTGCTCCATTCTACTTCTGAATCAAGCGTGAGTCCGAAAATTCTCAGCGCAGTGCACCAAACTCCTTAACACTGGCGAGAATCCTAATATACTGTGGGCGAGTTTTTTTTTAAACTCCAAATTTTGCCCGGGCAGTGCCGTTAGGCTACTCCATTCGATTTCCATCTGCCAGGCGATTTTTTACGTTGCGCAACAATACACACAGGTGTCTGATCTACTACCCAGCGACCAGGGGCAATTACTAGCAAGCCACGTGACAAAAATCCCAGCCTTCACCGGGGTTTGAACCTGGGACCTCCTGGACTCGAGCTAGAAATCCTTCTTTAGCACACACACACAAAACTGACGCTGATGCCACTATATTTAGAAATAAAAGAAATAGGTAGGTAATGTGATATGTTACTTTTACCGAAAGTGCCCTTGTGATAGGTGGAACAGAGTTTCTAGGATTCGCTTCCAGACGTTGACCCTGCTGACTATAATCCTGAAAGCCAGGATATCAGATGCCAGGAGCAGCTCCTTCTCCAGTATGAGTGTAAAGGGACTAAGAGACCCTCTTTAACTAATGATAGACATTCTCTCTAAAAGGTATTTGTTTACACATTTCATATTGTTTCAGGAAGTCAGTTTACCATTCAGAATCACAATAATAATAATAATAGGATGAATGACAAGTAAAAAAAAAAATAATATACTTGGAAAGTCGGCGTCGGAGTGACAGCCTCAGGGGCGATAAGACCTATATATTCCAACCCTCTTCCTCACCCCTAGCACGCAAATATTTTTGTTAAAGCGCTCACGACTCCAATATTTTTAGGAACATCTATTTTCAACCCGTTTATACGTTTCATATCTTCTTTGTCGTCGTCGTCTTCTGCGTCCATCCGTCCTAAGTCGTACATCCTTTGTGTCTGTTTGTGACATGGCTGGCATATCTGCGCCCTTTCGGCCGACACATCCGACTTCTGCAGACATTTGTTTCCGGGTTAGCCTTTCGGTATACATTTCATTTGATTTCAAATACAATATTTTTAGATTATCGAATAATATAATAATAATAGTAATAATAATAATAAAAATAATAATAAAATCCTCGGTGTCTTAGACCTCTTCTCCCCACCCCTTTATAATATTTGGGAGCCCGGCTCTCTATCGTAGTTGGCTAAACCGGACCGGGTGACGAACTCCTTGTGGTCCGGGTTCACTCCCGGGGGTAGGCAGAAAAAACACATTTCTCCCAGATTTACGGTATTTACAATGGAATCAAGGCCGAAAGGTTGCGATATCGATAATACCGAGGCTAAGGGTTAACAAGTCATGGCTTCTGGATACTAAAAAAAAAATAATAATAATATTGGGGGGGGGGCGCTCAAGGCACCCGCACCATCAAGTCCTGTCCCCTTCCCCCCCCCCCCTCCCTCTTCTCCCCGCTCCAGACAGGAAGAGATGCGGCCCATAGGACTGACACAAGTGCCCTTTAATGAGACCGCTGTCTCGGCTAGGGGAAGAACTACCTGGTCTCAGAACCCGGGAAAATAACACTAGATATTGACGGAAGTCGTGCAGACGATCTTTGCTAATGAAGCCTAAAGCGAGTTTGTATCCTCATCTCCACTGGAGAATGTTAGCGCTAATTCTTTCTTGTCAGCTGTCGCTTGTCACCTGTTATTTTTGTTTGATTAGTAAATTGTGTGGGTTTCTGTGTGTGTGCGCTGGTGCGCCTGCATGTGTGAATATTGGGGTGGGGTGGGATTAAGTAGGATAATAATGTTTCCTGAAATACTGACGACATGTGGGCGGTAGCACTATAGGGCGCTGAAACATGGACTCTTGGGGATCTCAGTGGCGAGGTGGTCAACTAGTTTGGCTTGCGCTGTGAATGTCGTCAGATTGCTTCATGGACTGCATCGTTGAGCTCATGGTGCAATTTTTCTTCTTTCGTTTGCAGTCTTCTTCTTGTTCTTCTTATTTTTCTTGTTGTTGTTGTTGTTGTTGTTCTTCTTCTTCTTCTTCTTCTTCTTCTTCTTCTTCTTCTTCTTCTTCTTCTTCTTCTTCTTCTTCTTCTTCTTCTTCTTCTTCTTTTTACTTTTTCTTCTTCGTATACTCAGTTTCTCAAGCTGAGCAGCTAACCACAGAAATAAGTTATCTCCAATCATCTGGTTGTCAGTAGGAGATCGATGCGATGAATTACCCATAAGTTTTCTGTCTCATTCGCCTCCTGGTGTCACTTGTAAACCCTCGACCACCAGACACAGGGTACATCTGTAAAATAATAAGCCAGAGATTACGCGCACGCACGCACGCAGAGGTTCTATACAAAAATGGCTCCTATCAATTTGTGCGTGCTAACTTCCTGGCCAGGAAAGGAAATACCAAGTGATTAACACGACCTCAGCGACCCAACTCTAGCACCCTCGAAACTAACCTTTCTAGAAGACTGGATTCCCCCAGCCCTGGATGACTTGGACGACCGGAGTTATAACCCTTGCCGGATATGTCTGTCAGAACTGACCATCGGGATAATGTCTTTCCTCGAGTAGCCCAAGGTTGTAGTTCTTGTTGCAGCTTTTCCAAGGTACTCACTTCCGTTCTAGATCTCAGTGTAGCTAAGGACCATTCGGAGTTTAATGAAGCATCCTTGCTTCAAATATATCGGGTCCAATATTGGAAGGTCTTCTTGGGAATGTGGGTACAGCTTTAATATCTCTTGGCGTACTTGATCCAGATTCCAGACAGGCAAATTGCGAACTTTGTGGAATCCCCGAGGCCATGACAGTAAATAATAATCATATATATCTGCCTTTTCTTGACTTTGTTCTAGCCATCTCCGCCATCTTGATGTTGTCTGCCAAAATATATCGCTAAAACTTAACAGGCTCTTTTGCCATCAACTGTTCCCTAAAATATATATATATATATATATATATATATATATATATATTATATATATATATATATATATATATATATATATATATATTCAGAGCAGTATGTCCATTTTTTTCTTGTTCGCTGCGCTTTCTTGCTGCATTAGTGTTATTGTTGTTGATGTCTTTTTCTTTTTCTTTTCTTCTTCTTCTTCTTCTTTTTCTTCTTCTTCTTCTTCTTCTTCTTCTTCTTTCTTCTTCTTTTTCTTCTTCTTCTTCTTCTTCTTCTTCTTCTTCTTC